>CM023952.1:25894107-25996153 GCA_013407115.1 Glycine latifolia | reverse complement strand
GGGCAATTCTCAATGTTTGAGGGTCAATTTCTTGTTTCTAATAGCTTGAAAAACCTTATGTGCTAGGCGCATATCAATATCATCTACGTTGCTTTTAAGTAGGTATCTTTGAGTAGGAAGTAAAACAAAACTTCTTCAGAGGGCGACCATTACATTAAAAGTACAAGAAACGATAAGCAATAATGAAATCATCATGAAGCTTGTTGAAGATTTTTCGTATTGAAAGAAATAATTGACTATTGGAACATTGGTAATATTAATGGTATTAGTTGTTGTCGTGATCATGTTTTTTTCCTCAATGAAATTATAGTAAAAAAAATATTTTCTATAAATTAAGAATCTAAATCTTTTAGTTTTGATTTTTTTTTCTGCACTACCGCGAGTTTGTCTGTTAATTGTATGATAATAATGTCATCAAGACATCATAATAATTTGATCAGGTATCATGACATAAAATATCAAGTTAACAAGACGATATTATTAAAAGTGTCATGTCATTATAATAATATCATCAAAGACAAAAAAAAAATTTAAAATAATTAAAATAAAAAGTGATGTATTTATTGAGATTAATATTGCCTTTTTAATAAATTTCAGTTAATAATTTATAATTTGTTCAGCATAACTTGTTAGTAACGTTTCACTTGGAAGAAAATAGCATTCTTAACCAATATGGAATCTAAAAAACCGAAGTAAATTACATTGATTCTTTTTTTAATGAGTAAATTACATTGCTTGTATGGCGTTATCTATCATTGTCTTTTCTTTCTTTTTGTTTATTACCCGGATGCCCCTTGAAATCCCCAACCGTTAATCAGGACCAATCGAGAAGTCAGGAACAGTGTTGCTGAAAATACACAACAATATTGATTAAGCATTTATATTTGCATTTGCAGACATAATGTGGTAACTATCTTTAGGTTCAACGTACTGTTGAGATGTGTTGAAAACCTTGGCGCAATCACCGATTTTTTAGCAACATAATTTAGTTGACATGTGATGGAGGTGGACAAGCATAAAGCTTGATGATTCACATTTCAGAGTTAGGAACAATTAATGGGTGTGCCATAACAGGTAATTGCATTGCCATTTGATATTTCCTTTACATGGTAACTAAATTAATATATGTCTATAAATATATACTACATGGTATCGCCAATAGGCATAGTACATTTAATCAAAAGTATTGTGTCATATTGTTTGGTTAAAGTTCACTTAGAAATCCTTCGCCCTCTCATAATTTTATCTCCAATGGAATTGGGAAGCATAATGCACTTCCTTCAAGATAAGACCATTTTAGTCACTGGTGCCACTGGCTTCCTCGCAAAAAGTCTCTCTCTTTCTATCTCTATCTATCTAAGCTTGCTTATTAATTGTGCTTGCATGATACTAAGCTATATCTAGTTACCATGAGTTTCCTTGTGTGTTTTTGCAGTTTTTGTGGAAAAATTATTGAGGGCTCAACCAAATGTGAAGAAACTTTACCTTCTTTTGAGAGCCAGAGATACTGAATCTGCTACTCAACGTTTACATGCTGAGGTGAATGTACCAAGATTTACAACTATAATTTTTTTTTTCAGTCATCAAAAATTTAGAATACATCATATATCAAAACCTAACTTTACCGATATTGGCTATACGTAAGGTAACTAACCGCAGGCACAAAACCTCTAAGGTATTTAGAATGATGACTGATATACACTTCGCAGTTCGCACTTCTGTGTATCAAACATTGTATTAATAATTATTATTTTTCTTTTTCTTATTTCTCTTTTTCTTTCTAAGAGTTTTAATTATGTTAATATATTTGGTGTCCAGTGTTTATTTTTCATATATTTAATGTGAGATTAAAGATTCGCCAACTAGTTTCAACTCACAATTGCCTCACTTATAAATACGGGTAATGATAAACATCCACCCCATTTTAAAATGATATGGTCGAAAGAAAAGAGAGAGAAAAATGAAAATGTAGGGAAAAAAAGTAATGTAATTGAAAAAGAGAAAGTAAAAAAAAAAAAAAAGATGAAAATGAGATGAAGAAAAAAAAAAGTGTGTCTCCTATTTTCCTATAAATAATATATTTACTCCAACAAATGACCTAGTCTACACAAATTTACGAGTAATTTTGCTATGTTAACTGATATATGACATTTGGGTGTTAAGTAAAAAGTAAGAGAAAATTTGAATGGACTACAGAGATATGATAGGTATAATAGATAATCAAATTAAATGCTATTAGTTAACACCTAGTTAGAGAGGAGTGATGGGTATACATCAAACTCTATTATACATAACTAATATTAAATGTAACAGAGGATATGATAGGTAAAATAGATAATCAAATTAAATGCTATTAGTTAACACCTGGTTAGAGAGGTGTGATGGGTATACATTAAATTCTATTATAACTAATATTAAATGTAAGCAGGTGATATGATGTAGTATAGAGATAAAGAAAAATAATTATTATATATCATCACTAAAGTGATATTAATATCATCTCAAAAGTTCCCCTATCACACACCTAATATTATTTACAGCATTTTTAATGATGTTATTACATCAGTATGTCTGATATTTGATCACGCTATTATATATATTTTCCTCTGTAGATCATAGGGAAGGACTTATTTAGATTGCTGAAGGAAAAACTGGGTACAATATTCAATTCCTTTGTGTCAGAAAAGTTGACAGTAGTGCCTGGAGACATTTCTCAAGAAGACTTGAATTTGAAGGACCCAATTCTAGGGGAAGAGATTTTAAATCAAACAGATGTTATAGTTAATTTAGCTGCAACAACTAAGTTAGATGAAAGGTATATATTCAGGGTGATATAATTTTTAAACCATATATATTATGTGTGTCTCTATGTTTACAAATAGTCGTTTATTTCTCTATAGCTAAAATGACATTTTTTATTTTTTTTCTTATGTCTATTAAATGCAGATATGATATTGCATTGAGCATAAATACATTAGGATCGGAGTTATGCATGTGTTGAGCTTCGCCAAAAAATGTGTCAAACTAAAAGTGCTAATCCACGTATCAACAGGTTAGTATATATGCATGCCCATGATAATTAAAATTATAACTGATTCAAATCTCACATTCAATCTTCCAAATGATTCTCTCATCAAAATAAAATACAGACCCAATAGATGGGGCTGATCAGATGGCAATACACTCTCTGTGATTGTGGAGATGATTTGGGTTCAATTTATGTAAAATTCATCTTCGGATAGGAGAAAAAACTTTAAATGTGTATAATCTCACAACCGACTTGAACCACAGTTTTTTTATAGGATATATCGAGATCCTACCATTTGAGCCAAAGGTTCTGATTATCATAATTATAAAAAAAAAATTCAGAATTCAAATGCATTTGAATCCACTTATATAACAATGGGAATAATTGCCCCACAAAATTTTAAAAATTTCTTAATATAACATACATATGTAATTATAAATTGTCCCCATAATATAAAATGTAATATAAAAATTTAATCTTATAACATAAGTTTGTTCCCACAAATTTATTTATATCAATATTATTCTCACTACATATAAAAATTTCTTGATCCGTCAAAATATATATATATATATATATATATATATATTAGATTTATCATAAATTTATGTCATTGTAGATGCCAATTTTGCCTCAAGGTTATTGCAACGGGTAATTATATAAGGATCACGTGTTTCATATACGTACTCTTTGCGAGATAATGCTTATAAAATATACAATATGTAGATTGTAGCATCAATATTGTGCCCACCTTGTTGACATAACTAGTGTTTAATTACGATAGAGTGGGAACTATGCTAAATTTATCACAAACTCTAGTCTTGAATTTGTCGTGAGACTATATAGCCATTATGTCCATGGAATTTCTTGAGTAAAATTTCCGATAATTTCTTTATTGTTATTGATGTTGCAGCTTATGTATGTGGAGAAAGAGAAGGACTCATACTAGAGGATCCACATCACTTTGGTGTGTCACTAAATGGAGGGCCCCGACTAGACATTGATATGGAAAAGAAAAAGGTGGAGGAGAAATTGAATCAGCTTAGAGAGGAAGGAGCCACAGAACATGATATTGAATTGGCCATGAAGGACTTTGGTAGTCAAAGGTTTATTCTAATTATTGTACTACTTCCTAATAGCCAACTTCCCTCGCCACTGATTCGTTTTTTCACAAAGTAGTATCAACTAAATAATAATATTAAGAAATTTATAATTTTGTGTGTTTTGCAAAAATTATTTGGTTTCTTGCAACATTTTCCCTTTTAACAATTACGAAAAACTGAATTAGAGCAACGATGTATGGATGGCCAAACACGTACGTCTTTACAAAGGCAATGGGAGAAATGCTTGTAGGAACTACAAAGGGAAACATGAACGTTGTAATTGTACGTCCCACAATGGTTACTAGCACTTACAAAGAACCTTTCCCTGGTTGGATTGAAGGTTTAAGGTAAATCATCGATCACATCTCGTATTGTGTCCACGCATATATATAGTTTCACTTATCCACACCATCTTATGTTCCCTATGTTCGCCTTCCAAGAAATTAGTTAAGTGGCATTTAGAAATGGAAACACAACCAAAATTTTCTCATCTGATCGATATTTAATTTCTTACAGAACCATAGACAGCATAGTTGTTGCTTATGGTAGAGGAAAACTACCATGCTTCGTTGCGAATCTTAAGGCAGTTTTTGACGTGGTAAGTCACTAAATAAACCCTTTTCTTCTTTCATTGGTACTAAGAAAAATAAATGGATATATATATTAATGCTGAGTTTGAAAAAGATACCGGCTGACATGGTGGTGAATGCAATGCTAGTGGCCATGGTGGCTCATGCAAATCAACCTAGTGATATCATATATCATGTGGGTTCCTCTGCTGTAAATCCAGTTATGTACCTTAATCTTCTAGACTATAGTGTAAGATATTTCACAGAAAAACCTTGGATAAACAAGGACGGAAAGCCCGTCAAGGTTGGCAAAGTTACCATATTGAGCAACATGGATAGCTTCCGCAAATATATGTACATTCGTTACCTGCTTCCCTTAAAGGTTACTTCAAAATTCAAATCCTTAATTTGTATAATTAAGCTACATACTTTCTTAGTTCTAATTTATTTTCATGCAATCAGTCAGAAGTCACAAGTAACAACATAATGTGGATGTGAACTTTACTTGAGCTTATTATAACATTTTAAGACAACAATATGTGCTTAATTAATATATTGTTTGCATTTAATAGGGACTAGAGCTGGTCAACGCAGCTTCATGCCAGTATTTTCAGAAAATGTATCTTGACTTCAATCGGAAGATCCGTACGGTCATGCGATTGGTTGAACTTTACAAGCCTTACTTGTTCTTCAATGGGGTGTATGTTAATTATTAGCAGCCAATAAATAAGATATTGAAGAACTTGTTTAACGGTAATATTCATTATCTCATGATAGTGCTTGTTTTGCACACAGGTTTGATAATATGGAGACAGAAAAGTTATTATCATCGGCAAAACAAGGTGCGGTAGAGACCGAATTGTTTTACTTTGACACAAAAATGATTGATTGGGAGGACTATTTCATCAATATCCATTTTCCTGGGATCATCAAGTATGCCTTGATGAAGTGATGCGTAATTACATACTTTGCAGAAGCCCTTTTAGCGTTTATATGTTGATCTATTACAAATTGGTGCTGGCGAGTTTAAATGTTGATCATCTATTACAAATTATTGAATATAACCTTATAGCTGTAAGTGTTTGATATATGGAGCGAATATTTCGTACTGGGTTAAAAAATGACACTATACTTTGTTCTTTTGTTCCTTGTACATGTTAAGATTGGGTTCTCTCATATATATATATATATATATATATATATATATATATATATATTTATGTATGTGTGTGTATGTATGGAGTTAAGGAGACACACCCAGGGGCGTTAAATTCGCTGGTTTATATGCTTCCTTTTTGTTTTACAATATCAATAATAATCTATAACAATTTCCTTTGGCAACAGGCACTGATTAAGCCATTAAAATTCAAATATAGAAAGAAAGAAAAAAAAATATAACAGTTTCTATTAAAAAATACTTATTTATGATTAACCTTTGACTCAAGTTCTTTAATAATCGGAAGTTCTTTATTACGTAAATAAACTTCTTAATAAACTTTATCATAATAAGCTCTTTAATTTGTTAAAACAATTTACTTGATTAAATTTAAAATATAAACTCTCATCATAAAAGATTGTCAAATAAACGTTTAACAAAACTATTTGCCTGAAATAGTCCTTATCCATGATTTTGCTACTTCTTGAAATAATTTTAAATATACTATCTGGACTCAAACATATGCAAAAAAAAAAAAAAAAAACTAATCACGCTAATTAACATAGTTGTTTAACATCATACAATTTTACTAATTTCATTTAAAAATAAACTTTAGTTGTTGAACTTTTAGTTCTTGAACAAAATAACAAACTTTATAATTGGACTAGTTGATGATTATTCATTTATTGGATAGAGTCCATCGGAAGGCTATGTATCGGCCACTATAACCACTACGCCTTGGAACCACGGCTGAAACCCCCACACAACCTAGCTCTGACATAATTACAACAATGAGATTAAACAGTATAATTAACTTACTTTGTGGGACTATTGGGAGGGGTAAAAAATGTACCCTCTTAACTAGCTTGCAATCATTTGTAGAAGCTCAATATATTGCTGCCGTTTATCTTGCCACCAGTAACCCCAAAGCAATCAAAGGACAAGCCAAACAAAGGGCAAGTCCATGGAAAATTTTATCATGAAGGAGGAAACCAGTTTTTTCCCCACAATACACCCCTTCATACCTTTTTATTTTCAAAATACACCAATTTTAATTTTATTTCCTTAAATACACTAGTTTTAAATATTGGTGACAAGTTGAGAGTTGGTGATCCAACTTTTCACAGTGATTTTTAAACTTTTTATTTTATTATTATTATTATAAAAAAATTGTTTGTAATAAGAAATTGGGAGTTGGCTACCCGACTTCTTAATGTAATTTTTTTAAAAAATAATATTTTTAAAAAAAATTTATAAAAAATAATTTGTTTAAATAATAATAAAATTGTTGATTTTTTAAAAATTGACAATATTTTTATTTAATAATTTATTTATATCAAATAACAATACATAATAAATAAAATATATAAAGAATAATATTTGTCTAAGAAAAAATTAAAGATGAAACTATGTTAGGACAATTTTTTCTGTTACGGCTTTATTATTGACATATTTCACTTTTTTTTCTGGTATCCCGTTTAATTTTTTTGTCCATTTCAGTGGGAATGCGATTTGAAATCAGACGACCTTTGCACTCCTCCTTTTCCTTGGATCAAGACCCCATTGATCTCCTTCATATTTTTGCCGCATTAATTCGTGTGACAAGAAAACAAATGAGTTGTCGTATATGTGCAATATGTTCTGCAAAGTAAGTAGCGACGACACATAGTTCATGTGATCGACATTGACAGATTTACAGACAACCTTCACGTGAGAACACAAAAAGTGTTTAGCATGATATTCACCACAATTTTGGGATTGTAACATGATCCTAAACCTTCTAGGTGATATAGGTGTTTCAAGTGGGGCTTGGCTCTCTGTTACAATAAATGTGCGGTTGTGTCTGTCGAATTCATTAACAATATGTGTATTGGATTTCCACTGATTGTTATTCATTGCCTATGAGACGACTTCATAATATTGCGAAACAAAGTTGATTATTGCTTGGGTTTGTCGGCCTCTAATAGCAAAAAGTTTTGTGGTCTTGAAGTATGTCTTCTCAACCAACGATGACATCGACAAATATATTGTGCTTTTGAGCATGGAATTGATCGACTCAGACAAATTTGTTGTCATATATTCCCAACGTTTTTCCTCATCGAAGCATTGTACCCAATATTTTTTAGGTAACTGATCAAGCCATTTAGTTGCACTTGGTTTATTAGCATGGGTATCCCCCAAGATACCGTCAATGCATTTTCTCTATTGATACGTATCCTGTAAATATTCAATAAATTTAATACATAATGAAATTTTAATTAAAATATATTTTAGCGAAAAAAAATATTAAAGATTCTCACCAGCTTGCATGAATGGTTTCTTCATATATTTGCAGTTGGGGTTATCGTGAAGGAAATTTTGTGCAATGTGGCACAGGCAGAAGAAATGGGATGTATCAACCCATAAGTTAGTTGGATTGTTGTAGCCACTTATAATCAAGGGGTGCCTATCTAAAATGAGAGAAATGTTACTTTGCAGAGTAACATGTCTTCTCAAATTCTTTAGGAAGAACCCCCACATTGAAGTTGTCTCCCCTTCGACAATGGCGTAGACAATTGGGAAGATATGGTTAGTACCGTCTTGTGTTGTAGCTATCAATAATGTATCCATATACTTCCCATATGAAGTTGTCTCCCCTTCTACAATGGTGTAGGCAATTGGGAAGATATGGTTAGCACCGTCTTGTGTTGTAGCTATCAATAATGTGTCCATATACTTCTTGTAAAGCCATGTACCATCTACTTGTACGATGAGTTTGCAATGTACAAACTCGTTAATGCATGGACCGAAAGATCAAAAGACACATTTAAGCCTTTTTTTCAGGTATCATTTCTCCCTCTTCAAACACGGATTCTGTTTGAGCAACGACAATAGTTTCGAGAATGCAAGATTGCAAAGCTCCCAAAAGTTTTGGCAGCTTGGCATATGATTCTTCTTATTTTCCATGAATCATCTCCAATGCTATTTTCTTTGCTAACCATGTCTTTTTGTAGGATGAAGTATAATTCATGAATGTTTTAATCTCAGCAATCAACGTTTTGATGGAGACTGTTGGGTTCATTTTGACAATGGGTTGGATGATCTAGGCTATGACATATTCGTCAAGTTGACTATGATCCTATGTGAGCATTATATTGACATGAAACAAGTGTGCTGACCTATGATACTTTTGATAATCCATTTCTTATGCGTCTTTGAATTGCATGTGCCTAAGCTCCATGTACAACCATTTTCATGTGAGTTACACACGAGGTTTAGCCTTATCTGATCAGAATATATTGTTTTGCAATCAAAATGATTTCTGATGCTATATTCTTTGACTGTTCGAATACATTGTGTTTTTTCATTGAAGGTCATGCCAACCTCCAATGCACCAGTTGGTGGTTGTACACATGAAAATAAATAAATACGTTAATCAATGTATTGTGGCATGTGGTCGAAGTTCAACTCCACTAAACACTTAGGTTGGTGATATTACAACGGAGGTGATATTGGTATAGCAACACCCTCATCACCACTTTGGTCATTGTTGTAATGAAACAACTCTTAATTCTCATAAAGTAAATTCAAGACTTCATATCTTTTTACTCATGATAGCTTTTAGTAACTCACATGTAGGAGGTGTTTAGTGCAATGTACTATATGCCGAAAATACCTCAAACTCAAACTACAAGAGAAAAAGACAACTTAGAATCTCAAAATGAGACTTTTTGAAAATTTTATAAGTATAATAACTCTCTTAACATCTTTTTATCTATTATATGATGCACAAAAATACCAATAATTCTTAACCTCAATATTGACTCAATTCATTATTTTTCACGGTCTTGGAGAAATCTACTAGAACAAAGCTCCATTTTAAATCTTTGTTACAATAAATGAGTCATTTTATTCATTCTCGTTAAAATGCATGAATATAACAGTTATTTTGAACTCTGTAAATATAGGTATACACATGATTTCCAACCTTTTGTCAAATGAAATATTTTTTTGAATTTTTTTATTTAATTTTTATTCAATCAATTAAAAAATGTTGCATTAGTATTCATTTGTGAGAAAGTTTCATATGACATAACAATTCTCATAGATGAATATTCATTTCGCATTTGTATCTCTATTCAAATGAACACTAAGGATAAAAAATAGTGATTTCAAAATTCTACACAGATGAAAATCAAATAGAAATAGTTTACAAGAATCAAAACTAAAATTTACTAGTTTATTATAGGCACCAAAAATAGAAAGATGAAAAACATTTTTTTACAAGAATCATTTCAAAATCGATTTCCTTTTATAGTGACTAAAAATATATCTTAGCCTTAACTTTATTACCTAATCCGAAATATAAGATTAAGTTCTTCATTATGGAAAGGTTAATCCAAGATGCAATTCTACATTCTTTATTTGGTATTCCAAAAGCTTAAAAAGATGTAGAAAATAATTATGGAGGTGCAGGAAGCAATTGCCTAAGCCTTTTCCATGAATATGTATGGGCTTGCATATCTGGACTTTCGCAAATAAATTTGGGCCCATGAATTTTGGCATAGTGGCACTATCGTCATTTCAAAGTTTTGAAGGAACGAGTGAACGAAAGAAGCCATTCATTCTGTATTTCTGGTTGATTGATTTTATTTCGTTATCCTCTTCCTCTTCTTCTTCTTCTTCTCCCGCTCGCGACTTTCTGCTCAAACGCAATTCACCAGAAATGGCAGCGATAGTTAGCCACCACCACCGCCGCCTATTTTCCGCCTCCACGCGCTTCAACTCTACAACGAGAGACTCGCTGCGGCGAAGGAGCGGCGCAAACTCGGTCCGGTGCGCTGACGGAAGCACGGCCACGAGCGAGAATCGGCGAGTGACGGTGAGTAACAGGAACGATTCACTGGAGATATGCCGCGTGCTGAACGGAATGTGGCAGACCAGTGGCGGATGGGGCCGAATCGACCGAGACGACGCCGTCGAGGCCATGCTCCGCTACGCCGACGCCGGCCTAACCACCTTCGACATGGCTGATCACTGTACGTTCTCTTCTTACTCGCAATTGCTTCTCTGCTGACGTGGAGTTTTCCGATTGGCCTGTTATTCCTCCTCCCTCCGTTACTGCCTGTGAATGCATTTAATGGCTTTATTTTTCTTTTGATTTCGAACATGCACTGCCTTATTCGAAAACCGAAATACACTTTTTTTTTTCCGACTTTGATACTGTGTAATGTATACTCCTCCTTAAATTATTAAAAAAATGGTATAAAAATTTAAATATATTTTATTATAAAACGGTTTAAATAATTTTAAAAAATGAACATTATGTTTTATATTTTTATTTTTGTATTCTTACTCTATGTATATAGATATGGATTGGAAATTTCTTTTTTTTAAGAGTTAATTATCAAATAATATTATTGTTATTAATTTTCCCAATACTTTATAAAACATATTGAATAACAAAGGAAATATATTTATTGTTTTAAAATATGAAATTATTAATTTTTCCTTTTGTTTATTAAATAAAATGACTATTTAATATTTAATTTAGAATTATTGTTAATTATTAATTCCCATTTAATAATTTTTTAATTTTTGGAAAATGGTATGCATTTCTTAAAAATGGAAAATTATTAAACAGAAAACTATTATTTAAATATTTTATAATAAAATAATTAATACAAATATATAATGTATTAATTATTTTTTATATTAATATCTTTAAAATATCAAATTAAAAGTATTTAATACTTTTGTAAAATTTTACCAACTTACCATAAATGTCTATTTTTTTTATTTGATGACAGTATTAATTTTTGAACTAGTAATTCTAATAATAAAATTAAAAAACTGCAATCACATAAAATAAAAATGATAAAACATGGTGGAGATCAAAAGAAGCTGATACAGGATAAAGCACTGACGAAGCAGCACTGTGACCATGTCCCTATTTTTCTTGCTTGTTAGAGCGACAGGTAAAGTTGCTGAAAGGAGCTGCTCTTTCTCGTGTATCTGCTAGAGTTGTTATAGGCACTTGAGCAATTTGGAAATGTCGAATTTATTGCGGCATTCTTTGAGCAAATTCACTTTCAGTCCAAACGGAACACCAACTGGGAGAGAAAAAGTAACACCAAAACATAAGCATCTGAGACCATTTCAATGTGTGCTGACACAGGATAACAGAAGCATTGTTGTCAAGAATGGCAATGATTCATTGGACATATGTCGGGTTGTGAATGAGATGTGTTGGGTATCTCGGACCCTCAAATCAATTTGCGGAAGCGGAAATAAAATCAAAAGGGAGAGAGAGAGACAATCAGAATTTGTTTTACGTGAGAAAACCTTCCTCAATTTGAGAAAAGAAAAACTCACGGGACCTAGTCCAGTATCAAAATCTACTATAACAATAATCGGTTATAATGAATCAAAAACACACCAATGTGGTGGTACACTCAACCTCTCCAATAATGGTGATCACTCAAACGCTCACAGTGTTTCACTCTAAGCTCTCAAATATGCAGGCACGGTGGCTTGCTCAAATATATCACTCAAGACTGTCACTTGAGGCTCTCAAATTTCTGTGTAATCTCTCACAGAGTCAAATGTCAAACGGCGGAGTAATCTCTCACGCTCAATTTCTGTGTGTCTTGCCTCCACCCTTACTCATCTATTTATAGGATGAATTGGGTTAGGCCTAAGCTATCAAATATTATTTGATATATATCTTATCAAATAATAACAAGATTATATTTTATCAAATAAAAGCAAGATTATATCTTATCAAATAAAAACCAAGATTATATCTTATCAACTAAAAACGGAAATTATCCAACAAATCTCCCCCTTCCGTTTTTCAGTGAGACCGGGGTCTTCACCTTCAACAACCTGGCCTTCTTTCTTGGCTTCAATGTGCTGAATTCATCAGCCCGGCTCCTTCACAGCAATCTTCAAATTTCCATGCTGGTACCGGCTTGGTCATCATATCGGACCAGTTCAAATATCCAGTCGTCGACTTCCTCGAGTCAGAATCTCCCCCTAAATCGGCATCCGAGTAGCCTTGCAGCTCGGTCAACTCATAAGTCTGGTTTTCATGCAAGGAATTCATCTCGTCCTGCATTGCCTTCTCCCACGCTTCTTTCTCCGAGCTCGTTATGGCCTCATCATAACTCTGAGGCTCACCATCTTCAGCAATGACGGTGTATTCATCAGGTGGGTACCTCATAGAAGGTCTTCTTTCTCTAGTGGGGTATATCGGTTGTTCTTCTTCAGCCGCTTGAGAACCCGGTGCATCACGGTTCTCCACATCAACTCGAACATCAGTATCTCGGTCATCATCAGCTTGTTGCTGGTCAACATTTCTTTCCTCAGGCTCTCCCCCTACTTCAACTCGAACAGGAGGGACGGGTTCTTCACGTCGAACAGGAACCCGGATTTCGGGCTTCGAGATGTCATGAATTGTCTCATCTTCATGAAATACTACATCTCGGCTTCTCACAATCTTTTTGCTAATCGGATCCCAAAGTCTGAACCCGAACTCGGTTTTCGGCGAACCGAGGTAAATACATTCCTTGGTCTTCGCGTCGAGCTTCGCCCTTTCATCTTTGGGGACATGCACGAAAGCTCGGCATCCAAACACCTTCAGGTGGTCATAGGTCGCTTTCCGACCTGTCCAGACTTCTTCAGGAATGTCTCCTTCAAGTGGTCTTGATGGTGACAAATTAATCAAGTCAACAGCTGTCATGACGGCTTCTCCCCAGTATGCTTTCGACAATCTGGCATTGGATAGCATACTCCGGACCTTCTCTTCAATAGTCCTGTTCATCCTCTCAGCAAGTCCATTCAACTGCGGAGTCTTAGGAGGTGTCTTCTCAAGTCGGATCCTAGCTTCTCTACAGTAAGCTTCAAAGGGACCCCGGTACTCACCACCGTTATCTGATCGAACCACTTTCAACTTCTTACCGGTCTCCCTTTCCACCATAGCATGGAACTCTTTAAAACATTGGAATACCCGGTCTTTAGTCTTCATCAAATAAACCCACACCTTGCGGGAATGATCATCAATGAAAGAGACAAAGTACTGAGCTCCTCCAAGCGATCTCTCTGACATGGAGCAAACATCAGTATGGCGAGGTCTAAGATCTGCCTTCGTCGTCTGGGTTGATCCGGTCTCACAAACGAAACCCGGTGCTGCTTTCCAGCTAGGCAATGTGTGCAACTCTCCAACACTTGGCCCTTCAACCCGGTCAATAGTTCTTTCTTTTCCAAAATCTGGAGTCCTTTCTCGCTCATGTGGCCGAGGCGCTTGTGCCACAGCTCCAAGCTCGGTTCATCTCGAACAGAATTGGCTTCTCCGCCATTGGTCTTTCCTTGGATCACATACAAGGAGCCTTCTTTCTTACCTCGGGCCACAACTAAGCTTCCCTTGGTCAGCTTCCATCTACTTTCTCCAAAGTAATTTACTGACCCGGCATCATCTAGTTTTCCAACCGAGATCAAATTCAAACGCATGTCAGGTACATGCCTCACATCTTTCAGCGTAACCCGACACCCTGTATCTGTGGTCAGGGTTACATCACCAACACCAACAATCTTGCTGGTCACATGATTTCCCATCTTCACGACACCATAATCTCCTGTAAGCAGAAAAGAATTCCTCATGTGGGGTGACGTGGAACGAGGCACCGGAATCACCAATCCAAGTGCAATCATCATGGGCAATGTTCAACATTTCCTCACTGAGGAGGAATATCTCGGCATTCGGGTTAGCGGCCACAGCCGTGGTGCTCCTCTCATTTCTCTTTCTGGGAACAATCTGGTCCGGCTTCAAACAGCCGTTCTGTTCGTCATTCTGCAGAGCTCGGCAGTCTGGTCTCTTGTGTCTTACCTTCCCACAGTAAAAGCACTTCAAGTCATGCTTTGGCCTTGACCGGCCTCTGGACCTATCTCGTCCACCTCGATCCCGGCTCTTGCTACGACCCCGGGAATCGGAATTTCTTCTATTCTCTGCAACGTTAGCCTCAAACGTGCTGGTTACACCTCGTTCTCTTCTCCTGACTTCTTCATTCAGGAGGCTGTCCGTTACAACATCCATCTTCAATTTTCCATCAGGAGCCGAGTTACTCAAAGTTACTACCAGAGTATCCCAGCTTTCCGGCAACGAACTCAATAACAACAAAGCCTGCAACTCGTCATCAATCTTCATCTCGGCTTTGGTCAACTGATTCACAATACCTTTATAGGTGCTGAGGTGTTCAATCATGCTCATCCCGTCCTTGTATTCTATCTTCACAAGTCGGCGAACCAGGTGTGCTTTGTTCCTGGGAGTCTTCTTCTGAATCATGGACTCTAGCTTGTTCCACAATTCGTACGCATTCGTGAACTCGGACACGTGCTCAAAGAGGCTTTTATCAATATATTTTCTGATCGTGGCCACCGCCTTACAGCTCAGGACCTCCCAATCCTTGTCGCTTTTTCCGGTTGGCTTCACGGCAAGGGTAATGGGCTCAAATAAATCTTTGCAGTAGAGGTGATCCTCCATCATCGGTCTCCAATACGCAAAGTTGTCTCCGGTCAATCTGAACATATCTCTGTCGTGGGTGATACCGTTGGTCTCCATCTCTTCTCCTTCAGAACCCGTCGAACCCGGGCTCTGATACCACTGTTGGGTATCTCGGACCCTCAAATCAATTTGCGGAAGCGGAAATAAAATCAAAAGGGAGAGAGAGACAATCAGAATTTGTTTTACGTGAGAAAACCTTCCTCAATTTGAGAAAAGAAAAACTCACGGGACCTAGTCCAGTATCAAAATCCACTATAACAATAATCGGTTACAATGAATCAAAAACACACCAATGTGGTGGTACACTCAACCTCTCCAATAATGGTGATCATTCAAACGCTCACAGTGTTTCACTCTAAGCTCTCAAATATGCAGGCACGGTGGCTTGCTCAAATATATCACTCAAGACTGTCACTTGAGGCTCTCAAATTTCTGTGTAATCTCTCACAGAGTCAAATGTCAAACGGCGGAGTAATCTCCCACGCTCAATTTCTGTGTGTCTTGCCTCCACCCTTACTCATCTATTTATAGGATGAATTGGGCTAGGCCTAAGCTATCAAATATTATTTGATATATATCTTATCAAATAATAACAAGATTATATCTTATCAAATAAAAGCAAGATTATATCTTATCAAATAAAAACCAAGATTATATCTTATCAACTAAAAACGGAAATTATCCAACAGGATGTGGCAGATGAGTGGTGGGTGGGGCAGAATTGATAGGGATGATGCTGTTGATGCTATGCTTAAATATGCTGATGCTGGCCTCACCACTTTTGATTTGGCTGATATATGTATGCAACTTAGCTGCTTCTACTTGCTTTGTGTTTGAACTCATCTTAATATACACCTTTAAGGAAATTCCTTGACTACACACTCAAGTTATTCGTTAGAGGAATAGAGAGTGATAATTGATTTGTCATTTTCAAATTTGAGGGTGTCATTTGATTGTTGTTTGTTAGATGTTTTAGATTAGATGTGGATTCTTCTCAGTTCTCACCATGAGCTGCTTTTTACAAGTCTGCTTAAGGGTCATACCTTTGAGAATTGTTTTCTCATTGTTGTGTTCTTCGGACTTTGCAGATGGACCTGCTGAAGATCTATATGGGATTTTCATTGATCGAGTTCGTCGAGAGCGTCCTCCAGAATTATTGGAACAGATCAGAGGGTGAGTTGATTATGTGACTGCATATTATTTTCTTAATTATTTTTTATACTGAAGAAAATGCAGTTTCTTTGGACGGGTATTTGGCTAGTATGCATCCTACCATATACTTCTAAATTGTTAGTAAAAATAAAGGAATGCATTTTCTTATCCATTGTATCATTTGACACAGTCTCACTAAGTGGGTGCCTCCGCCAGTTAAGATGACTAGTAGCTATGTAAGAGACAGCATCAATGTTTCAAGGAAGAGAATGGATGTGGAATCCTTGGACATGCTTCAGTTCCATTGGTATTTAATCCCTCTGTATTGTGGTTTTTTATCTACTCTCTGTCACGATTCAAGCAGCACAATTCTTCAAATTTTAGGGAGAATCAGAATCATAACCATTAACATTATCCATGACAAAATCATCCATTTTGCTTCTTTACTGAAATAGTGAAAAAGAGTACTTAATTTCCATTATCTAGCTAAACTACTTATTAAAATAATTCTAATTCTCTAAAGTTAAGGATTCATGTGACAATTCTACTCTATCTCTAATGGATTTAGGTGGGATTATTCGAATCCAGGCTACCTGGATGCACTAAAACACCTAACAGATTTGAAAGAAGAAGGTTAGTTTCATTTCTGTTTAACGGTTACAAATTCACTTATAAGTTCACGTTTCTTGCTTTGATCAAACTACTGCTGTTAGCTATGTACAGGTAAAATCAAGACTGTGGCTCTGACAAATTTTGATACAGAGAGATTACAAATTATTCTTGAAAATGATATTCCTGTTGTAAGCAATCAGGTAAATCCGAATGCTTTAATTTCTCTTTCTCAGTTCTTTTAATAATTCCTGTTTGTTCGTGATCCTTATTGGTATCTTCAACGTCAGGTGCAACATTCACTTGTTGATATGCGTCCCCAACAGAGAATGGCAGAGCTTTGTCAGCATACAGGAGTCAAACTGATAACGTCTCTCTCTCTCAGAAAAATAAATTCTTTCAGCCGTAGAAACTAGTTCTCCTAAATATGAGATGAAATAAAGTTTACTAAAAGAAAACTACAAATTTTCCCACTTAGTAGATCAGTTTGTGATGCAGGTATGGAACAGTAATGGGTGGTCTGTTGTCGGAGAAGTTCCTTGACACCAACATATCTATTCCTTTTGCTGGTCCTGCAATAAACACCCCCTCCCTCCAAAAGTACAAAAGGGTATGATTTCATGACCACCATTAGTTATTTGGAGGTAGTTTATTAAAATCTAGCACCTTCGTTGGTGTTCTATAGAAAGCTGCTATCCCTTCTAAATTCACTGTATTGGAAAACTGAGATAAGCAGGTTAGGTAAGATGGTCTGGGAAAGGGGAATTGTCAATGATAAATAAATCTGAATCAATATGTTGCTTATAGAACAATTCTAGTTGATGATTGATGCTTTCCCTGTATGAGAAGAATTTTTTCCTTGTGACTTGGTTATATTCATGTGTTTTCACTTTTCATATACTTTGCATCCGGTGGCAGATGGTAGATGCCTGGGGAGGATGGAGTTTGTTCCAGGGACTGCTTCGGACTCTTAAACAAGTAGCTTCTAAACATGGCGATTCGATCGCAACTGTTGCTGTGAAGTATATACTAGATCAGGTGAATTTGATTTATTCTATCTCCAGGAATTTGCTGTTCTTATTAATTTAAAACCTCATTCTCATGCTACATTGGACGAGCCCTGGGTATATATCCCTTTTATTTTGGTTCTTGTCAAACATGCAGACTGCAGTAGCAGGATCAATGGTTGGTGTCAGACTAGGCTTGGCAGAACATATTCAAGATACCAATGCTATCTTTTCGCTTGTTCTTGATGAAGACGACGTGAACAGCATAAGAGAAGCCACAGCGAAAGGAAAGGATCTTCTTAAAGTGATTGGTGATTGTGGAGATGAGTACAGGCGTGCATGAGTTATGTTGACTTATCAACCTGGTGAAAGGCTTTTATTTATTAAGAACAAGGGGATGAAAAAAACGGAGGGGACAAAGGAAAAGTGTTCGAGCCCAATTTTGTGTCAGTTGAAGAATTTGTATGTAATACTTTTATGGATTACTCAGTACTGATCAAAAGACAAAATGAATGAAAGGAGGAAATAATGTATTCTGTAGTATATATCTTGTGAGATTTATGCAAACTTTCCTCACATATTGGCCACCTCAAAGTATAAAAACTTTGGTGAATCACTGAACAAGAATTACACTGAGCTTTTAAGTTGATTTTTGCATGGAAGGAAGTAGTTAATGATCCATCGTGCGAGCTTTGCTTTAGGTCTGTTTAATGGTGCATAGTATTTTTATATTATTGTTGAATCACAAATTATTATATATGACAATTTTTTATAGTATTATATTAATTTGTATATTGAATTAAAAATTAGGAAGAATTGTGAAAAAAAAAACATGTATTATCCAGATGTTCGTGAAAGTAAGAGAGATAAATATTATACGCAATTTTATTCTTATACATAAACTATTTTCTGATTCAAATACCTGACAGCAAGATACAATTTTATCATTGTGTTAGAATTATATTACTTTTATAATTTTTCATACTAATATTTGAAATTAAAAAATAATGTGAAATTTTCTATAATTAAAAAGAGAAAATGTTTTTTTCAAACTAAGGTTTTTTTTTAATGTTCTGTACTAAATGAATTAATTAACGAATTAATTAACGTAAGATTGAACTTCAAGACAAATGAATTTCAAAAATATAAATCAAAGAAAATTGATAGAAGAAAGAAAATAAGTATTAGGTGCCGATCGATTCGGTAGAGTGAAAGTGTTAGTTTCGCTTCATTTTACTTCTCAATTTCTTCTCCTTTCCTCTTTTTTTTTTTCTCTACAAACGAATGATGCCTTAAGGATTAGCACGGATGAAAGGAAACCTTGCAGAGACTAGACCACATACAAAGTAGAAAAAGCATCAAATGGCATATGAGAATGCCAAAAAAGTTCTAAAATCCTTAACAAACCCCCCAGCAACGTACACCTAAATAAAACCCATAACTCATAAGCCCCATAGCTTCCCCTCAGCTCGATTTGGGAAGCGATAAATCATAAATCCAACTAAGAACAGAGCCAGTTTTGCTTATACTTCCCCTGATTCCGGGTGCGTAATCGCATTTCACTTTCCTTACTCTTATCGAGAGTTAGGTACTTTAAGGTTTTTAATTTCACTCTAAGTTGGTATATTTGTTTTAATTGTTGTGTTGAATTTGTCTTGGCTTCTGATATATACAACTAAAAAATAGAAGCAAGGATTATGGTTCGGATTTTGTCTGTGAAAAATTACTTCAACTGGGGCAATAGACCTAAGAAATTATACATGCCCCTACGATGTTTGTAAAAATGTTTGAAACAATTTTTTGGTCATTTGGTACCTGCAACTTTCTGATTTACAAAATGAGACATTTTTTAGTCATTTGGTACCACTAGCTAACCATATCAATGATCAATTATATTACTAATATTGTAATTTGAACTTAATTTTGTTTCAGCAATTGTATCCCGTGAGGTGTGACTTGTGAGCTGCTACAGTAAGAAAAGAAACAGGAGAATCCAGAATTGTTGTATTTTATTGCCGAAGGATTACCAGGAAGCAACCATGGATGGTATGTCATCTCAGTCACAGTCATACTATTTACTTTATTTACTTTATTGTCATGTTAAATTGTTTTGGTTTGGGCCACTTGCCTTAAAACCATAATGAAAAGGCTCAAATGTTTGGAAGATGAAAAATGTTGATAAACTTGTGTGTGGGTTTCAGTTGATGCGCAGCCAACGATGGATGAAACAATTTTGGTTGGTGATGATTTAATGACGGGTCCTCCATCACCTGTAGTACCACCAGAAATAGCCTCCCATGTACTCAAAGGTGTTGATTTGTGTGATGGAATTCTCAGGAATCTCTTTCTCTGTAAGTCCCATTTTTATTAACCAGATTTAGATGTTCTTTTTGTTAATTCCTTTGTTGGCATAAAATTAGAGACCAATTCATTAGAGGTACACATAACATAAAGGAAGAACATTGAAACCTTAATAATTAATTTGTATAAAAAAAAGGAAATTAGATGCATAGAAAAGAGAATAAAAATTATATACTTGTTTTTTCAGCTTTATCATGTGACAATATATTTTTTTAATTATTGAACATTTATCATAAGATTGAACCTTAGAAAAAATAAGCTCTGAGATTTGTGTTTTTATTTTAATTTGATAGCTGTGAGTAGATGCAATGGTATGAATTAAGCAGTTGTTTTGCTTTGTTGTTTTCGTAATTAGAATTTAGAATTAAGTGGGAACATCAGCTCATGGGATTTTGTATGACTTTACAT
Source organism: Glycine latifolia (assembly GCA_013407115.1). Classification (NCBI taxonomy): domain Eukaryota; kingdom Viridiplantae; phylum Streptophyta; class Magnoliopsida; order Fabales; family Fabaceae; genus Glycine; species Glycine latifolia. The sequence continues at coordinate 25,975,219 of CM023952.1, read as the reverse complement.
GTAAACAAAGTGAATAACCATGGTGGTCTTCATAATCAACACTTTTTTGGGTATTACCAGACAGGAGAAGTTAAAGGATTAACTTCAACAAGGTTCAATCTACTGATAATGCCATGAGTGAACTGTGGACAGATATTTGTTGTTTATTTTAAAGGTTTTAATATTAGATGTCTGTTGCAACATTGTCGTATCTGAACATCTTATAAGCTTTATTTAAACCTTGTAGGCTTACAAATCAATGACATCGAACCATTTTGTCAAGATGAAATTGCTTTATATAAGCAATGTGCTGAAAGAAGGGTGAGACCCATTCCTATCGCACATCTGTTAGAGACATTCTTTTATTTGTTCTTTCTTCTCCTTCCTCCATCCTTTCCATTTTACTACTACAACTCATAACTTCTTTGAATGATTTTTAATATGTGAAATATTTACTGATTGTTATTGTTGGAAATTAAGATTTAGGACAATTCAGTTTGTTACATCTACCATCACCTTTGATGTTTTTTTTTTTTTGAAAAAAAAATTGCAGGATAAGGAGATACGGAAGCGGCTTCAAGATAGTGAATTCAAATTAGGTTCATCAATGCCTCTAGATGAAGCCAAGGGGAGGGCATCTCAGCTTGAAGCAGAAGTTACATCATTGGAGAGGTATATTCAAATAGTCATAATGTGATCCATGTTTAGTAATTAGTCTAGAATGTTTCTTTGCTTTACATATCCTGAAGGAGCATAAAGCAAGCTTATAATAGATCCTTGAAGAATGTTTTTTCCTAAGATTTCAAAACACAAAAATTCTGGAGAGTGCCTTCTGTAAACATGATCATCTTTTATGACTAAACATTTCATTGCTTTTATTTTGAGGAAGCTGCAGCAGCATCTTGCTCTTCCTAAAGTATTATTGGACTTATCCCCAAAACACAAGTGATGCTATAGAAGAATATTTGTTCTTATTATTTTGTCATTTGGGAAAAAAAATCAAAATTTAGGACTAAAAGTTTATTTATTTTTTATTTTTCAAAGTGGTCACCAATATCTAAGGACGTTACTTTATTTATTGAGGTATGTAATAGGCTTGTATAAAATAAATTTCTTTTAAGCATTAATAACTTGAAACTACAGTTGTAAGTGCCCCTAAACTTCTTTATAGTCTTCACTATTTCTATTGGCTGACATTGTTTTTCTGTCACTTTGGCCCTCACACACTTTGACAATATTTCTATGTCTTCAGTATCATGTAACACTTGGGTGTGTGAATGTGATGTTAGAATTTTCAGTCTCTGGACATATTATGTACCTTCATTTCAAATGTATAGGCGTCTAATTCTTGCTAGTGGAGTTGAGGGCATTGAAGGTTTCCGTCAAAGATGGAGCTTACATGGCCGCCTTACTGATTCCAAGTAAGGTTTATCATCCATAATTGTGTTTTCGCAATACTTTTATCTGTCTCGTGCTATTCGTGAAAAGCCTTTTCGTCATTTTATTTGTCAATCTTATGGGCTGGTTTTATTGGCTATCCAGGTGAGTGATCCATAGATCTTGGAATTTCAGGTTCTAAATATCTTTCAACAAATTAATTGCTATCAAGCATGATTATTGGATTGTTAAATGGTTTGGACCTGCCTTCCCGTACCTATCCATATTGAATTATAGACAATAGTATGGTTAATAGATGGCTTTACGGTTTACCTGTTGCACAGTGGTGTTAGCATCTGTTAATGCCCTTCGTTTACAACAACTAAATATTAATTGTTTTATTTTCATGTGGTTGATTGCTGGTACTATGTATGTAATTATTCTTCCCCGCTTTTATTTACTTTGTGCAGTTGTATTTTGCCAAATGTAAATTTTATGCAGAAATAGGTTGCAGTTCTTAAAGCAGGGCATAGATAGCAGAAAAATGGGTTGAGTCCATTGGGGAATTAGCTACCAAAAATTGTCTCTTGATGTGAAGATTGAACCGGCACGAGGGTTGCACCATGTCCTACTTGTCCTCCCAGTATTTTAAAATTACAGAATTTCTATTACTTTTTTACCTTATATTTGAATGACATTTCTACATGTATAAGAGTTTTTTTATCCAATACTCAAAGTGATAAATCAACCAAGAGTTTGATAAATTCTGATAAATTAAATAACATTTTACTCTCCGACAACTAAAAAAAATTCTTTAAGAATAACCCTTGTCCAATAATTGTAAATTTGTAGTGCAGTTTGCTTATATTATTCCTGAAACTGAAACTATATTAGGTTGAAGAAAAACCTTGAACCTCCTCCTCCTCCTACTAAAAAAACTTATACTTGAATAAAAATTGAGTCAACCCCTTCAATCCGCCTTTGTCTTGTAGAATTGCTTCGATAGGTTCATTTTATTCAATCTGGATGAATTTTTTATTTATTTTATTTTATTTTTAGATTTTGTTTTATTAAAATAACAAAAAGAGGCGGAAACGAGACAACCCAACGCGACGGCTCCTTAGTCCACCAGCCCAACGTAGATGACCTTCTACAATTTACATTGTTGCCCAAACCCAAAACAATGAATAATTTAATTTTAAAATTTTCATGATTTTAAATGTGAGATGTAAAACCCAATAACATGGTGATATTTATTAGAATTCAATGTGAACTCAGCTAAAAATAAATAAATAAATTGTAACTTTATTAACTTTTAAGGTTATATTTGACAAAATTACCTAAAAAGTTAGTTAAAAGTAGAAAAGTTGGTAGCAAAAACCTGAAAAATTATAAGTGATTGGTAAAACTAATTTTTGAAATAGTTGAAAAATGTAAAATAACCTAAAAATAATAAAATCATAATTTATTTAAAATAGGTAATAAAAAAATTTAATAAATATATTAAGAATAAAAAATATATTTGGCTATGATCGGTAAGACATTTAAACTAAGTTTTAACTTTTTTTACTAATTGAAAAATTTGTTTAATTGTTCTATTAACAAGTTTTTTTAAGTAACTTCTTAGTAATTTCTATCTTTTTTGAAACACTAACTTCTAGTTTCTAATTTTTATATTTTCTTTCATTTTTATCCTCAATATATTTATTAATTTCCTAATTATCTTTTTTAAATAAATCATGTTTTTATTATTTATTGTCATTTTACACTTTTCAACCACTTTCACATATAATTTGATCGAACATTTATAATTTAATAAGTTAACTACTTTTTTGCTTTTAGCTAGTTTTTTCGCTAGTTTTGCCGAAGATATCCAAAATATAAAAAATTAGAAGTTAGAAGTTAGTCTTTTAACTTCAAGTAGCATTTCAAAAAATACTAGAAGCTACTAAAAATAACTTATTTATCAAACACTCAAATAAGTTTTTTAAGCTAATAAAAAAGTTAGAAACTAACTAAAATATATTGTCAAACATAGTCTAAATCATTATTAATTAAAGATATATTGTAAAAGTTTAAATTTATTAAATAATAAATTAAGCTTAACTAGTTATCTCTTTTTTCTGAGGTAATTGTCTCTTTAGAGAATTCAAAACGTAATGGGTATTTATTTTTCAAAAATATTTTCTATTTTCAATTTTCAATTTTTATTTACACTTTAAACAACAAAAATATCACATTATTTTCATTTCATTTCTTGTTTTCAAAATATTTATATCAACAAGTAAAAATAATAAAAATCTATTTTCACAATTTCATATACAAATATTTGAAATTAGGAAATAATGTCAAAATAATGTGATATTTTTATTATTAAAAATAAAATACTTTCTTAGGCTAAATCCCTGAATTTCTTTAGTGCATGATAAATGAATGAGTTTTAAATATAAGATTGAATTTCAAAATATTTTAATTTAATTAAAAAAAGAAAGACATTTTATTCAGGTATTTATCTGTATTTTTATTTCAAATGAAACTTATTTATCAAATTGATAAAAAGAAAAATGAAACCTGATCATTTCCATTAATTAATGTGTTATTTTTAGAGTTTGTTTGAATAAATTTTTTTAAAAATACTTATAAAAGAAGAAGAAAAAATTCATAAACTAAAATTAGTTTGTAAATTTTTCTCATTAATTTTTTAAGAAAACTAGCTTTAACTTATGCATAAATTAATTTTAGTAAAATTTCGTGACATAAATAAAAGAATTATATTTTTATTTTGTAAAATTTCTTCTTTAATATTTTTAGATCATTTGAATATTAGATTTTTTATTTAAAGAAACTGAAAAAGAGAAGTTAGAAGCTTACCTAAATGTTAGGAGGGGCATTACTGGAAAATAAAGAAAAGGATGAAACCCCAAGAGCTGAAAACCCTAGTTATATATTATGTCTCGCCACTCCACTCATGCGCCTCTCGTCTCGCTCTGCACAAACCCTAACACGAAAGCCAGAAGCGAAAGCGCAATCGCAATCCAGCGAGTGAGTATTCTTTCTCTCACAACTCCAATTCCATTTGCTCGTGTTGTTGATCTGTGTTAACTAATAATTGTTGTTGTTCGCTGATTTTGAATTAAGATATGAAGGTCGTCGCTGCATACTTGCTCGCAGTGTTGGGAGGGAATCCATCCCCGTCTTCCGATGATATCAAACACATCCTCGGCGCAGGTCCTTCCTTTATCCTAACTTCTCTTTCTTTTTCTCCTTTTTTTAATATATTATGATTATGATTACTATTATTGAGCGTTTTTTATTTATGGGTTATTGGTTGATTGCTGAACTGGGTTCGCAATAGCACTTCTTTTTGTGTTCAATACTAGAATGTGGGGGGAAAGTGCCTTATTTTAATGTTAATATAGTTTGGGATTTGTAGAGTTGGTTAGTAGAAAACTGAAATCATACCGTGAGAATGAGATGTAGTACAGTATTTTTCTTCTCAAAGTTATTGGTGATTGATTTCGTAAGCGTTGTAGTTGTTGTGTTTATTGATATTGCCACAAATCGAGGACAAGTGTGCCCGATGTGGTTTCAATTGCGGTCGTGGACAGATTAAAATACCTTGATCTTGCTGCCCAAATCACGGTCGCAGACCACTTTTTTAAACCTTTAGCCATGTGTAATTTTCTGGTTGATCTGTCTTTGCTGTTTTACCTATTATTCTTGTCAAGGATTTTTATTGTGGGAGGAAATGTAATTTTTATAGTTAGGAGCATTTTTTTTTGGTTGATTAGTATATGGAGTCCATGATGAAGTGAGTAAAACTTTGATTTTGAATTGTTTGGAGTGATTGTTTTTGTGTCTTGTTTGTGATTTATAGTTGGAGCTGAGGCGGAGCATGAGTTGATTGAGTTGCTCTTGACTGAAGTCAAGGGAAAAGACTTTAATGAGCTACTTGCTAGTGGAAGTGAAAAGATGTCTGCAGTGTCTGGTGGTGGTGCAGCGGTTGCTGTTGCTGCTGCACCAGCGGGAGGTGCTGGTGGTGGTGCTGCACCTGCTGCCGAAGCAAAGGAAGAAAAGAAAGTAGAAGAGAAGGAGGAGTCTGATGATGTAAGTTTCAAACTTTTGGCAGTCATTGTTAATTTGTTATTGTTTAGTAAATTCGTAATTCTCTGCTAATGATTGTATGTATCTTCTTTGTTCTGCAGGATATGGGTTTCAGTTTGTTTGACTAAAAGGTCTGAAGTGTTTTTGTCTTACATTTGCAGTTCTATTTAGTATTTTAGCCCAATCACAAGGTTTTGTTACCTGAGTTACATATTGTTTTAGGTTTATGGGTTTTGCTTATTCACATTGTAGACAATGTAATGTTATCTGATATAATTAGTAATGTTTGAATTTAATTTGTTTGACCTAATGGTTATTTAGAATATGAATGGTTTTATTCATCATTGAAATTACTTTCATTTTGAAAAAAAATGTTTTAAATAATTAGAATCTGTAAAAGAAAATCATATTTCTGACTATTTCGTGGAGTATTTTTTTAATACCTTCGAGCTCAAGTTATAATGTACTTTTCATAAATCTCCAAAACTAAATCACCTGTATCTTCTCAAAATCACCTTTCTTTAACAAAGGGCCCTTTAAATGTATTTCGCTGTTACCATAGTAGGTATTCTGTTAACAAAGGGCCCTTCAAATATATTTTGCGGCTACCATAGTAGGTACTCTGTTATTTGCTGCCGTTGTTTTTCTAGATAACCACAATTTTTTGTTCTCTGCCTAGAAGATTATCTGGGAACATATCAATCATCCCCGTGTTAACTGGTTCCTTTTGCTAGTTACTATTGAGTTCAAGACATGAAAATTGTATAACTGTCAAAAGTGAGTGACTGTTCATCGAAATTGTTATAGTTTGAATACTCATAAGTCCGATACCATTGATGTCCAATAGCTTTGATAGTAATGGCTGGATATACTACTACCTCGTCCATTGAGTATAACAGAACATATGATGGTATAGCAAACATATGATGGTATAGCAATGAACATTGGGATGATACTAGGAAATATGGTCCGAAGAATCTCGATAGTAGTTCCATGAACAACCCTTTGCGGATTGGATTTTTTTTTATAGTGGAAATGCCATAAAGCTCGAACCAAGATCTGGGATACAAAAACCGAAATCAGAATAAGGAAGAAGATATCGTGACGTAAGTCTATTATTCCTTGCATCATACGTGTTGTATCAAATAATTATTCCTTTAACGTTTGAAATATAGACGAAGTATAAATAAATTCTTTCATGAATTAAGAGTCTATTATTCCTTTCATTAACTATAGTAAATTAAGTAGAACATGAAACATGACTGAATTGATCCCAGTTAGTCTTCATAATAAACTAGAAAGGGGAGACATTTTTGAATTGGGAAATAGAATCAATGACTTTAAAAAATGAGGAATTGTTTAAAGTGCATCGATTCATTTCTACTTATTAACTTGAATGTCATTATAATTGTGACATTCATAACCATTAGTGTCACCTTAATTATCATTTGTTAATATCTTTACAATTGATCTATCGTTATCATCAAAACTATCATCATTCGTCAACCAATAATCATTGTCATTTTCTTTGTCTTCTTTGCTTTTGCAATTATTTGTACCATCATCATATTTACAAACCATCACCATGATCATTGATCCCCATTTATCATCATTGTCACTAGTTAATCATTATCATTGATTATCTCACATGTATAAACGAAGATAGATAGTGTTGTTTGTATTTAAATTTTAATGTTAATTTGAAAGACAAAAATCCTTAAATTGAAATTTATTTCCAATTTTAAAAAATTCAAAATTAAAAGTTGACAATTATCCCGAACAGCTTATAATTTTGAGAAAATATCTTGTGACCCAACAATTTAGTAGGACAAGGTTAGGAGAGAGTATCGGGTTGACTTTTAATTATCAAGTTATGATAAAAGAAAAAAAAACAGATCAGTTTTTTAAAAAAAATTATGTCACTATTTATATTAAGAAATTTATAGTTATGTAAGAAAAACATTTCTTGTTTATTAATTTACTAAACATTTATTCTACTTAATATTTAATTTCCCTATATCTATTACAATATATCTTATTAATTTCTTTACTCAATATGATAAAAAAAAGGGACTAAATTGACATTTTTTAAAAGCTGGAGAACTAAATTCATCAATTTCAAATATAGGAACAAAAACCAAGTTTGGTCAAAACTAGAGGGACCAAAAACACATTTTCCCCCATCTGGTAACTTCAAATTTCTTATGTAAGAAGCATATCTGGTAACACTAGCAATTTAACGAATAAATATTTTGTTAAACTGCAAAGTCCAGTCTCAACACTAATAGGTTTTTAGATACGACTACCCAATTAAGGCTACGCAAGAACCACGTGTATTAAGAGCCTTTTCCAACGGCAGGGCTATCCTCGGTAGCTCACAGATCGCGGAAGCTAGTGTCCCAGAGATTCAATGAAACACTGATGTCCATGTTTTATTAAGGGCAAATTAAAAAGGTAATAAAGAGGCAGGTATATCGTACATCAGGTATAGTATCAGAAAAATCATACATCAAGAAGTGATTTTGCCTAACTGCATTCCATTGGCATGCAAAGCACATTACACTGGCAAAGCAGAAGCTTGACCCATTTGTCAGATAAAGAAAGATGGAACCTGCGACAAAAATGTATGCATGAAAAACAACGCCCATCCTTTTAAGAATAATCGCCTCAGTTCATAGGAACCCTATGAAGCTAAGGGAAGAAACATGGAATCATCCACATATCATCTATAGATATGACTGACTCCATCAGCCATACAAACCAAGAACCTTCAAGACTTTGGTACAGTTACGTTTAGAATTTTAATATCTTGATATGGCTTATCTGTCCTGTCTGTCTTCACTTTTTCTATAGCCTGCCAACGTCAAAGTTATCAATTGGTTAGTCATATCGGATAAAAAGTCAAGCTTTAATCAACAAGACCTAAAAAAATATTTTAACACAATACATCATAGACGAAAACTTAAGAGAAACATTAATCAAATGTTCCATTGATAAAAGGAAATCGAGAAGGATTGATTTCAAAAAGATATGTGATCAGGTGATACAAAGCCCACATCACAAACATGGAAAATGTTTGGCGAGTGATTCTGAATGAGCACATGCTTATACTAAATGGTTATCAAGAATAGATGCCAATTTACCTGTACAACATCCATTCCCTTGGCAACTCTACCAAATACAGTATGCTTGTTGTCCAACCATGGAGTAGCCACTGTGGTTATAAAGAACTGAGAACCATTTGTATTTGGGCCCGCATTTGCCATTGATACTGTGAAAGGCCTATCATGCCTCAAACTGCAAGAGAAAAAAAAATCATTTGCTCTAAGTTCCATCTGAGGCAAAACCATACCAGGAAGTTTCCACATGCCATCGGCATATCCCCCAACTAATCCTTAGCCTGGAGTGTGAAATCATGATATTTTTTGCATATAGTAACAGAACGTTTGTAGACAAACTTCATTACCTTTTATGAAATTCATCCTCAAATTCTCTCCCCCAAATAGACTGCCCACCAGTGCCATCTCCTAAAGGATCGCCTGTTTGTATCATGAAGCCTTTGATGACCCTATGAAAAATAAGATTGTCATAGTAGCCATTTCGGCAGTGAGTAGTGAAATTCTCCACAGTTTTTGGACATTCCTCTGGGTATAATTTCATGTGAATATCACCCATAGTGGTGTGTAGAATCTGCAAAAAAAAAAATTGGTATTGTAAAGCTATTTTTGGGGAAAATACAGGTAACCATGTCATTTACAAAAAATTATATAACAAAACCAACTTACGTGTAAAGAACGAGAGGAAATATTTTTCCTCTTTCGATAATTACTTAAATACAAGAATATACAGGTGAGAAATAGATGTTTCTAATTTAGAGGTTATTTCTAGACAACTTTTGTTTTTTGAGACATTAAAGTGAAAACTTCCATGAATTTATTTGCCAGTCACAACAGTGCTAAAGGCCTACATCCTATTCTAGTAAACCAGGATCATCACGAGAGGGTTGAGAAAGGTCTAAGTCTAACCCTGGACCAGACCATAAGACATAGTTACTTATGGCCTAGTATAGGATATCTTTCCGTTCTGCTGAAAAGAGATAAGCACAAAGAAGAGGACTATTTTGTATTAAATGTGTTCTTCCACGATGTAGAGGGAATAAGACTATGATATGGTTTTTATGTAATACAATAAAAGAGTCCGAAAAGATCTCTTATACTAGTCTAGTATAAGACCAACCTATCTAAGATCCTTTCTACAGAGCTACCGAATATCCCCCCAACCTGTTAGAGTACCAAGGGTAATAGAAAAATTTAGGAATAAATTAAATCTTCCATTAACATAAGGTTAGAAGATCTAAGCCCCAACAATAGCATAAAATGGGTAAGCCTTTGGAGTTTTGCAAACAAAGATAGCTCACCACATTGTCAGGAAGTGACGTTGTAACTGACTTTCCAATATCCGATACTGCCAAAAGTTCATCAGCAGGTGGCTTTTCATTGAACACATCTCTTCCTTTAGTTGCATCTTCAGGCTCCTCTGGCTCTCTTCGACTGATACACGACAAACTCCAAAACTTAGATACGAGTTGGATATATATTTGCATGCCATATGATTGATAGCAACATGCATTAAACAAAATGAACAACTCAATGCACTGAGGGAAAACACTACCAGACAAGAATCGCCAAATTTATGAATATGATAATATCAAATAACAAAACTACATAACTTTGGATTTCAAAGTAGGGGTAAAATGGTCAGTAGAGTTTACTTACCTGAATAAATATATCCTGTGCTTTTTGAAGGCGCAACACAGGAGAGTGGGATCTGTCAAAGGCTCCTTGCTCTCATTAGCATTTGCAGCTGCTGAAGGGATCTTTCTTACTTTTTTACTATTTCGATCCCCTTGATATAAAGCTATTCTTAAGAACCTATCATTATTCTCCACCTTTCCAAGTATTCGAGCAACTTTATTGGTGTGCAGATTAACAATCTATAAGCATACAGAAGATGTAAAATGCATAAGGGAATGGAGTTCCATCTAGTTGCAATCATTGCATTAGTAAACAATGAAAAATTATAAATATGGAGAGGTTGTATAACAGAAAGAACTGAAGTGATTGTAACCCTTGAGTAAGAAAAAAATCTCACTTTAATCCCAAGCAAGGTTGCATATATAAGAAAATTGGAACTTTCGTCAAAAACTGCATTTGGAAGTAGTGCACTTTCTGTCTTCTCTATTTCCTTCTCGACAGCCATTCTTCGACCAAAATCAATGGCTTCCAACCGGTATAATGGAGCATCACTTCTTTGGAGATCTTGAGCAACCTATCAATAAAGCAATTCATTTACCATATGTCCAAAAAGCAACAAAAGGGTGAAATTCTGGTACAACCCTTACCTCCAGGGATTCATCATAAACTCGCCTTAGTTTACCTGTACTGAACCAAAACACACGTATTCTCCGGTCAGGTGATGTAATGGAAAATTGCTTACCATCTGGACTGACCTAAAAAAGATGCAATGCAGTCAATAATTACCATCAAGTTAAACACCAGATATCTAGTAGCTTTCATAAACCATCTAAATAATGTAATATTGAATTATCAACTATAAGTCTGGAAGTATGTTCATACAACTGAAGTACCTCAATAGCCGAAACAGAAGTCTTGCATTTTGCAATTTCAAAGAGGTTAGTGTCACTTTTCAATTTAAAATCGACCCTACAAGTGCCCAAGGAAAATATTAAAGTGCATTTGTAACTGCACAAATTCAAATATCCAAAACTCACGCAATTAAGAATTTCCAGAATTGTTATATACATAACTAGTATATAGAAGAAAAAAATTACTAATGCAGTCACAAATTCACAATGTATGACAATCATACAATGTTTCAAATATTTGGCACTTCATGGCATATTGACATTGCTGATTACAATACTTGTTCATTTTGTACGGGCTATGTCTGTAATCAACTTATTGGTTGGCCAACTAGGAAGCCTTAGATCAGTAGCCAGGTCTAAGGTGCCAGCAAGGAGGCTATAAGACAGCATTAGACAGAAGTTTGGAAAACATGCCACTTCTGGATAGAATAGCAAATATATTGTCTGGCAGGATTAGAGTGAAACATCCTATAACGGAACATTTGGAATCAAATTCTAATTTTAAAAATTAAACTAGTGAGTTCACCTCAAATTGACCAGATCAACATCTAGATCCATGGGTCCAGTCAATAGCACGTTGATAAGAATGATCTTATTAAATATGCAGTATTGGTTTTAGCCCCATCTAAAACTATTGATAGTTTATCAATATGAGATCATCCTAATCATATTATTGGCTTCAGAATTTGCAGTTTGAAATTATCTTAATCCATTCATTCACAACAATAATAGAGTGAAGCATCTACAAATTTGTAAATATGCTTATGGTGTGCATATGTAATCTAAGACACAAGTAACTTTATGCACAGTCAGCCATCAGTATTTGAACCATGATGAGTCTCATTTATACTAAATGAAACGAGGCAGAACTACAATAATACAAAAATAAGCACATACTCATTCTCTGGGAATTGAAGTGTAGCAGGGCTCCAGTATTCAATTATCCCCTTTGCATCTGCCGAAAGTACAGAATCACATACAGGATTGTACTTCATAACTTTAATAGGACCCATATGTATCTGGACAAAGGAGCAAGGAATGATACAATTATGCATTTAAATTGTGGAAAATATCACCAAAAAAGAATGTCAATGCATTTTGAAGAGCCATTTATATTAAAGTTAATTTAGAATTGGAACCTCTTTGGAGATGATAGGATCATTTGTACCAGCCCGTGCATCATATATGTGCACAAAAGATGAGTTCCTATCACCAATGGCTAGCCTAGCTTTGACATCCCCTTGTTTGTAAACCCATTCAACAGCACCAGGAATATACGGCAAGCGAATCATGACCATCATGTCAAAGTTGACTACATCATATATTTTCACAGAGCGGTCATTTGATATTGTACAGCAAAGCAGACCATCAATACTAACCTGCACAGCTGAAATAAGTCATGGTTGATAACAAGCATAACAAGTAGATACAGAAAATATATTGTTATGCTTTCAATGCCCAGCAAATCAGGCTATATTGTCCCATAAAAAAACATATCAGAGAAAGAAAAAAACACTACATATCCCATTGCCCCGGAGGCTCCACACTATGCGCAGGTAAGGGGGAGGGATATTGTACGCAGCCTTACCCTTGCATATGCAAAGAGGCTGTTTCTGGATTCGAACCCATGACCAACAAGTCACCAAGACACAATTTTACCGTTGTACCAGGGCTTGCAAAAATCATATCAGAGAATTGAAGCAAAAATCAATTAAATTACATATGATTTATAGCAAAAGGGTTATGTTATGTCAGGTTAACGAACTTACAGCTAGACCTTCAATTGGACCAAGATGAGATCTAAAGTGTTTGGCAAACTCAATACCAATAGGCCTTTTCTTCCAAAACTTCAAATGACCTGACAACAAGAAGCCACCCACCCACAAAGAAATAAGCCTCAATGTCATTGCAGCAAAAATAACTATTCCAAAGATTAAGCTAATTAAAATAAGATCCAGATGCTGACATATGTACCACGTTGCAACTGTATTGATGCTTCAAGTGCTACATTGCATGGATTATTTTATTTTATAAAATAAAAAAACAAATAATTGGACTAGAGTAGAGGTAAGGTAACAACTAATAGGATCACTCGTAATTAATCACAAATCATAATTCGTCAACCAGGACATGGTTATACCATCGGCACTTCCAGTGATGAAAAATTCGGCAGCTGAAACAGCGACATGCGTAACCACATCACGGTGCATATAGCTTTTCTCGTACCTGAATTAAAAAAAACAACAATAAGAAAACTGCCGAAATCATTTCGAAATTGCTCAATTGAAGAAACCCTAATACAGAAAATATAGTCTAAGAGGCGCAGAAAGTAACATGTTGGCAGAGGGTAAGGCGTCGAGGTAGGCGTGCTCGAACTGAAGGGGTCGCTTGGGCCGGGCCCGAGGGGCCGGGCCCGGGCCTATGACCTGTTCCTCCTCGCTTGCGTTGGCGCCATTCTCGTGTTCCTCCGTCATCTTCAAACGTAGCAACAATTTGAACTGAATACGACTAAGAGAAACAAACGCTAATATCTTCTCCCCAGTAAGATGAATGCAGCAAGTGCAGGTTTCTGGGAAATGTAAATGGAGGGAGCAGAAGCCTCTTCTGATTTTTTTCTTTATTTGAAGAGCTAAACCCTAAAACGGTACGTCGTTTTTAAGTGTAATAACGGACAACCGACGTTGAATTGGACAGTACAACTTCGGTGTCTGTTCTTTGTTGCTAGCCCAGTCCAAACAATCTACTAATCGGCTAATTGCTGCCTATTTTGATAAATAAATAAAAAAGAGTAAATTATACTTGTATTATCTGTGTTTGCTTAAATTTCACTTTATATCTCTCTTTTTTTGTATCCTACAAAAAATCTCTTAATTGTTTAACTCTCATTCTTAAACACCGTTTAATAATTTAACAGAAATTAGGTACATATTGGTCACATGACTTTTAATAAAAATTTATGTCTAAAGTACACTCATCTTCTTCCTCTCAACCTGAAAATATTTTAATAGTCTTGTTTCTTTTTTGTTTTTCGTGTAGTTGGACGTAAACTCAACTTTTTGTTGGACATGAACCCACTTTGTTGGTACATGGTGTTAACAACCTTCTTCTCATCTTTTGTTCTACTAACATACATATGAACTGACTTTTAATTCTCAACAAACATTTTCAGTACACCATGATCAGTCTTAAGAGAAAGAATTTTATCACTGGTAGTAGAACAAAATCATAAAATAAAGCGTGACATGATGACAAGTCTATATCATTAGTATTGTTGTTCACACAGTCATGTATTATATGTATTCCAGTTCATCCATTGTGTTCCTATGGTCATAAACATCAACACTATTTTAATTAATAATAAATAAATAAATGATTTTTAGTTCATCCATTGTGTTTTATGTGATCCTAAACATTAACATTATTTTAATTAACAATAACAAACAAATGATTTCCAGTTCATCCATTGTGTTTCCTGTTGTCCCAAATGTCAACACTATTTTAATCAACAATAATAAACAAATGATTTTACAAATCATACGTGGTCCCAAACTGGTCCTCCATTGAAACCCCATTTAGAAATAGGTAACAATAAACAACCAAAATTAAATAAATAATCTTAAAAAGTAATTTATATACAAGGTCCAGTGGTCACCTACAAGCATAACCTAAGCGTAAACAAAAATTGTGGAATAGGAAGAAAAACAGAGCGCTCGTAAACGTCAAAGAGGAAGACAAACAAAGGCGCTCATGAACGTCGCGAACTAGAAGAGGAACAATGGAAAATTCGCGAACTAGAATAGGAACGGTGAATAACTCGCGAACGGTGAAGAGGAATGGAACGTGAACATCGTGAGAGAAAGAGGAACTCGCACCTCCTGGAAACTGAAGAAGAATTTGCCAACAAGAGGAAGATGAACAATACTCACGAATGGTGGGGATGAATGAAACGTGAATCCTAAATTCTGAAACTAATTGGGAAGGGATAATTTGGGTTTTACAATTAAAATGTAAGGACAATTTTGTCTGCTCACATATTTCAATTGACATTAGTTAACAGTATTAATAGAGAGGGGTAAAAATAATGTGAAAAAATTGAGAGATATTAGATGAAATTTGAGCAAACACAGGAGCACGAGTGTAATTTATTCTAAAAAAAAAGTTAGAGATTTATCACAAGATTCACAACTAACAGAATTTAGTACCTAGTGTTTTTTTAAATCCCTTATTACTTTTTTGCCATAATATTACAGTTTTTTTTACCATGATATTACATATTTATTATAACAAGTTATATTCATTGTATTTAAAATGTAAGGTTTATCAAATACATGTTTTTAATAAAAATTACTATTAAACAAAATTTGTTGTTAACATTTTTCTTAATATTTTGGTAGAAATAAATACTATAATATGATTAATGTTACATTTTCTTACAAATTTTATTAATACCTTTATACAAATACTACATGTAAAATAAAATATATTTAATATCTTAAAATATAAAATATTTTGAATTCTTTATCTAGTTTGTCATTCATGTGTGTGGTTAATTGTTTATATTATTAGTTATATGTTTGTGTTATGAAGTCATCATAAATCTTACATATTTTTTAATCCGAACATGATGTAAAATTGAATTACAACATAGATTTGTCTTAACATTTAGAAAATCATACATCCATACTAGTTGTGATTATTGTTGTTTAAGTATGTGTTTTAACGGTTTTTTTTGTTTTGTATATATAGTAATTACTTATTATGGATGTCATTTAAAAAATGATATTAATCAATTGAAAATTTTAATTATATTATGTATTAACTTGTTATTAAAAATCTTTCATGAGATGTAAATTATTAACTTATTAAACTATTCTTTTATAGTTTTATTAATTATTGACAAGATAATATATTTTTTAGAGAAAATAAAATAAATATGGTAGTGATACAAATATAAGACCAAAAATGAAAAATCCTATAAAGAGAAAAATGAGATAAACAAGTCAAATAGAGGACATTGGAATTACAAAAGATTCTTCATACATAATTAATATTTCAATTTAAGAAGAAACTTGAACAGAGTATTTTGTGTGTAATGTAACACTAATACTTTGTTTGAATTATGAATTCAATATAGAGAAAAAGAAATAAGAATGGAAGCTTCCTAAGGTGAAGGAAAGCTTCCAAAACAATGAAGGACAAAGTTTTATTAAGGATTAAAAATTAAATATTTAAATAATTAAATCTTTGGGTATCAATATAATAAACTGTTTTATATGAAAAAAAAAACACATTCATTATGCACTTCAATTGTTGTAAGATTAATAAATGTAAGAAAAAAATCAGTTTAAAACTTTAGAGAAAGCTAAAAAATACTTGATCATGAAGTTATTGGAAGGGTCTTGCTAACTATACCCAACTTAATATATTATTTGTTGTTAATTTATTATTAAGATATAGTTTTCTTGTAACATCCCAAAAATTTAAATATGTTAGTTAGAGATAAAAAGAGAAATTACAAAAAAATACTTAAAGGAGAATGATCATGTTACCCTTCCTTTGAAGTAGAAATTATGGAAATACCCTTGAGCTAGAATTACACAAACACCCTTGGATATTTTGAAAATTACAATCATACCCCGAGGGTGAATGACAAATTACCATAGTACTCTTGAGGCAAAAATTACCAAGACACCCTTTGATATTTTGTGAAAGCCTGATAAAATTACAGAGCGCCCTTGGATGGCAAATTAACAAAATACTTTGTGACAAGAAGCCTCAGAATAGGATTTCTATGAATTTCATACGGTAATAACTTTGAAATTTTATTCAGGAGAATTCAAGCATCAGAAAAATATGGAAAAATGATAAATAGAATCTGTGGAATTTTCTCTTAATTATAGGATGAATAGACTTATTCAATAAGATGGTTTAGTAATTTTGATGGTTAGAAGCAGAACGGACCAATTAGAATTAAGATAAGACCAATCTTGTATGTCAGGTCTGTGTAGCACTCTGTATAGACTGCTTGTGAGCAATTTATACTGAAATTGAAGTCAGTTTCTGGAAAACTCTAGAGTTATATTATTTAATATTATCCTTTAGGTAGAAGAGTTCAAATTGAACTTTACTTCCTCTTAAGGAATGCCATGTGTGAAGTCATGTTGGAATTGAATTCTTCTTCTTCATGAAAAGTGACATATGGACACAAGGAGAACCACACAATTTTCTTCTCTTTTAAGAAAATAAAAACATAGTATAGAAAGAGGAAAGGAAGATAAAAATCTTCCCCTTGGCTAAAGCAAAGTCCACGTGAAAAAGGGAAGAAAAGGCCAAGAAGTCATGCTTTGGATAATATTTATGCAAGATAGCATGCAAAGAAGCAAAACTTCACTTCCTTCCCTTGTGGTCACGTGAAAGAACAAGAAAAAGGGAGAAGTTTCATGACATTTGATAAGTGGAGGGACACTTGTAAAAAGTAGCCAACTGGTGGGACACTTGTAAAGAAAGTCATCATGGCTTAGAAGATTTTTATAAAGGATAAAAAATATTTAGGAAAAACCATTATGAACTTAGTTAGGATGGAATGGAATAAGATGAAACTAAATTCTAATGAAACCAAATGGGAGTAACTAGCTAGAAAGGGTAGAAATGTCCTTGAATATTTTATTATTTTCCAAACCCTATATAAAGGGAGGAGGACCTTAAATGGAAGTCACTTTCAAGACTCCATTTCTACAACAACTCACGTGAATCTCTCCCTCCCATCTTTTTCCTTTTCAAGACATGATATCTCTCCCTCAAACTTATGGCCAATTGCATTTTCTCTCTTCACTTTGCTTTCTTACTTCCTTCTTGATATAGAAACCATAGTCCTTCACTTCTATTGCCTTCTTCACCTTTCCAAAACATCAAATACTAGACAAGCCTTTCATTCTTTCAAGACCTTGAGGTGAAGTCAAATACTTGGAGGAATTGGAAGCAAACTTGTTTGAGGTAGGTGAAAGCTGTAAGCTAAATTTTGGACTGTTTTGAAATTTCCATATCTCCCTCTATACTTAACCAAATGAGATGTTTGACCACTCATTTTAAAGCTTAGGAAGTCTAGTTTAACATATTAAAAGATGAGAATTTAATGACTGTTAGATGAGTATAGATTATAGGAAGAACTTAATCATATGTAGTAAGAAATCTTGTTGTTATGATGTTCTTTGTTATGATTTTCTTTTGTGATGATGAAATCTTGATTTTTTGTGACATAATTGTATGACATGAGTTATGTAGCTTTGCATATCATTGAGCATGTCATGTGCATTAAGAAAGATAAAAAGATAAGACCTGAAGGGTGATACGGTTAAGCCGAGCACGACCCTGAGGGAAAGACTAAAGAAAGATAATACCTAAAGGGTGATACAGTTAAGCTGAGCACGACCCTGATGGTACCCAACGGGTGATACGGTTAAGCCGAGCATGACCCTGCGGGAAAAACATATTGACCCAAGGGTGATACAATTAAGCTGAGCACGACCCTATGGGACCCCAAAAGGTGATACAGTTAAGCTGAGCACGACCCTGCGGAAGCAACCTAAGTCTAGTAATGAGCTCATTGTCTAGTTTAGGGTATTAAAGAGGAGAATAACAAAGGTAAGCTATGCATTGACATGATTGAAAATGATGCTTGCATTAATGATGAAGTATGAGATTATTTTTAAGTGTTTGTAAATAAAATGAAACTACTTCGGGATTATATGTTTATGAAATTAAAAATCAACTATAATTGTTCACATGTTTTCTTGATAAATCGAAGTAGCTGGAATGATGACGATGACACTGTATGATAAGTAAATTTTCACCTACTGGGAATTCTTTGGAATTCTCACTGTTTTAGTATGTTCTCGTGTCATTCCAGACAAGTAAATCGAAAGGAGGAGCTACAAAGTGAGGACAAGTTGGAAGATTTCTTTTAATGTTACGGACTTGTACTAGTTTGTTATATGCTTTGTAATATATGGACATTACTATTATTGTAGGGAATATTATTTACAAGTTATTACTAAGTTGTAATTTATTAAAGAGACCAAAAAGTTTCTACAGGCTCAATATAAGTGTAATTTTCTAATATTGAGATAAGTTTTTATCAATCGATTTTGGTTAAAAAATTTACATTAGAAAAGTTAACATCTTCTAGTTACTTATTATGACCTAGGCATAATATAGTAATTGGAAGGATGTTACAGTTATCTCACATAAAGAGACGTTGAAATGAAATCAAGCACATACTTAATTATCTTTGGGATACAATGAATATTAGCTTGTTTTATTCAAATGTTTTTAAGATAAAAACTAATTGATTATGAATATTATACAGTAGATCCCCCATAAAGTTAGATCACAAACAAGATACTTATTTATATATGGTGGTAGAATCATTTCATAGTTGTTTGTGAAACAAATCATAACCCATCATCTAATGTGTTGAAATCTTATCATCACATGAGACAAGTGAGAATATAGTTGTTCATATTCTTCTTGTCATTCCTTATATGTTATAATTAATTATAATTAACATTAAAACATATTAGCATGTCCGTTAAGTTTAGTTAGATTAATTGAGTTGGAAACAAATTAACCTAGTATCTAGATTAACTGGGTAAGTTAAAATGAACCTAAACAAGCTAGCTTGTATTAGGTACTGAGCAATCACACAACAATTGAGAAGAGAGAAAAGGGAAGAAAAAAACAACACACAGAGTTTACCCTGGTTCACCCAATGTGGGCTACGTACAGCTATTCACTATATTCCCTCACACACTCGTATAATTGCACTCAGATTAAAAGGAAATATATAGGTTTAGAAACCCTAAGCACTGTAGCTATTCATGGGCTCAAGTCCAAACTACAAATAATAAAACACGAGGCCAACAACAGTACAAGGCCTCGAAAAAAATTCATGTGCCTATCTGCTGACGGCACAGTATGAGCCATACCCAACATTCTCCCACTTAGCGAATACTTTGAATGCTTCTTCAATCCCAATGCAATTGCACACCATTCAAACTTCTGTAAAACTATTGTCTTGGTCAGAAAATCAGCACCATTCTCCTTTGTGTCAACCTTCTTCAGCATTACTACCTTGTCTTCAATCTTTTCTCTGATGAAATGGTATTGGATGTCTATGTGCTTGGTCCTTGCATGGTATCCTAGGTTTTTAGCCAGAAATATAGCACTCTGACTATCATACCCAACAGTCACCTCTCATTGTGTAAGGCCAAGCTCTTTACACAATCTTTGCAACCAAATAACTTCCTTGACAGCATGTGTCAAGGCCATGTACTCAGCCTCAGTAGTTGATAATGCAACGGTCTTCTGCCTCTTGCTCATCCAACTAACAGCTCCACCAAATGAAGAAACAACATATCCACTAGTAGACCTTCATCTATCAATGTCACTTTCCCAATCAGCATCCATAAAGCACTCTAGCTGTAATGGTGGTTGTCCCCTTGAGTCTTTCACGCCTTCATAGCATAACTCAAGGTCATATGTACCACGAAAATAATGGAATACACGCTTCACTGTCATCCAATGCTCTTTTCCTAGCGTGGACATAAACCTACTCAATACTCCCACTGCTTGGGCAATATCCGGACAAGTACAAACCATAGCATATATCAAACTTCCAACTGCACTAGCATAAGGAACTGATGTCATCACTTCTCTTTCTTCTTCAGTCTTGGGACATTGATCAATGGATAACTTCACACCTTTAGCCATGGGAGTCTACACCGGTTTATAGTCAGTCATATTGAATTTCTTCAAAACATCTTCTATGTACTTCCTCTGACTCAACCATAACCTTCTTTTATGACACTCCCTTTTGATTTGCATGCCTAAGATCATACTTGCAGGGCCTAAATCTTTCATTTCAAATTTCTTTGCCAGTAGACCTTTTATAGCACTGATCATCTTTAAATTGTTACTAACAAGTAGCATGTCATCAAAATACAAGGTTAGAATAATAAAGCTATCTTCTACCTTTTTCACGTAGACACAATGATCAGCATCACAACGGTTAAACACAAGTTTTGACACATAAGTGTCAAACTTCTGATACCACATCCTAGGAGATTGCTTCAGGCCATACAGAGACTTGTTAAGCTTGCACACAAAGTCCTTTTTACCTCTTACTATGAACCCCTCTGGCTGCTTCATGTAAACAACCTCCTCCAAATCACCATGAAGGAATGCAGTCTTCACATCCAGCTACTCCACCTCTAAGTCATATGTAGCTGTCACAGATAAAACAAGTCTTATGGAATTTAACTTTGCAACAGGTGAAAAATACCTCATCATAATCAACCCCTTTTATCTGTGAATATCCTTTTGCAACCAAGGGAGCTTTGTAACATTCTATCTCCCCATTAGCACCAATCTTCTTCTTGAACAACCACTTACAACCAATTTTCTTTCGATCTGCAGGTAGTTTCACCAAACTCCAAGTTTGATTCTTGATCAGAGAGTTCATCTCTTCGTTCATGGCTTCCTCCCACTGTTTGGCAGCATCTGAATTCCTAGCTTGCTTTGTGGTGCTCGGGTCATCATATGTGATACTCAAAGCATAACTGTCACTGGTACAAAGATTATAGTTTTCAGGTGTATACCTCTCAGGCGGTCTTCTCTCCCTTGTGGATCTCCTCAACCTCTGTACTTCAACTTCAGCCTCAGTATCAGAAACTGTATCAGAAATTGTACCTTCCATCTCGTCATATTCAACAGCTTCAAAATCTAAATTTTCCTCTCCAACCTGTGAGCTATCAACATCAAACTCTACTATCTGTGGCTTTTCAGGAGCTTCTGGAAAAATCTGATTCAGCTTTTCTTCCCTGAACACAACATCTCTGCTGTAAGTTATACTTTTGGTTTCTCGGTTCCACAGCTTGTACCCTTTGATGCCATCCTTGTACCCAATAAAATAGCACTTTTGAGACTTACTGTCAAGCTTGCTTCTTTTCTCCTTGGGTATGTGCACATAAGCTTCATAACCAAATACTCTGACATGAGAGATGTTTGGTTTTCTTTTAAACAGTGCTTCAAAAGGAGTTTTATCCTTCAAAGCCGATGTAGGAGATCTGTTCTTCAAATAACAAGCAGTAACAACTGCCTCCACCCAAAACTCAGTTGCCAAGCCTGCACCACTTAGCATGCTTCGTGCCTTTTCAATGAGAGACTGATTCAACCTCTTTGTCACCCCATTCTGTTGAGGTGAATAGGGCATTGTCTTTTGCCTTGCAATACCACTAGCCACACAAAGCTGGTTGAATTTTGTAAAACAAAACTCTCCACCATTGTCAGTTCTCAGCACCTTGATTTTTCTGTCAAATTGATTTTTTACCAATGCTTTGAACTCTTGGAATTTTTTGAACACTTGATTCTTGCTCTGCATAAAATATAGCCACACATATCTAGAATAATCATTAGTAAAAGAAACATAATACCTAGATTTTCCATGTGATGCTATAGGTGTAAGTCCAAACACGTCATTGTGTATCAAGTCAAGAATCTCTTCAGCTCTTCCTCCAATGGACTCAAAAGACACCCGATTTTGCTTGCCATGTAAACAGTGCTCACAAAATCCGAAGCCCATTGAGCAGCTCGGAATCCCTTCTACCAGCTGCTTTGATGTTAAAGTCTCCATACCTTTCCCACCAATGTGACTCAGCTTCCTGTGCCATAGCATTACAGTGTCTTCCTTCGCGTGCTCAGATATACAACCATCACCACTGAACACTGTGTGACCCAACAGTTTCCACAGTTTGCCATGACGCTCTCCTCTAGCAATTACCATAGCTCCACGAGTTAGTTTGCATGAATATTTATCACTACTAAAATTTATATCTGCATCTGCCATATTGCCAACAGAGATAAGATTTCTGGTCAGACCCGGAATGTGCATTACATCTGGCGGATTCTTGATTGTTCCATCTTTCATCTGCAGTCTTACCTTCCCACGTCCCACAATTTCCAGGGTCGTGCCATCTCCCATTCTCACTGTACCACCAGAACATGTTTGATAGGTGTAGAACCACTCCATGTGAGGTGTCATATGGAACGATGCTCCAGTATCAATTATCCACTCATTGTAGTCGTTATGAGCTTTTGTCACTACATACAGATCTCCCACGCTATCATCATCATCCTTCTTTGTACTAGAAGATGATGACTCATCCCATTTCTCAAGACCCACACTTTATTTCTGCAATTCTTTTTTATGTGCCCAACTTGCTTGTACTTCCAGCACCTTGCTTTAGATTTATCATGAGTTTTTGACCTTCCCCGAGATTTGTATCTGAAACCTGGTTTTGATTTATCAGTATTCCTCCCTCTAGTAAACAGAGCCTCATTAGCAATACCTTCAGAACCTACCCTTCTCATCTCTTCAGATAATAGGGCAGCAACAACAGTCTCTAAGAATAGTGTGTTAACACCAGTACCAATAGAGATAATGATATGCTCCCAAGAATTTGGCAGTGAACACAGCAAGGTGCATGCCTTATCTTCATCATCCAGGTTGACATCTACAGATGTGAGTTGTGCACAGACAGTGTTAAATTCATTTAAATGTATAGAAAAAGAATCACCTTCAGACATCCGTAGATTGTACAGTCTCCTTCGAAGGAACAACTTATTCACGAGTGACTTGCTTTGATAAAGGCTGCCCAGTTTCGTCCAGAGATCCTTCGTGGTCTTCTCGGAGGTCACATTCACCAGAACGTTGTCAGCAAGACATAACCAAATCAAGCTCCGCACCTTTCAATCATTTTTTATCTAAGTCTACAACTCATTTGATCTTTTAGCTGCAGGTGGCACATCTTTGATCACGTGCCAGAGTTTCCTATCAACGAGTAGGGCCTTCATCTTCAGTTTCCATAACTCAAAACCCTTTCCTCCAAACTTTGCAACCTCGATTTGTGATTGGCTGGTTGACATGCCTCACCGATTGATTTCGCAGGTTTCTTAATGTCAAGAAAACCCTAAAACAGCGAACCCCCAATTGCAGAACCTGACTCTTGATACCAATTGTTGAGAAATCGAAGGGGTAAATATCGAGGAGATTTACACCTACGTAACCATATAAGTGAATTAGACACCACACCTTAACCCAAAACCTTAAGGCTCAGGTTTTATAGGTCTTTTCCTCACTTATATGATGCCCAACTTTTCTATTTCTATCAAATGCGGGACTTTACCTCACACTTGTACTCAACAGCTTGACTCATTGAAAAATTGGATTGATTGGATTCTTAAGTCGATCTGAATTCACTTGCATTTGCAATTTTTATGTTAATTATGAAATAGTACCAATATTAATTAAATATACTGATAAATATTATAATATCTTTTAGCCTTTTTATACGAGGTTATTAAATTTTCAAGAGTTTATATAGATTTGTGATAATTATATAAATTCAACTCGTAAACTCGCAAGAGTCTATTTCATATAAAAATAATAACAAAATAATTATAAATAATATATCAATTAAACATTTCAATAACATAATAAAATAAAATAAAATAATAAACTATAAATTCCACAATACTTAAATAACCAAGTCCAGTAATGCACCACTACTAGATAATAACTTGCAAAGGTGATGATGGTAGTAGAACATTTCTATTAAGGATTTGATGTTGTTGGAGAACAAGGGGTTAATGAGAGGTTAATGTTGTTAAAGGTGGTTATTCGATGCAGGAACAACACACTAAACAAAGTTATGTTGAACCATAAATGCAACAGAAAACAACACAAAATAACCTGCATTTTGGTCTAATTTTTTTAACTTATTAACTACCTGACCGAGTGATAACTCAATATTCTATAAAGTTTACATAGAATCTACCTAGAATTTACTAAAAAGAGAGTTTACTCATGGTCAACTTGCTGAGGATAAATAATTACTAAACTCGTAAAAGTTAGCGAGTTAACTTTAGAGTTTCATAATCATGTTTTTATGTGTATATATATATATATTTATTTATTTTTATTACTTATATTACTTTTTATTTTTATTTTTCATAATTATATAAATTATAGAAAATTGCTGTCTAAAATATTTTTTATGTACAGACATTTGGCAGCTAAGCAGCTTGCAGCTTGCAGCTAGAAGCTAGCAGCTGGTTAATACTCAAAACCAATCAGGCAGAACCTTTTGCTTCTTAGAAGTTCGTAAATGATCAGAAGCAGAAAAGTAAAGGTGGTTATCACTACTGGTTAATACTCAAGGCCCACACTTGTCTCGTACTCGTAACACACGACATTTCACGTGGTCGGGTGCATGTTCTTCACAAATAAAACGCCACAAAAAACACATCTTCTATATGTATTGGCATATGATATGGTCTTTTTTGTACGTGGCTGTATGCATCGATCATTACTCACCACACTACCGCTTTTCTCGTTCAAGCTCTTCCTAAGTCAATATCATTGTTTATACGTTTGTTGTCTGATCTCGGTGTACCCATATCTCTGTTGACCCCTTCAGATCATATAGCCCCCATTATTGTCTAGAAAAAAACTCACCAAAATATTACTAAAGTCATGTGCACCTTTTGTGGCCAACCACATTACATACAAATCACCAACCAAGTAAGGTTAATTTCAAGCCTCCCACATGGTACGCCACCATACCCCATCACCTATCATCAATCTTAATTATTAGTAGTACCATAGTCGGTTGACAATTACACTTTGCTATTTATTATATATATTCATGGTTGGTTGACAATTACACTTTTGCTAAAAAAAAAGTATGGTGAAAATTTAAACGGAGGAAAGAGGAAAATAATTAAATCTGGTGGAACTATCTTATTAACTGTACTTTATGAATCTCCTCCCTATGACCATCAATAGTAATCAATGGGAGTCTGCGGACAAGTTTCAATTTCATGATCAGATGATACAGCTTCTTTAATATAATGTGGGGGAACAAAGGGTGGAGGTGTACACCTTAGCAATGCCCAATTAACACCGTGGAAAAAGGAGTGGTGCTTGATCGCGGAAGCACCCATTGTTGACCCTAGCCTCCTCGAAGGGTCCTTAACCAATAGCTGAGAGATGAGGTCCTTTGCCGTGGCTGGCACGGTGGGTTCCTTAGGGAACTCCAAGGCTCGAGCCACAATGTTTGCTAGGGTTAGCTCGTTGTCCATTCCCCTAAAGGGTGTGACACCATAGAACAATTCAAATATAAATATGCCCAAAGTCCACCAGTCCACGGCACTACCGTGGCCCTCCCCGGACACGATTTCCGGAGCCAAGTACTCGTGGGTCCCAACGAACGACATGGACCGAACATCAATGGGCTCGGCTACAAACTCAGGCCCATTATGTTGGCTCTGCTTCTTCTTTCGCTTGCGTTTTGGGTGGAAACACGACACCGCGGGGACTATACAGCTGGGTAGTATGCACGAAGACGAGGTGAACTGAGACTGCGAGAGCTCCACGTGGGGGTCCTTGTGTGGGCCCGTGCGAGGGGTGTTTTTCTGATCCAAAATGATCTGGGGCGTTGATGTGGAATCATCACATTTTAACGAGAGGTCAAAATCAGTGAGCATGATGTGGCCGTCTGATCGAACTAACACGTTCTCCGGCTTCAGATCACGATACACTATCCCCATCATGTGGAGATATTCAAGTGCCACTAGCACCTCTGACGCATAGAACCTGTAGATAAACAAACAAACAAACACCACGACATCAAGAGTGGAATTACTGAATTAGCATTAATTAACCACTTTGCTAAATATATCCAAGTGGGTCAAGTTAAAATTAGTTAGCCGGAATGGACATAGTATTTATATTATAGGGGGTTGGATAGGAGGAGTACGATTGGCCTAAATTTGGCAGAAAATTGCAATAATATCTCTCTATTGGCCAAGGGAAATTTATTGGCCAACATGACACATAGTATGTATATGTATGCATAAGAATATTGGTTGTTAGGCCTATCGAAAGAACCATGAAGATCAGACAAGGAAATATGTATATATCGTCTTGTTGTAGTTTGTCGTGGGCGTTAGGGCGTAGAGTATGATTTAATAGGCTAATGTCACACTTGAAAGTTATGTCACACACTTGAAAGTTGAAGGAGATATTCTTATCCCTCTAGGATATATCAGTTTAATTCTGGTTTTTATTTTTGTTGTTCGAGAATATTCGTCTATAATGTTTGTCTCAGACAATTAACTAGCTCATTCGGTTGTAAGCTGTAACTTGTAAGAAGAAAATGTTCATGACCACTGAATTTGCCATATGTTGCGCGTAAAATCTTACAAGCAATAACAATATTCTACATGCAATACCCATATGTAGGTTAAAAGTTGATTCAAGAAAGTTATATGTTCCACATAAGACGTACAAGTAATAATGACAACAAAAGGAAGCCGGAAAATACTCTTCATATCCAATGATAGGATATTCTTATTTTGAAATTTCTTTAAACTAACTCCACTTGAAGATAGGAAGACTCGGCTTTTGCTTCCATTGCTAACGCAGAAACTTTGCTTCTTTTTTATTTCTTTTCCTTTTTACATATCCGTATGAGGTAATCTTACTTAAGATGTAGATAGAAAATAAATATGACACTTCTCGTAACAAAATTTGTCATTGTTAAAGAACCAATCCATTCAGCTGGATTTAACCTCAATTTTTAAAAAATTCAATAAAAATTAAAATTTCCTAAAACGTCACGACATAGACAAGCTACAGACAATATTTTTTCATCATAAAAACAGGAACAGATGAAAGAAAAAATCAAAAATTAATTACGTTAGGATACAGAAAAAGATGTTATAATAAGGAGTTATAATTTCATATACGCACTTTTTATAAAACATTTTTATGCTTTATTCCCCCGCCCCCTATTTCTCTCATAATTATAAAAACATTATACAAATAGAATTCGTCTTAAGAAAATTAATTAACAGCAGAGATGCAAACTCTAAGAACCAGATTTTGGAAGAACATATCCCAATAAGGGGGACCACTGCAAGATTAATCTCCCATATAGTTTAAATAAAATAAAAATCCAGAAATCCCGCAAGAATTTATGGATTCGAGGATAAAGTGTATCAATTTCCCCTGAGATCACTCGTGACTTGATTTTCCCATAAATTCATTCTTAATCTACAATTAGTAATTTTTAAAAATGAAGATGAAAATCTTAATAAAAATAATTTTAGAGGAGACACAATAATTAAAAATTTAATAATGAAGAGATTGTAGTAGCTGGCAAGAGTTCAGACCAGAATATCAAAGAAGACGAGTTTCGTACCAAAGGCCTTAAAAACAGAGTAGAGTGGAGTGACGAGTATTGAACAGCAGCTGACCTAGGAGATGTGTCGTATTGACTTTTAAGAGTGTGTCTGAGCTGGAATCGAACGGTTAAAGTAATAAATTAGTGTGTCTGAGCTGGAAAAGCCACGTCAACAATTAATTGTAACGTTGACCTACCCACAATCACGTAGGTAAAAGAATCAATCACTCAATCGAATTATGAAATAACCATAGATGATTGATTCACTAATCTTCCACCTATTTTACGCGCAAGCCAAGTCACGTTCTCAAAACAATAATAATCACAATTGGATCAGGATCAGTATCTGTTACCGGAGAAGACAGTGAAGCAAATTAGAGAGAAAGGAAAGGAATTAGAGATGGTAATAGCGCGTGGGTCCCACAGCCAGTGAGACAGAGAGGGAAAGGAGGAAATGGAGCCTGAATGAAGTTCCCGTCCCTTTCATGTTTCATCGTCGGTTATGAACGGTTCTAGATTTCAACCTAGGCTCGCCCACACACGATCCCACCCTCCTTCCTATGAGTTTTCAGTTTCACACTTTCATTCCACTCCCAAAACAGAAAACAGTGGAACTAAAACTAAAGAACTAACCGTGTGTGTGAAAACACGTTCAGAGCCATATAGAGACTATAATTGTTAGTTTCAGAAAATCACATTCAAAATGTCATGTACAAAAGTACTATGAGTTAAGAGGGTATAGTTCGATTAGTTGAGTAAGATGTGCACGTTATTATAAATTATGGGGACAATGTATTTCACGGATAAATGATATTGTAATAATAATGAAGGAATGAATGATGATACCTGACGGCGGGTTCGGGGAAGCGTTTGTGAGGCTGGCGTTGGCGGAGGATGTGGAGGTCGCCGCCGGGGCAGAACTCGGTGAGGAGGCAGAGCCATTTGGCGGCGTCGATGGTGGCGTAGAGGGTGGGAAGGAAGGGGTGGTCGAGGGATTCGAGGATTTCCCTCTCGGTCTTGGCTCTTCCTTCCTTGCTGCGGCTGGCCAGCTCCTTCTTGTCCATCACCTTGGCGGCGAACATCACGGAGAGGGACCCGTCGTTGAGTTCGGCGAGGTAGACGGAGCTGATGTCGCCGGAGCCGAGACGGCGGGAGAAGCGGAGGTCGGAGGGGAGGATGCGGTGGCTGGGGGACTCCGATCGGATCCGGTGGATGGCGGCCCAGCGTGGGTCGGAGGAGGGCGCGTGGGGCTTGCTGTTGGCGGGGAGGTGGGCTGAGGAGGAGGCGGTGAGAGTGGTGGTTTCGGAGCCGAAGCTGGTGCTCCGCTTGATGTCCGCGGTGGCGGTGGAGGCGAAGCTAAGACTCTGGAGGTCGTCTGTTAGATCGTCGAGCCATGGGTCCATTGCGTTGGGAATGGAATGGAAAGTGAGTCTAAGTGTGGGAACGTGCGTGTGTGTGTGTGTGTCTTTTGAGTGTTATAAGGGATTAGGGATGAGGAAAGTGAAACAAACGGGGTTCCCACTCTCACTCATTTCTCTGTTTTCGTTCCTGATTCCTGATTCCTATCTCAAAACGGACGAAACGGGGGAAATGGAAGTGGCACGTTCGCTTTTGGGCTTTTAAATATATAATAACACTGGGCTACAAAATATGGACCTTCGGGTCCATATATTCTAGCAAATAATTATTTGCTTGATTAAATAAATTAAATGTCAACAAAATTAAAAAAAAAAACAAATTAGAGAAATAAATCTTATATTTATTTTAGGTCAAAGTTTAGATATATTGAATTTTGAAAGCTTATCCATTAATAAGCCAACAAAAGTTGATTCAGTTGATAAAAAATAAACTCATATCTCAAAAAAAGATAAGTTTGATATTCATGTTTGATGTGATGAAATTTTATTGGTAGGTAATTTGTAAATATTTTTTTAATCTTGATATTTATCCATGAGTATGTGATATTCAATTCACCTAACCTTTTAGCAATAAAAAAATAAGAAAAGTTTATTTGAACCAACATTGATGACAAAACTAATTCTTAACTTTGAATATGTTTTTAGTATTTATAAAAGGAGTGAAATTTGATTTTGGTTCCTCTTAAAAAAAATTATTTAATTTTCATCTCTCCAAATTTTGAAATCATTGTTTTTTATCCTTAAACATTCATTTTAGGTATTTAAATCTTTTTAGAAATATCATGTGTTAACATTGTACCATAGACACTTGTGGGTGTCAAGTAAGGAATCAATAGAAATCAAAAAATAAATAATTTGGTTTTTTAAGATAAAAGCATTTTTTTACAAAAGACTAAAAATAAAAACTCGTTAATTTTATTAAAATTAAAAACATATTAAGTCTAAATATTGTATAAATCTTTCATTGCTATATACATTATAAGTAAGTGGGGGCCGAATATCATTATGTAAAGAACGTCACCATTTGCATAATGCTGACTGATCTTTATGTATAGTAGGCACTAACCGAAGCTTCCGTTTCCATTTAATATGCATGCATTGGGTCATCGTTTTCCATTTAGATCGAAGACCGATATAATATCGTATGCATTATACTCTAATTGGTTTGTGTGAAGAGAAATCTAAAAGCTATTTTGGTTATCATGATGAGTCATGTCCAAATTCAAGACCCCTCTCTGTTCATGTGATCATGTCAATTGGATTGGAAATTCAACGTATCAACAAATTATCACCATAAAAGACAGCCACTTAAAACCACCTGACGAGTCTAATTTAGCCTGGTCCAGAGCACAGCACCAATGGGGGGTCCACTATTATTGCGTTAATTGTGATTAATTATTAATCTGTAATGTTAGTTTGTGTTTATAATAATATCACCTAATAAATCATAGTTTTGTTCGGGTTCGTGTACCCGTTTCCCTTTAAGGTGTTCCATGGAGAGAAACACAAGAGGTAAACACAAATTTGTTTTGTTCGAATGTCTTCATGGTCGATTCCTCCCATAATTTAGAATTTGATTTTGGATAAACAATATCCCCTTTTAATTTGGTACTAACGGACCAAATGTGATGTTCAGTATCCGTGCAATTTAGCTAATTAATCATGCTTCGTCTCTGAAATGAAAGAATTAATCCATTAGTTATCTCCTAGTCCTACCTTTGCAAGGTAGTTGAGGATTAGTCACCCATCACTTTTTATATGCTGTATATACAGATTGCACCAAAAAATAAAAATATAATAAATGACGTATCTATAGATTAATACAGGTTTTTCTTTAAAGAAACTTCAGCCAAGTTGGTTAACATGCGTATTTTTGTGATAGAAAGGTAAATACATAGAATTTCCGTTAAGGATATAACTATAAGGTTTGTCTGAATAAACACTTACTATAAGAATAAAATAAAAGAGATAAAATCAATTTTTTTAATAATTAAAATTAATCTATGCACAAGTTAAAATTAACTTAATTTTTTTTATTTATAAATAAGGACTAATGTTTCAACCCAATCCATCTATGATATATTTGTCCTCTCTTATTTTTTCACCTCAACTTATTGAAAACATCTTATAAGATATAAGTTGATTCTTTAACATGCACATCGAATAACAAACACTTTCTCTCTTTGAGAATAGTTTTCTTAATATAAACATACCAAACTAATCTTAACATAATTAATATAGTTGATTAAACTTGGTTAACTCAATATATTATGGTCCACATTTAAATGGATTAAATCAAGTTTACTTAATATACTCTAACCCACTTAGATGGTGAGTTGATAGATTAGTCCCAGCTCTAATAAAAACTCACAAAAGATTAAAATTTGTAATAAAAAAAAATAGAAAAATGATTGAAAACCTAAAATTTAATAAAAAATGAAAAGGATTTAACATTAGAATAAGAAAAGATACATGGTTAAATTTTAAAGAAAACTATATCCACATTACTTAAAATTATAAAAAAAAACTCAATTAAGAAAAAAAACACACACCAAGTAATAATAATTCAAATACATAATCCTAACCACACATCAAATAGTCTTAAATAAATAAAAGTATAAAATTATACTAATAAATAATATTTTATAAAAATGGACCACCGACTGTCTATTAACCCGTGGACCAAATAACCACGCATTTAATGTACTGACATATTAGTTAATTCTAATAACTAGTTTGATTCACGGATTAAACGAACTGTCGATGGATCCAAACCCATATACTCATATCTAAATGAGCTATCATTTTGTGTTCAAGAAGCAACATAGATGTAGATGATTAGATGCTTCACCACGCTTCCACGTACATTCATTTTTCTCCAATAATATCCAAAATAAGCATATCTCTTTAAGTATATTTTCTTCATTTCAATATTTAGAATTACTAAATCATTAGAATCGATCTATTAGTAGAAGATTCGAATAGTATATATGGGATCTTAAGTTTAATATTCATTACTGTCATTGTAAATAAATATTTAAAATTGCTACTTATTTAAATATCAAAATACTTATTGCCTATTGGTGTCTATCACCTTTGTTGAGCCAACCATTGCCGTTCGAGCAACTGTTCTAGGTCACTGAAACTCTACCCATGCCACATACATTATGGAATTAACATTCTCGGTTCAGGCAGGAGTTTTGTATTGATGAAGCAAATAACTATTCATGTGTAGCTATCTTAACTTGCCAAACCGTCACGCTAAAAAACTATTATGTCCATAGCAATGTATTTCATATAAAACTTTATTATAAAAAATATTTCGAATGTCAAATAATTGATCGACTAGAGGAATAAACAGAAGGGTATAACCAAGCCTAATTATTTGAGTGTATCAGCTACTTCGGGTGGAAATGAGTAAGGGAATTTAGGCTTTATTACCTTCATTAGACTTTACCTATTTTTCAATTTTAAAATTAATATTTAAATTCTAAAATTTGTTCTTATTTTTTGTTGTTGGCAACATTGTTCTTAGTTAGAAGAAGAATATACAATCATCAACTAGCGTGACTTGTTTCAATTTAATCAAGATTTTGAATTCTGAGTTCAGAATATGCAATTATATTAAATATTTGATGAGAGAATTTTTATGGTGGTTTAGAAAGAAAAAAAATTAGAAAAAGATTATGAAGAGTATTCAAATTTATAATAATATCAACCAGTAATAATTTAAGTATGTCACCTCGTTTCTTTAAAAAAAAAAACTAAGTCAAATCATTAGACTTGAATTTTGGAAATTACTTAAAGCCCGATCTTTTCTCTTTTAGGCCCAAAGAGAGAGACAAAGACTGCTATAGAGTGATTCATGAAAGCCTAATCTTTCTATTAAATATACATTTTAACATGTTTGGGCCTTGGTGATTAAACATTTTTAGTTTAATATTTCTATTCTTCTTAGTTTATTTGATTTCTCTTGGACTTTTATTTTCTCACTCTAACTTAGTTTTTGTCTTAAGCAAACAATTGATCTTAATTGATAATTGTTGCTTATTTTCATATTTTTTTGCTTACTTGACCTATCTTTCTTGTACAGGACCTAGAGGATTCTACAGAACTTCAAATGGAACATATGAGTAGTCCATGGAAAGATAAGAAAAAGAGATACAATTTTGTCAAAGATAAGTCAAGGTCAATTCTGTTATTTTGAGGGTCATTTTAGGCTTGGAAGTCAGAACATCTGCACTTGAGCTTTGGACTGCAAGTTGGGCTTTGATTGATGTAATTAGTATAATTAGTTATATTAGATGAGTCTAATCAGAGCCCATCATTTCCTACTGATTTAGTAACTATCTATTAGTGTGTAAATAGTTAGTTAGAAAGAGTTACTCCTTTTGGTACAAACAAAAATTTTAGTTTTTTTACAAGTTTTTAGAATTAAATTTTTTTTTTCTCTCAACTGTTCTTCAGTTTTCTTCTTCATTTCATTTTTGTTCTTCTATTTTCTTGCACAAATCTTGTGGCTCTTTGTTAACACTTTGGCAAGCGTACCAATTTGTCCAAGTAATAATAAAATGGTAAGTCCGAGTGTTGAGTTCATGGGGACTTGGACTATTCTCGAAGTTTGTATATTTCTAATTTTACGTTGACAATGAATTAAATTTGATATTTGTCTAATACTAATGTAGAAACATAAAATTCAACATTAATAAAGATAATTAAGCAAAACACATTAAAGAGATAGAACACAGACACTTAGGGTGGTGATTGTCTGTTGATGCAGAATACAAAACATGTTGAGGCTTTAGCCTACCAAAACTACTATTGATGTAATGTTAGATATTTTTCACCATTTGACGTTATTCCAATTATTACCTTCATCTACTAACCTACCCTAACCATGATTCCTCATGTGAAAAAGCCTAAATTACCTAATTTCACTCCTAATCTCTTAAGAGCTACATCAAATAATTTGTTTTAAGAATAAAGATGCATAATTAAGGCTACATAATATCATTCTATCCCTAGACATGGATTACCTAGATGCTCTTTTCAAGTTCTTAGGGAGCAAACATTTCCCAATGCATAAATCCTATAACATACATGTGCATGAGTGATCAAACCATAAACAAGACAATAAATTCATAAAAGAGACAATAATATCAAAATAACATTAAATAGATAGTGAGAATCATTACATTAAGAGCGTTTGGTTGTTGAGCTTCCAACAATGGCTGATTTAGCCTCTCATGAAGCCTTTCATTGTCATGAGAGGCTTACAAATACAAAAAGGAAGCAAGAGGAATGGAAGAAAATGGAGGAAAGGAACCCCAAGTGAGTGGGTTTTTCCCTATTCTCCGGCCCTAGCTCTGTTCTGTCTATCCCCCAAGTGCACAATGTTTTCCCTCTTTTGTGCGCTAAGTGTAAGGTTTTCAGTGTCCACGTGGCACTTTAATGATATAATGATTGTCATTACATAGTAGTTATGGTAATAACTATAATGACCCTGTGATAATCCGGGTTGTCACATGAAAGGGTTGCATTTTGGAACTCGGATAAGAGATGGGGTGTAGATAGCACCTTTTCAAAATCCAGGATTGTGGTATGTTAGTGATGATTGGAAGACCGGGTCTGTGCATGACCGGGTTATCGCCACATAAGTGGAGTATATACATAGTACTTTTGAGGAAGAGCGCTGATGTATTGAAAGGAATCCGGACGAGGAAGGAAAGAACGATCGGGTTGATATCTCGGCGGAGCTTATACATTCCTTTCCTTGAGAGACCGGGGTGCGGTCTTGATAGAGCTCGGTAGAGCTCGTGTCTTCCTTTTTCTTTGAGGTTTAAGTTATAATCTCGAATGTATTTCCGAGTAGGTGATCTCGGATGTGTTCCGGGTAGTGATCTCGGATTTAGTCAGGAGGGGCTCGTATATAGTTAACTTGTTAGAGCTGCCGGGTAGAGAAACTGGAAAAGCTCGCAACCCTTTTTGAATTACCAGGTTAGTGATCCCGGAAGTTGTTGGGAGGAACCTTGGACTTGTGAAGTACCAAGGTAGGAACTCGGACGAGGTCAGAATAGGTTGTATAAGGTCAGAGGAGAGGACATTGGACGTACTATAGTACCAAGGACGGGTTCTTATGCAATCGATTACATAAGTGTTGGTAAGCGATTAAAACGGTCAGTACTCGCTGTTTAACCCGGACTTAGCCTAGTGGTTGGAATGAGTGCACATGAACCTGGGATATGGTAGTGATGTTGCACTCAATATATAAAAATATATTAAACCAACCTGACAACGTAGTAAGAATATGGAGATCCCGATATTCTTACATAAGCTAAGTGAAATAGATTTAACTCACCAACCTGGTAGTTGGTGCTTTCACAAGCTTACCTTATGCACGTGATCCATTTTAACTGCCAGGATACTTAAGTGACACGTGTAACCGGAGTAACGTATGCGACGTGCATCGACTCACCGAGTATATAAATAACGAGCGGGATGTGCCATTCCTTACATAACTCATTTCTCTCACTAACATTCACCAAAGAAACTTTCTCTTCCTCCTTCCGCTTCCTCCATTGACGAACGAGGGAAAGCTTCAGGTTTAGAGAAGAGAAGGCGATTTTAGAACGTCAAGCTTAGGAAAAGCTGTTCGCCAGTTCGTAAACACCTTAGAAGTAAGGAGCGCAGGTAAAGACCTCGAAATCTAACTGTTAGGGATTTTGGGTAAATTATGCTAGGCCCTTTTGGGGGTCTGCATGTCACCAGTCGGGTGACTAATTCTTGTAAGCTGGAAAAGTATAGATTTCCTCTACATGCAACGGTTGAAAACCGCTTGTTATTGCTTGTATGCATGTATGTAGGGTGTGAAGCTGAAAATAGTGGTGTTCGGAACCGCGAGTTCGAGAGAACCAGTGCAGAGCTTAGAATAGGTAAGCTCTCTGTTCTTGGATGTCGTCCCCTCAACGGCGTTCCACCATACTCCGAGGGAGTGATGGTTATTGTATGTCCTGATGCATGTATTGAAACTGTGTGTTACTGCTTTGATTGAGAACATGTATTTTTGATTTGCATTTTGATAATCTGTTGTGATTGTGTGGGAATTCTCTGGCCAGTAGAATGGACAAATATAGACTTCCCTTAGAACCAAAGTGATGTGGAACAACTCTAAGTGGTCAATTAATATATATGAAAACCCTGAGAGAGAATGCTCATTAAGTTGGATGAACCTTTATTGGAAGAGCCATATACGTCCACGTAGAACCTGAAGGGAATGTGCCCATTAAGTTGGATGGTCTTCCTTCGAGGTGTCTACCCGAAGTCCTGGGGGAATGTGCCCATTAAGTTGGATGGTCTTCCTCAGGTAAGGGATGTACGAGAGCATGTGTCCATTAAGTTGGATGATCTTCTCTCGTATGATCTGTGTGATTGTATACATGTGTTATATAGATGAAAGCCGGGATGGCTGGTTGTGTAATGCCTGTTTTAATACTTATATCGTGGAAGTGAACCCGAGAAAGGAGAAGCCATCCAGAACCCAGAGTTTACTGAGATTATTATCTCACCCCGGTTGGGGATTATATATGTTTGCAGGTGATAATCGCAGGAAAGAAGGCGGATCTCGAGGCATGAGGCCCGGGTAGCAAGGCAATCCGAGGGATCTTGGACTAGAGGCCAAGCTGGGAAGGGTTCCGCATGGAACTTAGTTTATTTTTGGGGCATGCTGGCTATGTTTGTATATATGTATATTTATTTTTGTCTCGCAACCCAGCCCTTATGATATATGCCGACCCCTGTTATGTAACTCGGCCTTAAGGGGTGTCTATTTTACGTGTATTCGCCATGCATAATGTACCAACTAGTATTGTATATAATATTGACGTGAGATGACGTCACTCTTTTGTTAAGATAATTGTTGCGCTTAATGATCGTATTTGAATGTTAACAACTGGATGCATATGGGATGTTACACTAAGCCTGCATGAAAAGTTCAGCTGGCTTAAGTGACCGCGCGTTAAGCCATCAG
Organism: Glycine latifolia; assembly: GCA_013407115.1. Classification (NCBI taxonomy): domain Eukaryota; kingdom Viridiplantae; phylum Streptophyta; class Magnoliopsida; order Fabales; family Fabaceae; genus Glycine; species Glycine latifolia. The sequence goes on along the minus strand of CM023952.1, from coordinate 25,937,347 downwards.
ATGCGTGCTTAGCCTGTATGCATGTGCGCTCTGAGCTTGCTACTCCAAATCTTCAATCCAGCTTCCATGTCTTTGTTGTATCATTTTCTAAAAAAAAATACAACCAATACATTATAAATCAACTAAATTTAGCATCTATTGGATAAAAACTCAAAAAAAGCTAAATTCCCACGTTTTAATCACAAAAGAAGCGTTAAAATAGAAAAAAATATATAATTGTTATGTGATTTACATGTAAAATTTACGTATGCATAACAATTATCACTCTTCCACTGATGATGATCATGGAAGGTTAAACAATCAATCAATCCAAGGATCTAGTCCAACCAAGGAGAATTTGAGTTTTGGTTTGATATTTCAATTTCTGTATGAATGTTCATTTTCTTTTTCAATCCTCTCTTTGATTTTCATAATTATGAATGTGTTTATGATTGGAAACAGATCAGGTTATGGATTCATTTCCTAATATTAAATTTTAATCACAGATTGTTTGGATGATATTTCAATTAGGTTTGTGGTTTCAATTAATTTAGAAGTTAATTTGATTGAACTGATTCTAATGACATTTAATGAACTTTCATAATAAGATCATTATCTGAAAATTATGATAATTCGCATTGCTTAGCTTGGTGAATTGGATTGATATTTTTTTAATCCATTTTACAATATCTTTTATCAATTCTGTAAGTTTCTACATTTTTCTTCAATTTTAGTTTGTATTTCGCAATTTTTGTTGATTTTGTGCAAATGTTCGATTAAAATTCCCCTATTGTTTATCAGTAAATTAAAGTTGGAACCAAATTGATTGTATCTCTGAGTCAACCTAGGTTAATCCTATGCTACCAAATTAGTATAATTTTATTTATTTTGAAGCGATACGACATAAGTTATCACTTGGTCATATTAAACTTAATAATTTGAAGAATAACATTCCACATTGTCATTCTAGAATTATTCATAAATCAGTTAATGAAAAATATTAGTAACATATTTTTTAACATACTTTTATGATTAACTAAAATTTATTGGAACACAATTTTTTATAGGTCTCGTTTGTTATTTAATGACTATTTCTCTTAATTTTGTAATTTTCAATAAATTCTAATCAATAATAGAATGTGTTAGGAATGATGTGTTAGAACATCTTTAATGAGAGTTCTTGAGCTCAATAATTCTTCTTTACCTGATTTATCACTATACATGCTATGAAAATTTCCAGCATGAAGGTTGGGTTCCTCCTCAAGAACTATCCCCATTTAAAAAACAAATATTTTTAATCTTTTTTCCTAACTAATTGATCAAATATATTTAAGTAAAGTCTATTGTGAAACCCACAAAAGTGACTCAAGAATTCAAAGTGAGATCTATCATTAAAACAAAAAAAAAAAATTTTTACATCTTATATGACATCATGAGATCACAAATAGTAATACAAACCCAAAATTGGTTTTACCATTAAATATGTTCATAAAGAGTGTGTCGTTAGCATTTCTCATCAAACAAATTCAATGCAAATTGAAAAAGTAAAATTGAAAAGTAAAATAAAAATAAAATGTTAAAAATATTTATTTAAAAGCATGTAAGCAAAGTTTAATTACGTTGATAAAATAATTAAAATAAAAAAATATTTATAACATTCAGTTTTGAAATTACTAAGAAAACAATATATTATATCATCGATAACTTAAAAAGTATTACATGGCATCTAATATCGAGAAAAATTAAATAGCTAATAAATAAGAAAAATAATTTAATCTAAAAATTAAAAAAGTGTGACATAATGAAAAAAAATACTTTAACTATATGTAAAGGTTACTATACTCTAAAAATCATAATTTTAATTCATAATATACGAGTAAATTATTTAAAAAAATAAAAAGATTGTGTCAAAGAAATAGAAAGATAATGCACATTATTTTATTTTATGAAATACCCAAAAAAAAAAAAGTGAGAGATGGGCATATAAGTGAAGTGAAATACCAGAGGATTCTAGGAACTACTGCACTAGGAAGCAAGAAGGGGCAAGCCATGATGCGAATATGCGATATGAAATTGTGACATTGAGGACAAGGCGTGTAAAACTGAAACTTCTATATATTCTTCAATCGACAACTCTAGAAATAATAATTTCCTCTGTAACACCCTTCGTGCAAAGTAAGTATCTCCTCTTTACACTGCGTGAGCCTGACTTCTCCCAGTTTCTTTTGCTTTGAATTTTCTGTTTCTTTATTTATTTTTTGTTGTTGATAATCTTAGTTCATTTTTCCAATCACTTTGTTATTTTGCCTATCTTATTTGTTGTTAATTTGCTCCTCGTGATAGCGTGTGTATTTCGATGGATCCAATGTTTTTTTTTTGTGTGTCAGAACATACGTGTTAGCTGGTCTATTTAATATAATTTAATGTCTTGAGAAGTTACAAAGTAGTAGTATAGTATTATGGTATTTGCATAGAGCAGAGCAGCCGGCTAAGGATTAGTTAGTTGTACTCAATGACTGTCGTGTGTGAACTATTGTGTGTCTTTGATGTTGATCATATTCATTGGGTAAATTTTTACAACCATTAGTTAATTTGGTCCCTGAAGTTAAAAGACCAAATTTATTGATCGATGCGTAACAAATTTGGGGACCAAATCGACGGATAGTAGTCAAGAACTTTTTGTTTTTTGGTAATGGACCAAATTCATAGGTGGTGTTAATTTTAGGGACTAAATCACTGATTTATTCATTGATCATACAATCCTGAGAGTGAGAAATTAACATTTTTTTTGGGGGGAGGGGGAGAGGTGCTAACTCCTAAGAGGGGTTATCTATCTGTTGTTAGCAGCAAGGTAGGTATGAAGTATGGAAATATGCAGATTAGGATGTACTGTTGTGACTGAAGCATTCCGTGGAACCTATTAAAACAAGATTTCTCCTTAATTAAGCATCCTATCGAGTGTTGATTCAATTTGTGAGAGAGGCCTTTGGTGGTGCTTGTCATTTGTCAATTAGTTTGAGAGACATATTTTTGAAGCATTCCATTGTTTATGTAATGCTTTTCTATTCTGTCAAAATAAAAATGTAATGCTTTTCTATCCTGTCAAAATAAAAATGTACTGCTTTTCTATCCTGTCAAAATAATGTAATGTTTTTCTACTATAACATCTTATATGTTATCTCGTTATATTTGATTGTTATTTCTGCTAGATTTGTTACATTTGTATGTGAATTTTTTTTTGTTCTGGGACAATATTAGTGAATTAAATGATATTTGTTGTTGGTCACCAAGTACAATTACCCACTTTGGTTGAGTTGTTTTTATGTTTAGTACTATGGTGCTGCATTTATGTTTTATTACATAATGCTTAATCATTGTCATTTCTTCTCTTGTTTTCATGCTTGATTTAGCTTCATGTTTGTTAAATATTTGTGAATTGTAAGGTGTGCATTTTTAAAAAAAAATAAAAAATATTCTGTGGGTACAATGTTGTTTGTTTCTCATGCCATATTTTCCCCTTCTTTGTTTGTAATGGTGAAAAGCATTTATGAGATAATGTGAAGCAACTAGTAGTTACTACATTGTGCCCGACTACATTATGCAGAATGACAGAACCACCGTTTAGACCACGAGAGAAACTTATTGAGAAGCAAAAGTATTTCCAGAATATCCATAAACATACATATTTGAAAGGGCCATATGACAAGATCACATCTGTTGCAATACCACTCGCATTGGCAGCAACTTCGTTGTATCTGATTGTAAGTAATTTGTTTTTTAATCACTTTCCAGAAATCTTCATATATGTAATCTGTATTGGCTCTGTCAGATTGAATATATGAATGAGTCTCCTTATTTATGGTGCAATACATTTTTAAGATTGGTTTTCATCCTTAATTTGTTCAGGGAAGAGGGATCTACAATATGTCACATGGAATAGGGAAGAAAGAATGACTTGTAAGTTTGGTGCCTTAATAAGTTTTTTTTTAGTTTACAGACTTTGATCACCAACGGAGGTTCAAAAGTGGGAATGAATAGAATAGGTTTCTTTCTTTGTTTGATGTAACTATTAGTGATTTAATACTTGTGTGTAATATGACTGGAAAAGTTCATGTTTATTTTGTCCGTGCTTGGTTTTTGTTATACAAGGTCAAACGTTTTCCTTTCCTTTACATTGCAAATTGCAACCCAGACAGACCCAATAGAATAAAGATAGCTGCAAAGAAAAAACCCACAATAAGCAGGAAAATTATCCGCCAGTATTGTTGAAGTCTTAAAAAAAGGATACAATAAGAAAATAATTATAAAAAGGAGGAATAAAAATAGAAAAGAAAGAGTGCAAAAAACAATACCCAGCATTACTTACCACTTAGTTTATGATCGCATCATTTTAGGATTGCTCAAGTTTGTCCTTATCCAATATCTGCACATAGCGATGCCCAAAGTTGAAGCAGAATACAGCAAGTTAGCAAGATCACATCGTTTCTAGTTGAGATTTACTACATATCTATGTTTTTTATGTTGTGTTTTTATTTTATCTTCTTTTACACGGTTGAGACCCATTTTTACATTTCAATTGCTCCATTTTATGCACTCAATTCATTCTTATCTTAGTTTTCTCTAGTCCAACATAATATAATGTTAGTAGTTAATAAGTATGTTTTTAGTACATTAAATTTGTATAATTATTTTTTTATTCTTCAAAAACAAAGTTATTTTTATTAGACCTTCAAATTTTTTAAAAGCTACTTTTAGTCCTCTTTATTTATTATGTTTATGGTTTATAATTTGTGATCATTTTTAATCTTTAAAATAAATATTTTAAATTTATTTTTTAAAATAATTTATGACGATTTTAAATCATCAAAATATTTGACTTATGAATTAGTGGTCACTTTTTTTTTACATATTTTTGCGGTTTTGTTGAATTGTGACGATTTTTTTAATATATTTTGACAAATTTAAATTGGCATAAGTCGTTATTTAAAAAAATCAAATAAAAAAATTATTCCAGCCATGAGAAACTGTTACAAATTGTGACCCTATTAATAAAATAAATAAAGGAATTAAAAATAATTTTCTAAAAATTTGAGGGATTAATAAAAATATTTTTTTAAAGGAAAAAAAAATCAAATCTAAAGGTCTAAAAATATATTGAAATAATTTAATTAGTTCGAGCTATTTGTTCTTAACGTAATTTGTATGATTATTGTATCTTAAACTGAAATAATTTAAAATTATATTAAATGGATGTTAGAGTATATTTTTCTACGTAACATTTTAAAAGAACTTGTTAAACATGTAAGATGTGTGATAAAAAAAAAGAAGACAATACAGGTTGCGTACTGAAGAAAGCCTTTTTTATGTCCTCATGTTTTTCGAGTGAATATTTATTAAGGAGTAAATAAATTAAATAAACTTTTATTTCTTAAAAAAAAACATATTAAAATGTATTAATAATTATTAATACAACATCAACATCAGCACCTTTAGTTCTAACTTATTTTTTATTCATAATTTTTAAGATAATAGTAAAATTGTTTTTAAAAATCCACGTTTAGCAGGGAGGGTGGAATGAATGAACAAAGTCAAAACTACACAAACTCCACACGTTCGAAGTTGAAGCTCTTCCAAAAGTCAAAACACACGTGGACTTTCGGCAGCACTCAAGTGGGTCCACCGACGGAAATTCAGTTTACTTTGAAAGTTGGAACCAAGTGCCAGTGTCACTGTCACCAATTCACTTATAACCACCACCCCCCCCGGCCCAAAAAAGTGTCACCAATTCACCATTGTTGGGTGCGTACGGACCCCATATTGCATTTGAGTCATTGAAGGAAAAAAAACTAATTCTAAGATCATGTAATTTAGTTTTTTTTAGCCTTACAATTTATTATTATTATTTTAGTTATTCTAAATTTTGTTTGTTTTATTTAAAATTAATTCTAAGTTCATGTAATTTAGTTTTTTATCCTTACAACTTATTATTATTATTTTAGTTATTCTAAATTTTGTTTGTTTTATTTTTTATCATTATTGTAAGTTTTTATATATGATGTTCATAGATATTGAGAAAGCATACGATAAGGCCTTAAGAAAAGTTTTATGGTGAACTCTTGAGAAGAAAAAAGTATTACTAAAGTATGTTATTGCAATCAAAGATATATATGATGTGACTACCACATGTGTGAAAGCTTGTAATGGAACATTAAGGGATTTTTCTATCACGATATGTGTACACCAAGATTCAGCTCTTAGTCTTTATCTTTATGCCTTAGTAATAGATGAACTATCAGATATTCAAGAGCTGTGGTATATGCTTTTTGCATATGATATTGTGCTTATTGATGAGACCAAAGACGTTATTAATAGGAAACTTGAATTGTGGAGAAACACTTTGAAATCTACAATATTTACGATAAGTCAGAGCAAGACTAAGTATATGAAGTGTGAGTTTTCACTAGGAAGAGATGGTGATCAAGATCTAGTACATTTACTTAGTCAAGAGGTATCCAAGAAAGATGTTTTTAGATACTTTGGATCAATTTTGTAAAAAGGTGGAGAGATTGATGAGGATGTAAATTATATAATTAGAGTAGGTTGGATGAAATGGCGGAGTGCATCTGAATTTTTATGTGACCACAAAATTTCACTTAAGCTAAAAGAAAAATTTTATAGAATAACTGTAAGACCTGCAATGTTATATGGAGCTGAGTGTTGGTCAACACATAGACAACATAAACATATAATAGGGGTAGTAGAAATGAGGATGTTAAGGTGGATGTGTAGTTATACGAATATAGATAAGATAAGAAATGAAGATATTCGACCAAAGGAAGCAGTAGTACCAGTGAGTGAAAAGATGAGGGAGCATAGATTGAGGTAGTTTGAGCACGTAATGAGACGACCCTTGAATGCTTATGTAAGAACAAGAGTTTGTTACCAAGAGCTCGTTACAAAGAGAGGTAGAGGTAGACCAAAACTTACCTAGAAAAATGTAAATAAACAATACTTAATGAAATGAGATATAGATTGACGGAATGTGTGTCTTAGGACGGAATGAAGAAAAATTATAAGCTTGATGGAGGGTTAGACACATTATTATCTCTATGTTCCATATTGGTCATTTATTAGTTCATTTTCTCTTCATTTTTCCCTTCCTTCTTTCACATTTCTTTTATCTTTTTTCCCCTTTTTTTCTTATTTCTCTTTTTTTTTCAACTTTTTCGTATCTATCATTTGATTCATCTACTATTGACCCCAGTTAACTTGAATTAAAAGTATTGTTGATGTTGATTGTAAGTTTTTATTATAGAAATAACAATATTATCATGTTATATAATTATGAAGTGTCAAATCATCACTAATTTACATGGACTAAAATAAAAAATAATATAATTTATAAGGATTAAAAATAAAAAAATTTACATATTTAAAGAGACAAAAAAAATTAAACATTTAAGTATCAAATTAAATATCAAACTCAAATAAAAAATGTTTTATTAATATCATCTCTATCAATACTACACTATTTTTGTAGTTTTCAGCAAAAGTATTATTATTATTGTCGTTATCATTATCACTATCATTATCACTATTGTGTTGTCACCACTGTTTTGGTTGTTGTCATTATAATTACCATTGTCATCACCATCATATTTAATATCATGATCAGTGTCACCATAATTGCTTTAAAGCGATGAAGGGTGTAAGAAAGACAATGAAGACTAAAGCTTAAAGGTAAAGCGAAGAGACAAAAGGGGAAAGAAAAAGAGTATGAAAGCGTAGAAAGTATAGAGATAAAATTTTGTATACATTAATATCAAACATTTATTTCATTTTAATATATAAATAAAAAGTTAAATTTTTTTATTTCTATAAATATATCATTTTTTAGTTGTTTATATAAATTATGTTTATTTTAATTTTTGTTCTTGTAAGTTGATGATAACATGACACAACTTACTAATATGTCATGAAGATGTCCATTAATTCGTTTGTCATATATATCATCATTTTTGTAAAGAAAACTAACAATAAAAACGAAAAGTAAATAAACATAATTTATAAGAATTAAAATAAGAAAAACAAAATTTGTAAAAGGAAAAAAATAAAAGAATGTTAATTTACAATGAGAAAAAAATATATGTAAGTCTTTGAACAGTATTAATTTCTTTTTTTTTTTTTTAGCTTCTTTCTTTAGTTTTAGATTAATTACAATAGTCCTAGTTTTAGCTCTCTATCAACTACCATGCATGTAAAACTTTTAAATATATTTATTAAAATACCATTTGATATTTAATTACTAAATCATTATTGAATTGGTATACACAGGATGTGTTTGACAAAATCTTAATTATTATTTGGAGTTCATAAATCATTATTGAATTCGGCGTAGTTAGTCAAAACAAACTTGGATGCTATATTTCTGGACAATGGACATGCAATGCGACCCGACCCTACTTGTCGTATTCGAGTCACACCCCATTGACGGCTCATTACTCCTTTCCTCAACATCAATCCTCATGCTATGTGGAGCATATTCCATGTTACTTTATATTTAATTGTCTTCTCAAGTCAACCTTATATACAAAACAAAAAATGTTTTCAGGTCAACCATTCCACCATCAATTTAACGTGACGTTCTCATATTGTCACACGTTGTTTATTTTTTTTATTTTTCCCAATTGTTGTCAGAACCATTTCCACGATGATCTTCAAGGATTCCCGAGATGGTTCTACCTAGCGTTTCCGGATGTTAATTTTGTCCGGTTTCTTCCATCAGTATCTCCACGCAGGATCGATGCAAACGTACGTTCCGCTTCTTATTTTTTTTAATATTTAATTATTTACTATCAAGTAACAAACGTGTGTCATGATATCCTTACACTATATCCTTGTCGGATCCGAGTCTCTTAATAAACCTTCTATGATAGTAACATGCATTCATATTCTCTCAAGAAAAATGCAAACCACACTTTTTTTTGACATTTTTTTAAGATTTTTTTATGATTTCTTAGAATTTATTAAGAATTATTAATTTTAATTGATTTTATTTCTTATTTAATAATTTTTTTTGAGAAACAAAATATATCAAAATGGATGATTTATAATGATAAAGAGAATTTTTAAGGGTGAGTGGCAGATAAATTGCCACTAATATCCCTTTTCTCTCAAACACTAAACAAATTTTAGACTCAACATTATTCAAGGTCATTTGCCCAATTAATAAATAATTATTTATTCTCTATTAATTTCTAAATTTTGTCATCAATCTCGGTGACTAAATTTGATTCCAAAAATGTGTGTCACGTGTTCCGATCCTTCTCCGACTTAGGTAGTCTCCGTCTCCAAATCTTTATCGTACAATATATCAAATTCATGCTTTCTTTTCTCTTTAATTTCCACCTTTTATATTTGGTTTAGGAAACTTGAACTTGAACTACTCTTCTATATATATCACTCCCAACATGATAACATCCACATCTTCATTACACATTATCAATTTTATTTTTCATCACTATACCCATGGATGCTACAATGAACAAAGTTGAGAATGAATCTCCTTATTATAATTATTCCTCTTCATCACCATCATCCGCTTCTTCTCAAAGCCAACTCTCACCCGCATGTAACCCAAATTCTCCACTGGACCATTCATCACTGCATGCCGAAACTTCGAATGCAGTAGTGTTGATCTCTCACAAGAGGAAAGCGGGGAGAAAGAAGTTTCGGGAGACACGTCACCCGGTGTACAGAGGGGTTCGGCAGAGGAACGGTAACAGGTGGGTGTGTGAAGTTCGTGAACCGAACAAGAAGTCAAGGATATGGCTCGGGACATACCCTACGCCAGAAATGGCAGCTAGGGCACATGACGTGGCTGTCCTAGCACTTAAGGGCACCTCTGCATTGTTCAATTTCCCTGATTCGGTTTCTCTTCTTCCGGTTGCAAAGTCATCTTCTGCTGCTGATGTAAGAGTTGCTGCTTCAAAAGTTTCAACGATTTTTGACCCTTCTTATTCCTCAGTAACATTATCTCGTTCTTCACCATCTAATTCCCGGGTCAAGACTAAGCCTTGTTTGGTTGATGATATTGTTAAGACTGAGAATAACGTTGATGAGGCCAAATCAATTTTTTTTGATGAAGAGGCGTTCTATAATATGCCAGTTTTTTTAGATAGTATGGCAGAGGGTCTTCTCATTACTCCACCATCTATGAAGAGAGCATTTGATTGGGACCAGGTTGACTATGAAACAGATCTCACTCTCTGGACAGATTAATACTATTAAACCCGTTATTCAGAGACTTAGTTGTTTAATCGTAGGTTAAATTATAAGCTGAGGAATTTTTGTTTACAACACTGACAGTACTGTTTGTGAAGTGTACAAGAATAGAGAGAAAAATAATAGAATACCTGTTTTTAAATATGTAAAAGGAACTGCAATAAGCTTGATGCATGTAAAACATCAAAACTATAGTTCTCTGAAATTTTCCATTATATAAAAGTGAAAAATTACTAGTTTTGTTTCATATTTTATAATCAATCACAAGGTAAAAGTCTAGCTCAGTTGGTTATTGTACATGAGTTTGTTGTAAAGTTTTTATCATCTGAATTTACTTCTTATTAATGAAAATAAAATTTATACCAATGACCAATAATTTAAAGAGTTTAATAGGGATGAAACTGGTAACTGATTAGAAATTATATTTAGTTATAGTTTTTAAAGTTATTATTATAAAATTAATAAACCTATTGTATATTTTGATTTGTGATTGAATAAAACTCTGTGAATGAACATATTATTTATTATAATTTAAATGTGCATCTAAGTATATATTTTGGTATATCGATCGATCTTAAGCTAAAACACGCCCCAGTCGGTGAAGGTACCTATAGGGAATCAACTAATAAACGTTAGCGTCAACTTGATTGATGCTTCAAGTGCTCCCACTTCTCGTTTCTTTTTTCTATAACCACTTCTCCTGCTTTTCTATTATATGGTGTAGGATTATCATAATTTCAACTAACCTCCATATGATCTTAAGTTCAACGTCATTAACTCTTTGTTGTATTGTAAATATTGGAAAAACTTGATTATGAAATTTATTACACAAAAATTGGTGAAGACCAAAAACACATGGCTTTGTTGGCTTGTTGAAGCAAATTCAGTTTGAAAAATAAACTTATTTTGAAGACATGTTTGACCACTCTCAAAAATACATTTGCACATAAAGCTTTTGCATGAAAACTTAGTTTTATTAAAAATATGACTTAAGTTGCATTTGTATACTCTGTAAATTAACTTAAATTAAAACTTTAAATTTAGAAACTTTAATCTAAATATGTACGTAGTGTTAATTAAGATGGGCAACATCTCAGTTATTCTTTTTTGTTTTTGCTTTCATGATATATATTTATCTTTTCCTTGTTATTTTATTTCGAAGATATTGATCTCTCTCTAAATATATTGGCCTCTTTATTATTAAGCATTTGAGTTTTTGTTTATATTAAAATATATTAAAGATCAACCCTATATTGATTCAGCAAAAAAAAAAAGATCAACCCTATATTTTTTATTTCTCATCTTATTTATTCTTTATTTATCTTCATCCAAACAATTTTCTTTATCACTTAATTTCTTACTTATTTTGAATTTTAATTTTTTAATTTTCATCTATTCAATTTTTCTCTTCATAATCAAACTTAAGAACCCATAACTTCAAATGCAAATGTGTGAGCCAGGTAGTTAGTTAATCTTGCAAATTCTAGTACTGTACACATATTTCTTCTTTTGTAAGCCACGGTGACTAGTCAACGATTTGGTCTTAGATAATATGACACATTGGGAAGAAAGATGAATCATGCATGAATTGGTGGTGACGTGGTGCTTGTCTTGCGTGGAGTGGATACTTGTGGTTGACATTTGACGTAGTAGAGTGAGAGTATGTTTTAAAATATGATGAAAAATTAATTTTTTTAAAACAAAAATACTTTATTCAAAAATTATGATTTTTATTTTTATTTTTATTCATTAGATCTACATTAAATATGTCACAATAATTTTAATTTTAATTTTTTAAATCAAACACATACTCAATTGGTAATTGGTAAGGTTGAAGTTGTTGTATCTTCATCCGTGTATTTAAATATTTATTTTATTATTTGAAATTAACTTTTTAAAAAATCAGAACGAAAGTAATGGAAGATTATAACTTTAGAGATTGAAATAAATATTTTTATTTTTAAATGAAATGTTTTGAAGAAAAAATGTTACTTTAATTATTTTTTAAACATCTATTTATTAATTTCATATTAACCAATAAAAGTTAAAAGATCATTTATACTTTGAATTAAATTATAAGTAAATGCACTCTTCTATTTATTTTTATTTTTAGTGACTAAGGGTGGCAACTGCCAATTACAAAACGTTATTTGGCTGCATCTCAACCAGCATTAGATTAACTAAAAAAGAAGGACAAGAATTATAAATTCTAGTTGCGGTGAAACATCGTATACACTTTGGAAGCACTGATATCACGGCCTTGGTCATTGTGAGTCTTCCTGCTAAAGACAAATTCGCAAACATAATCAGACACCTGTTAAAAAAAACACCATAACCGTGGGCAATGGCGTGTGTGTCCATGGTGGTGGTAGTGAGAGTTATTGGGGAGGAAGGGTCCGATGGAACAGATATGAGAAAAGAAAAATATAGAAAATATGAAAGAGAGAGATAAAATAATTTTTTCATAAATTTTATATAACTTTTTTTTCTTCTTCCGATTAATTACGTGCTATTAGAACTCACCCAAAAGAGAGTAAACTGGACAGAAACACAATTAGCCTCGTGATATTCACCAGCCTATAAACAATTTTTTTTTTTTTTTACTTGCCACTGGATGTATGCCTCAAGTTGCAATCTAAATCATTTAACGAAATCTACAGGTGTTTCAATTTTCCTATAAGGAAAGGGTAATATGGGAAAACTATATGAAAAGGGAAATGCACTAAATAATTAGGAGAAGGGATATAGCACTTGCCTTTAATTTGGTCCAGGTGTTGAGGTTTACTAGGTTTGGACTTTCTTTGTAATTTGGGCCTGAACTTCGGATCAAGAGGATAGAGGGTTGGATGGTACGTGAAGGCACAACACAAAGCCGAGTTAATTTTAACTTTGTAGTATGTAGTTTTCCAAATAAAATGAAAAACATAAAAATATAAAGAATAATGTAGGAAAGCAAAAAGGGAAGAATGGGTCAAGAAGGTCTAGCTAATTTGAGTAAGGGTTAAGTTATTGTAAACTCTTTCCATACAATTTATTTATCCCTATTCCAAAAATTACATTTATTACAAGAAATATAATAAAGGATTTGTTTTTTTTATTCTGACTTTTCTTTTTTAATATATGTTGTTATAAACTCATTAATTCTGTAAATTATAGAATACAAATATAGATACAAAAAATAGACCATTTACATGTTAAGTTCTTTAGTTCAAAAGTAATATACAATCAATCAATGTTATCTATTTCTTTATTTTTTCGTGAATTGTATGTTTAGAACAATCAAGACAACATTTTCTTAATTCCAATCAATTAGGTGTATTGTGTTGATTTTTTTTAGTGATATATCTAGAAATATCTGTACACTTTTTTTATCATAATCGGTACATTCCAAAATAACAATTACTCGGATATTTTTGAATAAAAAAAAATAGAAGAATAAAAAAAATGATAAAACTCAAAATAATAAAAAAATAAAACAGAAAAAAGCTTAGAATTATTTTTCACAAAATTCTTTGGAAGATTTAAAGTCTACCTTCGTTAGAAATTTGAATATTCATTTTTAAATCAAAATAATTTCAACTTATGCATTATACATGATAAATATTTTAATTTGCATACTGATATTGTGCTAGTCCAGCAGCAGGCTTCTCCAATTATGTTGTCTTTTTCATACTGATATTTGTATTATTTTCTCAATAATTGTTTATTTGTTAAAAATGTGTGTAAAACTTCTAAAACAATCTACTACTTTTTTAAAACACAAGTTAAATTTTACACAAGAATGATAATCGAATACGAATTCTCTCGTTGATGATTTCTACACATGTTACACATGTGAACATAATGAAATCTTACAGAGTCAGTCAACCCTTGTACATGCAGTAAAATTTCTTAACGATGAGTAATAGCGGCAGATGTCCATCCAAGCTCAATAATTTACGTAGGCGGTGCACATGGCAAGGATATGGAGAAAAGTCCAGCATCTATCACTGCTTTTCTGCACATAGCACAAAAGAAAAAGCTACTGAAGCAAGAAAAGTTGTTCCATATGTATAATCATAATGTTTCGTGATTCAAAATGAGGCCAATTATCACTCAAATTTGTCTAGGGATGGTGACACCAATGACCCCATTCATGTGCCACACGACAATGGCACGAGACAATTTTCACTATGGGATGGAAAGAAGTTGCACAATATTGGTGGGTCTAAAGGTGAAAGTATTAGTACATTTCCTTAGATTCAGCAGTGGATGCTGTCTCCTCCTACTACTTTTTTTATTAATTGAGTAATTTAGGCACCAATGCAAGGAGTGTCATGGGGTTCTGACAATGAACAGAAGATCAAGACCATTAGGTTTGATGTGCATCTTTTGTGAATATATATATTAGGCTGATAGTAACAAGCTTTGGCTCACGGGTAAGCTAGCTAGCTATGGGGGAATTCAAGCACTTTGTAATTGTTAAGTTCAAGGAAGGTGTGGCAGTTGACGAGCTCACGAAAGGGATGGAAAAGTTGGTCACGGAGATTGGTGCTGTCAAGTCCTTTGAATGGTATGTTTTCTGTTTCGATACCTTGTAGTTTTTGGAGAAGAATATAAATGTTTTGGGGGGACTTTTTTTTGTTTGTTTGTTGAACTCGGTGTATCCTTTACCAGAAGGCAGAGACTAATCACTGATTTATTTAAGGTTTAACTATTTCTAATAAATATTCTTCTAAATGATTTAGAAATTGAACCTCTGATTGCACATTTAAAGGATATCCTTATCTGCTAACCATACCACATCACAACAGTTCTTTAGGATACTTAACAGAAATAAGCATAAGTAGTTAAAGATGTTATGACCTTTCAATCTCTTTTGGGGGTATCATATGGAATTTTAATTTATTGTATTTACCTTTAATATGGATAATTTCATGTAGTTTATCTACAGTGTCTGATGATATGCTTGCATTTGTGTTGAACAGGGGACAGGACATTGAAAGCCTAGATGTGTTGAGACAAGGTTTCACTCATGCATTCTTGATGACATTCAACAAGAAAGAAGACTTTGTTGCATTTCAGAGCCACCCAAATCATGTCGAGTTCTCGACAAAGTTTTCGGCAGCTATTGAGAATATTGTGCTGCTGGATTTTCCATCTACTCTTGTGAAGGCCCCAGCATGATCCTCAAGATATTCAAGCAATAAAGATTCCCTCTTTAAATTTGTTTAGTGTATGTTTATGCCTGTGTCCGTTATCTTTACTTTTGTTATGAGTTGTTACTACCACTCGTGCAATTTGAATTCGAAGTATGGATTATGAGTTATACTGATGAACTCTTTTTGCCTTCTAATTGATGGATACTTCTTGGAGTTAGTATTTGGTATTGTGAATCACCATTTAGTTATTTTTTGTTGTCTTTAAAGGAGTGATGAATGTGTGAGCATAATACTGAGAAATTTTCATTACTCATTTTGAAATTCTTCTAAACAAGCCAGATCCTAAGTAAACAAACGCACCTTCCCCTTTTTGGTCATCATTAACTTCGAGAGAATAACATCACGAGCCTCGTTTAAAAAAGCCTAAATAGAAAAGGCACTTTTTCCATGGCAGAGAATGAGAATCAATGGTGCGGAACATGTATGGCTTGATTATAAACAATACTTAAATAAAGGATGGTTTCAAGTTGTATTCCATGGCAAATCACAAAAAGCTCACAGATTTTCGCAAAAGCAATATAACCTTTTTCTAACTATTAACACGGGGCCAACTTGGAACTTGATTTCGAAGCAGAAGATTCGCGATATCCAACTTTATTCGTTGCTATCTAGTGTCAACAGTCAGAGATAAAAAAAAAAAAAAAACCCACATGACTCAGAATTTGATAATTGAACTGAAGCATCGTGTGTTACATAGAGATGAATTCATGAAGCCATTCAAGAAACTCCAACTTCATCATTACTTTTTCATCTTCCATTGCATCCTATGTACTCCTATAGGACAGCATGATCATACAAACTATTGCAGTGAAATTAAAACTCAAACATCTATCTTGAATCCAAATTCTTCTATTACATCTCTATTAAGTAAAACATAACCCTGTGCAGATCTCAGAACCTCTACTTGAGAACATCTATGGCCTTCTTCAAGTTTCTTCACTTGACTGTGATACTAGATTACTAACAATATCTTACCCTTGTTCTTCTTCTCTCCATTACATTTCTCCACTAGCTGTTACTGCTGGCTTTCCTTCTCCTCCAGAACCTGACTCACTCCTTTTCAACTGCTCAAGCAGAAGAGATTCCATTCCACCAATTATACAGAATTGCAATGGCTGGTTACATAAATGTGGACCTACTGATTCAATATCTTCTAGCATTCAAGAGCAAGAGAAAAATCCATATTCATGTTTAGTTGTTGAAGATCTGCAAAAGGCTGACAAGGGTTTTAATCCTAAACATTTGAACTGCTCTCATTACAACTGGGTACATAGAAGTTCCTCAAATGGTGAAACTAAAGGGTATGAGTTGGGAACAATGATGTCCTCTGACGTTCCAGATCATGTAAAAGATCTTTGTAAAGAGTGTGAAAAGCCTAATGGCAATTGTGGTGTTAGGTTGAAGTGTTTATGTCATACAAAAGAGTGAAGTGAGTGCCTTGATCTCTCACATGCACAAAACCTTTTTTTTATTTTACTTCCATTTGTTTATTTTATTTTGCTTCCATCCAAATGGTTATGACTATGATGATGTTTTTGCAGAATACAAGATCATCTAGAAAGTGGGTCCCTGAAATCTGTTGGTAATGTTCTTTTCTCTTTTCTTTCATTCATTGGTGCAATAGCCTTCTTCATGGATGTCTAATTAGGCTTCTTTAGGGAATAGGGACTGAATTTTTAGTATTGAGTATTTTGTTCATCTTTCATTTGCTATGTATGATATGTTACAATGGTCGAAACTCATATGTTGAGTGTTGCCTTTCAAAAAAATAATATGTTGAATGTAATTTTTACAACTATGATATCAATAAATATCAAACACTCCATTGAAGAAATTGAATTGATCTTCCAAGTATGTCAACTCTAAATTTGATAAAATAATTGCTAATTTTGTTTTTTGCATAGCAGAAGATTTAATGTAATGTGGCTGTTGTACACAGGCAAACTAGTAATAACATTTCTAATTGTTGACAGTGAATAAAAGAACAGAAGCAGATTAATGTGCAGATGATTCTTATTCTTTACTTTACCCTGTTATTTATTGCAGGGCAATTATCCAAGATACTTACTGGATCATTGGGAACCCTCAAATAAATTAATATATGAGAATGAGACAGATTCTAATCACTGGCTATCTCTTTTCTTGACACTCTTGTGTTAAGTTTTAGATTTTATTTATCAATAATATTCTCTTTTGTCTTAAAAAGAACATAAAAAAGGAAGTATTAAATATGACTCAATATCTGTCTGAAGGATTCTGGATATCATGAGTAATAGAAACCAAAATTTTCACAATCTAGGTGTCCGCTGTATATGAATATATGAATTTCACTAGCTATAAAGCAATAATATAAATTGGAAATTAGTGATTTAGTTTGTTTTGTTAAAATCGGCAATCAGGAAATTAGTGATTTAGTTACACAGTTAGTGAGCAAAATTATACAAATAAGTAACCAACTTACAAACGAATTAACCTTCAATAGCGTTAAACAAAACTGATCGCTTAAGCACACTCACAATTGTTTGATAGGACATACAAGGTGGCTAAAACACTCCAGATATCTTCATAAACGAGTTACGAGCAAACCTAAAATCTTAAAATATTAGTTATATGGGACATTTTCATTTATATATTATTTAGCCTTTTCATTCCTACCTTAAGTTAGACTTCTTTTATACTCAAACTTATAACTACAACAATCTTTTAAGTGTGATTCCCTTTCACTTCCAATTGGTATGTTCTTCCTAAAGCAGAAATCTAACTTCTTTCATACATGAGTATTAAAAGGTTAATGTAAAATTAAACTCAGAGCCAACAACAACAAGGCGACACCTTAGGCCCCCTTTAAAGTTTTTAATTTTTTTTATATATTTTAAAAAATTATTTTTAATTTAATTTTTATGCAATAAATTTCATTATATTATTTATAGTTAATTTATTAGTAAGATTATAAAATTAAAAAGATATGTATATATACACACACGTATTATTATAGATTATTTGAGAAATTTTATTACTCATTTAAAATATTATATGAAAAATTAGTATAGATTTTACTTTAAATTTAAATAAAAAAGATATTAAACTAAATATAGATATTAAATTTGATTAAAATACTAAAATAGTATGGTTCATAATTTTTTTTTTATGAAAATGATATTCGGTTGATAATTAGTTGTTTTAGTTTTGATTAATTTGTATACATAATAAATGAATTTATTTCCTTTTATTCACACCTTATTTGAAAAAAACTTATTTAATTCTAAAATCTTCACGAAAACCCCCTTGGCGCAATCCTTCCTAAGGTCAGAGGAGCTAAAATTGGCTTGAAAGGCAAATCTTTCTTGTTTTTTAATACGTACAAGAAAAACTATTTTAGAAAGAAAAAAAAAAGTGTAATTTGGAAGGTGATTCGTTGGTTGAAAGACCGAAGGAACCTTAGCTTTATTGAACTTCTTTTTGATTTTTCATTCCTACCACAACAAAAAACTAATAAACTATCACTGTCTAACTCTTAACAAACTAAACAGACTTGATAACATATAGAATGGCACCACAAACACCATACTCTTAAGAAACCACAACCATACCCACATTCCTTCATTACGTATAATATGTTTGATAATTGGGCTTTTATAATTAGCTACCCTCTTAGGTCTTCCTCGCTTCCATGCATGGGTTTTTCTTTAATTTAGCTATGTCTGAATCAATCTTAATTATCGTGGCCAAAGCATTGATTAGGAGTTGGATGGACACACTCTAGTTAATGGTACCATTTTGTTCCACCTGCATGCCGAAACTACGCACCTTGTCTCAATGTGAAAAAAGTAGGGCAAATTAAAAAACCATCTATCCCACTTTTTCCATGTGCTATCATCAAGAGCCAAACCAATTCATTTCACCAAAACCAACTCACTTGGAAGGGAAGAAGTATCCAACTTGAAGTCTAGCTCATATAATTAACCCCTCTGTACCAATTATCTCAAACTAAATGTCCTAAAATCGCTTAGCTAACTTGAGAAATGTTGTACTTTGACGATATGGTATTCAACAAAAGTTCACTAAATCTCCAGCTTGATAAGCAACATCTTAATTTACATTTTGTTGTCTTCACCTTTTTTATTTATCCTTCTTTAACTTCTTTTTGAGTATGTTTAGAACACCCTAGTGTGTGCAGTTAGAATAGAATCCACAGCCTCCACAAATTAAGATCCAATCAAGTAATGGGAAATATTAGGAAGGGGTTTGCCAAAGGTTATTTGAAAAGCAAGATGCTATAATATCAAATTGAGGGGTAAGCAACTTATTCCGCATAGTTTAAAAAGCTCGGTCATGCCAAAACTTCATGAAAATAGAATTGTGGTCTAAAACTCAGGCAAACCATGATATATATTTGCATTGGCAAAACAATTTAGTTACTCTTAATGCAATAATCAGGAAGCATGCTAAATAAGTAGAAAGATAACTCTTCGTTTCTCTTTCTTTTTTCTCTTTTTCTTAAAAAATTAGGATAAATAATTATTTTTATCGTTAAATATGAATAATGCTGACAAATTTGTTTAAAAAAGATGAAAGTTCAAACTTTAGTCTCCGAAACTGATAAAAATGTGACAAATTCATTCATCTGTTAGCTTCCCTATGTTACCATTAATGAAAGAACTTATGTGACACATTCAAGGATGGATTTGTCAAAGCTCTACACATTTAGGGATAAAAATGACTATTTACCCAAAATATAATTTAATTTTCATCTTCCATCTATTTTTTATCATTGCAAACATAACATTACAATAAGCACTTTAAAAAATTAGAAAAACAAACATAAGTTAGAATAAATATAATAATAAGCATAATTTATCTATTGCTCTGGAATTTCTAATGTGATAATACGTTATCCAAAATATGAGACAAATAAAAATACACAACCATTAAGTTAATCCTTGCAAAAAATAAGATTCAACTTGATTTTGTCACTACCTAATGTTGTCACAATAAAAATTTTAGAGCAACAAACAAATTATGTTTATTAATGAATATTATGTTCAGTATTATGTTTATTCTAACTTATGTTTACTTTCCTTTTTTTTAAGTACTTTTTGTAATGTTATGCTTACAGCGATTTGAAAAGGAAGGAAGAAAATGAAGATTAAATTATATTTTTGGTAAATAATCATTTTCATCCCTAAATATATAGATCGCTGACAAATTCGTCCCTAAATGTGTCACATAGGCTCTTTCATTAACGGTAACGAACGAAAATTAATTGATGAATGTATTTGTCACACTTTTTTTCACTTTCGGAGACTAAAATTGAAATTTCCATTTTTTAAAGACAAATTTAGCAATATACTACACAGAGACAAAAATTACTATTTACCCAAAAAGTTAAAAAAACTAAGCATAATCAACAAAATTAGGTATTACAAATATCACTATAAATTAAATTAAAGAGTTGTGAAAAATAATTATTCTAACTATTTTTTAAAATTATTCTATCAGTTTAAAAAAATAGTTTAAAGGCCCATAAATTTACTTCCCTTTTCTCCCGTAAATAGATTTGCCATATTTTAAAAAAAAAGTCAATAAAATTATCTAAAATTTAGTTTTTCTGATGTTTAAAGTATAAATTTAAATAAAATTACACTCCAAAACATAAATTCTCCATAGGCATATTGACATTAGTGAAAGGGTATTTAAGTAAATATACATTAATAGATAAGGATAATATGATAATTGTCTTATTCCATTCACAAATGAATAGAGAAAAAACTTATTTAAATTATAAACAAGTATCCATTTAGATATTTATTTTTTATTCATGATGAATTATATTACTTGCAGGTACTCATGGATACAATTTTTTTTGTCATCCCTAATTTGAGTTTTCCTAATAACTAAAATTAGAATGGATTTTTTTAGTGAAGTGTATCATGATTGAATCTAACTAAAAAGTTGACTACAGTGGATAAATTAAAATGAAAGGAAAATAGTTACACTTCACCAAAAACAGAGTATTAAATGGTATTTTTTTTGCCTTAAAAAACATTATTACTTAGAAAGAATTATCTATCCTCCTAATATCTGATGAATATAATACTTAAAAAGTGCTTCTAAAACACTATCTAAGTCACAACTTAGGTGACTTAGATAATACTTTCTTGAAAAAAGTTTTAAGAGTCATTATTCAGATAACATGCTAAAACAACACATTGAAGGACTCATAAGAATCAAATGTAGACTTCGTAGTAAATGACCATGGAAAGCTAAAATAAAAAGTTAATCTATGAAAGGGAATAACAATAATTTTGTTGGTGTCAACTTGTAAAAAAATTTAACTGTTGAAAGATATATTTAATATGTGAAGGCCATATATTGAATTGAAATCATGAATCAAATTACACTCTCTCGTAAAAAATTTAATGGTTTGAATCCAGAATCAAATAAAAAATCGAAGAATCAAGAAATAGAATATATATATATATATAGGAGGAGTGCATGTGAAGATATGATTCAAATCAAAGAATGATCTTCGGGTGCACTTAATTTTCTATGATCCCTGTGTTGCGATTGGTGTGTATGTCATTAATGATTACAGAAGTATATATAGGAGGAGGGGGTGGTTAATTATCCAATATTTAGTGTGGCATCATTAAATATATTGTGACCACTGACGCACTTGGGGATTTTTTGTAGAAGACTGTTGGTATTTTAGGAGAATAGTAAAATGATTAGTTGTTGGATGATGATTGATACGTGGGTTTGAGGAGGTGTAGTAAGGAATCTCAGAAGACAAATAGTATAACACTTAGTGTGTAGACCGTGTAGCTTTATAGTTTGATGTAGTAAGGCTAGATGTCATGTAACAATTAATATTTGGAGAAAGGTTAATTTATTGATTTTTCTTAAACTCAGATTACAATTAGTATTGCATTGAATATTTATAATGCTACTGCACCACCCTTTGCAATGTCGGTTCAGTATTTTTATTTTAAACTACATTCTAGAATTTTATATTCTAGAGTTATCTATAATTTACAAGCTTTTTCTTGCTACATGGATAGTTTCTAGGACATTCTTTTATTCTTCTAGAATTTTGCAATACTTTCCGACACTCCTCCTTGATGAAAAAATTATGAATCTCCATGCATAATTTGTAATTGCTCAAACTTGACTCTTGGTATTGCCTTGGTAAATATGTTTGTAACTTGATCTTTAGTTGCACAGTATTTGTATTTGTTTTTCTTCTCTGATGAAGTAATACTTAATTGCTATATGTTTCGTTCTTTGATGATGAACTGGATTCTTTGTCATTGTTATTGCTGACTTATTGTTACAATAGATTATAGTTGGCCCTTCTTGTTGTTCACTTATTTCTTCAAGTAATCTTCAAAGCCATATTACTTGACTTGTAGTTTTCACAACTGTGACGTACTCTACTTTTGTTGTTGATAGTGTTATTGCTACTTGTTTCTTAGATGCCCATGATAAAGACCCCAATCCTAGTGAGAAGGAATATCCTGATGTACTCTTCATGTCGTCTATTGATCCTGCCATCAGTGTAGCCAATCAACCTTGAGTTGGTCATGGTTTTGTACCATATACCAAACTCCTTTGTTCCTTGTAGATATCTTAGAATTCTTTTTGTGGCTCTATAGTGAATTTGGCTTGGCCTTTGCATGAATCTTGATAGAAGACTTGTAGCATACATGATGTATGGCCGTGTGGTTATGAGATATAGTATACTTTTCTAATCAAACTCTTGTAGCATGATGCGTCAGCTTCAGGTGCTTTATCATCTTTTTGCATTTGTACATCTTAAAGTTGTTCAATAGAGCTTCAGTGTATTTTTTTTAGAGATAAATATTCCATCTTTTTGTTGTGTTACCTCTATGCTAAGGAAGTAATTCATCAAGCCAAGGTCAATCATCTTGATTGTCTCCATCATGT
Organism: Glycine latifolia; assembly: GCA_013407115.1. Lineage (NCBI taxonomy): Eukaryota > Viridiplantae > Streptophyta > Magnoliopsida > Fabales > Fabaceae > Glycine > Glycine latifolia. The sequence continues at coordinate 25,913,936 of CM023952.1, read as the reverse complement.
CTTCTTTGAATTCTTTCATCATCTTCAAATTATTGCATGTCTAGATAAGATCTTCTACACATAGGGAGCCAATGAGATTATCATGTTGACCTAGATTTTCGATGTATTGTGTTGGCTCACTTTTGATCATCATAAATCCTTGATTGGTGAAGTACTAATCAATTATACTATACCATGCTCAGGGAGTTGCTTCAAGCCATATAGAGCTTTTCTCAATCTCAATACTTTAGCTTCATTGCCTTGTGGTTGCTCTACATAAATCTCTTCTTCAAGAACACCATTTAGAAAGGCGGATTTGACATCCAATTGGTAGATGTTTCACCCTTTTTGTGTTGCAAGAGCTATTAAGGCTCTAATTGTATCTAGGCGAGAAATTGGGGAAAATGTTTCATTGTAGTCGACTCTAGGTTGCTGTGAGTAGCCTTTTGCAACTAATATAGCCTTTTGTTTTTTTTTATTGTGCCATCAGAATTAAGCTTTCTTGTAGACCCATTTAACTCCAATGATGCCTTTTCCATGTGGGCAGTCTACAAGCTCCTAAGTATTATTCTTTTCAATCATTTTTATCTCTCTTCCATTGCCTTCACCCATACTACTTGCTTTGATGCTTCTTCATAGCATCCAGGCTCAAGCATGGCCATGTTTCAAGTTTTGTATGTATCTACCAAAGATCTTACTTGTCTTGAAGTGGACTCTGGTGAAGAATCTTGTTCTAATGTAGGTGACGCAAGCGTACTTGGTTCTTCTTGAACTTTTTCTTGAGGTTGTTGTATTGGAACAGGAAATTTTCCTCTCAACTTTTTCTTCTTCCCAATTCCAAGAAGCATTTTCATCAATCTCAATATCTCGACTAATGGTGAGTTTCTTTGTTTGTATATTGTAAATTCTATAACCTTTTGATTGTGTACTATACCCTAAGAGGATTCCTTTATAGTCTTGTCTTCTAGCTTGTGTCTCTTATGGTTTGGAACATGCATGTAGCAGATAGAGCCAAATACTCTTAGGTGATAACTGATGGCTTTCGTCCACTCCATGTTTCAATAGAAGTCTAGTCTTGAACTATTTTAGTCAGACATCTGTTGAGTAAGTAGATAGCAGTGTAAACTGCTTCCGCCCAAAATGTGATAGACAATCCCTTCTCCTTCAACATTGATATGTCCATCTCAATGGTTGTCCAATTATTCTTCTCAGACACACCATTTTGTTGTGGAGAATATGCCACGGTAAGTTGACATTCAATGCCTTCATCTTCACAAAACTTACATACTTGTGTGAGTTGTATTCTTTGCCTCGATCACTTCTAAGTGCTTCTATATGCTTGTTAGGGTTTTATTTCACATTAGATTCAACTTATAGGCCAAGTGTAATTCACTGATGTATGCTTCTGGATGGTTAAGTCGATTTTGATGAATGAATGGTTAGGTTTGGACTTGAAAGTCCCTCGATCCACTGTAATTTCACAATTCTCTACTCATCTCTCTTGCTCATCTCTAATTCACTGATGTATGCTACCCCAACTCCCACATGGTCGCAGATTCTAAACTACTTGCCTGATACCCAGTCCCTTGGATATACTGACACAAGCAATTAGCATTAATAGTCAAGAATTAACAAAGTTTAACCAATATTATTCTATCACTGGAAATAATTCTAGTTAAGTACTTGATTCATGTTTGAGTTTCAACAAGGCTCGCCAAATTACAAGTCAATTTCTAAATTCATCTATAAGATGACCAATCAAATAAAAGTATTACGTACAAAAATAAATAAACAACTCAAGATGAAATATTAAATTGATAGAATTAAAGCGAAACAAGGTTAATCTTTTCCTCTCCTAGGTGGAAGGAATTGCACTCACAAAAATAATACAACGAAACTTAAACTGTCTAATGGAATAATGAAAACGTTTAGTAGGTGGAAGTCTAAAATATAATTCTAAAAATTGCTCGGGACTTCTACACTGTTACAATGAATACATAACCTCATATTTATAGAATTGTAACTTGATTTAATTAAGGAGATAATCACAAGAAATTACAAACAAATAATATCTCTAATTAATTCAAATAATTATCTTCTTCTTCGATTGATTTATCCTTGAAAAATATATTGCTCTTAATTTTTCTATCTTTTATCTTCAATTTCCATTATCTGTTGAAGTAATTAAGAAGATATCTTGTTCTTAATGTAAGTAATTAAGAAAATATTTTACTCTTAATTCAAATAATTATCTTCTTCTTCCTCACCCTTTTATACCATTATTTGTTGTTGAAACATCTTATATTAATTGGTAACATCTTTCACCCGCACACATCAATGACTATTTGTTTTATGATATTTATTTAAAAATATAAAAAAATAAAAAAGATACTCTATTTATTTTATTTGTGCGCTTAAAAAGAAATAATATTAATTAAGAAATATAATTAATGTTCTTATTTGTATTATTTTTTAAACTTTTGTTATTAAATTTTTATTTCTATGATTTAGGATAAGCAAAAAAAAACATTTTAGAATAAATAGACAGAAAAAATATAATTTTAGAATTTAGAATATAAACAAATAAAAAGAAACAAGGATAATAATAAATATTGACACATTTTTTTATTCTTGAAAAATATTTGTTAAATATTATTTGATGTCAAGTTAATGAATGGATCAAAAATATCAATAAACTTAATAAGAAGATTATATTCTCAAAAAAAAATGGAAGGATTAAATTGGCTATTTCAAAGAGACGACAAAAAAAAAAGTAAACCTTCGTTGCCTTATTACATCAACATTTTCGTTGAAACATTAGATGTCAAGTAAATGAAAAAACAAAAATTATATAATTAATTAAAATAACAGAGATCAAATTCATAAAAAAAATATTAGAAAGATGTAATTGGTGAAATGATAACAGCAGAATAACTAAATGTACAATTAAATCTAAAAATTAATTAAATCAAACTAAGTAATAAATACATGGATAACTAATAGGCTAATAGCCACGTTCAACTTATAATTGTTTTTTTTTTGTTAATTATTGATTTTTTAATAAAATTAATTATTTTTCTTACAAAAAAATTAATTATATCATCACGAAGTTATGCTGCCTTGAAATTTTGGAAACTAAGACCGCGTTCAATTGCTTTGGGTTTGAACCTCTCCACTCACCAGTCACCACTGTATAAACTTATTAGTAGCGACGTAAAAAAAAAGAAAGAAATTGTTAGTTGCGTTACCGCATTGTTAGCAAATAGACATAGACTTTCGCACATTCATATATAGTTAGCATCGTATGTATTCTCTTTCTTAAAGTAGCTTTCATCAAGTCACCAGCATCTTTTGTGTTCTCCTTATTAAAATTAATATTTTAACACTTATATTCCCATTTAGTCGTTAGACTTCGTATTTTTCAAGTTCGAGTGCGAGTAACCCACGTGAGTGAGCATGAGATGCAGCCAAGATGATTATTTACTTTCCGTAGATAATGGCAGAAAACTCCAACCCAATGAGGTAGAGAAACGTTTCATGCCAATTGCATATATAGTTCATGATGATTAATTATTTGAGTTTAAGATGAGGGAAAGAAAATACCATACCGGCATACCCCACAGCAACCTTTCAACGGTTTAATTTGTGTGCTGTACCCAGTGTTTAATTAGCACACTCAAGCTAGCTAGCCTCCACTTTCAAAACTGAAAAGACATTATTAATTATTCATTATTTTTTCAGTTATTTAAACAAGAAAAAAAAAAGTCTTTTCAGCCTAAAATAAATGTGAAAGATGCTTATGTCATACATTACATATAATGAATATACTGATGATATATATTTGCTTATATAGTTGAAGTATATTTAATGAATTTAAAATTATATAAAATTTCATAAAAATTACTTAGTAAAATTTGTTAAACTAATGAAATTTTATGTTTAATTCATAAGAATTAAAGATATTTTTTATTAGATATAATTTTGTTTAATTTTTTTTGTCAAAAACAAGTATATTCAAATTAAATAGAATTATCATAAACATAAAAATCTTGCTCAACTCTGTGATATACTTGCAGCTCGAATTTGATGTGATTAAACTAAAATAATAATCTCATGCTATCCCATCTCAGTTGAGTTAAAGTCATTAATAAAACCTTTCAATTGATAGGAACCAGCGGCATAAAGAGCAGCCTTCTAAGCTGCGAAAGAAACTAGTTTACTCGCGTTCACATACTCCGGATTTCCTGTATTCAACGCACACATTATTAGATAAAAATATTTTAGGTTCATGAACGTGACTTTGATATGAATATGAATAATTTTAAAAATACTCACTTCCTAATTATGTCAGGTGCCACCGTGCCAATTATTACATCGGATAATCATTGCCCTAAAGTAGGGAATAATTTCAAGTTGGATTGGAGTTGAAAAATTCTTTATGATTTGCATGTTAGAGCCCAATTTATAAATTTACACGTATAAAGGTAATTTGAGAGAGAAGGAATATAAATAAAGAGATATATTTCTTCTTCACCGTGATATCAGTACGTTTCAATATTTTATTCTCATCAACAAGATTCAAATTTAAAATCTTATTTTAAAAAATTAAATTTAATATATTTCTAAAAACCAATTTGTTGATATAAATAAAAATATATTATTTAAATGAATAAAAAAGAAAAATATTTAAATTTTCTCAACTTATTTAAACGAGTTTAAAAGATAGTAAAAAACTTAAATAACTTATATAATACTTTGATATAAATAAAAAATTAAATCTAACTCTAAACGATCTAAATTTTGTATTCTACTGTATTATTTTCTTAATATAAATTTTTTTATTATGTTATAAAAATTTATTTAATTTTCAAAAAGTTGAAACAAAAAGAAAATCTAAGTCAACCTCACAATTCTATTTTGTCTTATTTACTTTTTTTTAATACTTATAAATTTTAGTGAGTTAAGTCCGAGAGACTCACATCAAAACTCAAAAAATATTTGCAAAAATATCTATAGATTATTCACTAATAAAATTTTCACATCATAGAATCCACATTTTTTTAAATATGAGTTTATTCCTTACAAATTAAATCAATCTTTGTACCTCTTAAATTTTTTTGCTTCTTTTTTCTCCATGTATTCTTGCATTCTAAACGAGGAAAAGCTTTTTTATTTTATTTATAAATATGCATCTTTTTCTGGCTCCTTTTCCTTCCCTTCATTTTCTTCTATTCCAAATGAAGTGTCAATATGCTGACCCACTGCGAAAGGAGATTAATCAAACCCACCTATCTGAATGCCATATCTAATTACTAAAAAGAAAGCTACATAATAGTATTTGGATCTTGTTCAAAATTGGAATCACAATTTCAATGCTTATTTACAAGAAATTATAATATAATTAAAATCAACACTTCTTTTAACAAAAGAAACAATTTTACCCTCATTGTGCAGTAAAAAAAAACTCACCCTTTGTCTAATTACTTTTTCTTATTTATATTGTTGTTAATTTTTTACTATCATTCCTGTCAATTCTACCATTACTATTATTACTACTATAATTAATACTAACTATTACTATCACCATTATTAATACTATTATTACTATTGTTATCTTTATTACCAACACTTATCATTACACCTCTATTGTCATTATTTTCACCAGTGTCATCCCTGACCCAACTCCCGTCCCCCACCATCTTTTCATTGCATGTGAATCCAAATTTTTCATTGAAACACGACACTGTCCCATGTATATCTATCCTTAAATTTGCCTAGATATAAATATAAATAAAAGATCTTAAAATTCTAAAATTTTACACAATTAAATATAAGAATTGTGATTTTAAATCAATTTTATTTTGGATAAATTTATTATGTGTTCTTCCTAAACCTAAATTATCTATTAAAAGTAATTATATATATTTTTATAATCTTGAATATTTGTCTTATAAAATACATTTTTATATAAAATAAAAATGACTGTAATGAATGATAAAAGAAAGGTTAATTAGCAGTTATGTTGTTTGTCCTTTTTTTCTCTCACATACTTTTGATAGTTCTTGTGGTTGTGGGAGGTTCAATTCTTATCCATTGACTTTTATTTCATTGCTTTGCTGCAGCTGTAACCAGTTTACCGCCACATATATAATTAATCAATACTCAAGAATAATATAATTGCGGCCAACCATTCATTCCTCAACTGTACATAGCTTCTAATTATTCCATGTTGCTGAAACCAGTTATATACTGCCGTAAATTCAATTATTCAACATGCTAGCATGTTGATCGTGCTAAATTTAGAGCCACTTCTTCCCATGGGAAAGGGAAAAGTTTGGTGATACCAAATCTTAATTAACATCCGACAAATGTTGGTTATTATTTTAAGTACATTGGTTAAAAAAGTAAAAATATTTTATTAGAAAATAAAAAATTATGTTATGTATAATTTTTTATACTCTCTTATAATTTATATAATAAATATTTTTAATTTTTTAATCAATAATACTGTAAGCATATTGGTTAAAAAAATCCTTAACATATTTAAGTATGATTAATTATACTATAACGTAATAAAAAATATAGAAATTGATGGAATATGTGATATAGAATTATAGAAATACTGCTTTTAAGTACGTCCCAATCAACTGCACGGTTTGCAGTATGCACAAGCGCAATCACATCACAAAGAAAAAACATACATATACCCTCCAAAGTCAGCATATGACAAACCCCTTCAACAGTCAACAACTCAGGAATTACCAACTGGTATAAAAAATTAAAATAATTTTAGAGAAATGCTGTATTTCTCTATAAATATTTTCTGAAAAATATTAAAAAAAATATTTTTACTGTATGTCTTAGAAACTTTAAAAATAAATATCCTTGGATCCATGGATCACACCGTACCCTTTTGGAAGAAATTAACCAGAGAAGGTTTCTTCTCAAATAAAACCTGCCACGTAAATGCCAATGCTTTCGAAGGTGCTTTTCACATTCATAAAATTTTCAATATCATGAATATCGTATAGTTGCATTCTCATCTAAATCTCCTATATCAATTGCTTCCAACAAAAGATGATAAAGCAAATTTAATAAAAAATTCTTTGAGCTAGCTATCTTCCTTTTATAATCACTCATCTTTACTATTTTTTGATAAATTCAGTGAGCTTAAAAGAGAAATTGGTTCAATCAGTCTTAATTTCTTCTTCCCACACAAATAAAGGTTTGCATCAAGCCCATGCCCATGTATACCCCTCTGTATTTTACGTATTCCACCACCACCAAACATCCTTCATACGATTACAGTCCATGACCACACCCCCAACCCGAGAATTGAAGCTCGGGTTATATATATAAACATTTAAAACATTCGTTGTTAACTTGTTATATATATATATTAGAAGAATTTTAGTATTTTTATTTAATAAATAAAGTAAAATATTTATACAAAAAAAAAGTAAAATATGATTATACCAAGTTAAAAACTTAAAATAGTACATAATAAACATAACCTAAGTTGCTTTAGCTGCTTTAGCTTAGAATCAACTAAATACAACAGTATGAACGCAAATAAAAAATGATTAATCAATCAAAATAGTCTTCTACTCAACAATATTCAGAAAACGTGAATCATACTTGTGTTCAAATGCACATGCATGACCTTTCGAATACTTCACTATCAATTTCATGATTGTATAAGTTCAAGTCTGCTATATTTTATCTTTTCAACGCGGCATGTTTTGGGTAATTTCCGTAATTGTAAATAATACCTAAGAAAAGTGATTTTTTTTTACGCTCCATGGGATGCATGTATCTAACAAAAAAAAAAAAAGAAGATAAAAATACAGGAGAAGATAAAAATACAGGTTCCATTACACTTTTTAATCTCTTTATTTTTTTTGGCATTTAATCTTTTTATTATAGTTAATGGTTGTTTAGATCTTAATTATAGTAATTTTTATGTATTAAAAGAAATTCGCCAGGAAAAAGATTTTTTTAATAATTATAATGAAGTCTTTTTTGTTTACTTTTCTCTTACTTAAAATTCTAAAATTCGTATATTCCTATTTAAAAGATTTTATAAATTAAATCAATTAATTTTTTTAACTTTTATTTAAATTTCAAATTCAAACCCCCCTTCAAATTAACTCTAATATCATCAGCTTACCAAATTCTTCAATTTTTCTTTATTTCACTATATTTCTTACTTATATACTATATATATATATATATATATATATATATATATATATATGATATAGAACATAAGCTTTTGAGAGATATAGATAAAAGGAAAATATATAATAAGAATACTAAATTTGTTTAATTTTAAAAACAAGGGAACTTGATTTGCTCAAGAAACCAAAATCATATGTTATTCAAATTAGGGGGACATAAGATACAAAAGGCTAAAGATGTAATAAGGAGACAAAAAGGAGAGTATTTGGTGAGAGGTAGGAAAAGTTAATCTTAATCACATAATTATATATGCATAGTTAAGATTATTTTAGATAATTTTAACCTTAATCATCTATTTTTAACATATGACCAAAATTTACACACACACAATTATTATAAATATAAATTAATAAGTTAAATTTATAATAACTAAATAATTTAAATTAATATTATTTAAATAATGAAATTAAGACTCTTCGGAAAAAATAATGAAATTAAGAATATACAATTCATTAAAAATAATTTAATTTCTTAAATTTTAAATTCATATTATTTATTAATTTTTATATATTATTTGAATTAAAATACAATTAATAACTTCTATGTGATTCTTTTGAAAATTATATATAGGTAAATCAAATTTTTAATAGAAATGCATGCACATGTTTTTTTGTGGGTTTCTTTAATCCCAACAAGAATGAGGTTGAGTTTTAATTTTGGGTAAGAAGTTATTTTTGTCCCTAAATGTACAAAGAATTAATAAATTTGTCCATAAAATATGAAACTTCAAATTTTAGTATTTGAAAATGAAAAAAATGTGATAAATTCATTTATCCGTTAACTTTTATTAGTTACTGTTAATGAAAGAGTCTACGTGACATAAAGGGACAAAAATGTCAACAAATGATTGTCAATATGACTGTTGAATAATTTTGACCAAAATATCAGTAAGTTTTCATTGGATTAATTTGTCAGACCAAAAATTTCGTTTCATTTAAAGGTAAAATATAATTTAATCTTCATCTTCCCGCATTTTTTTATCGTTGCAAGCAAAACATTATAATAAATACTTAAAAAAATAGAAAAACAAACATGAGTCAGAACAAACATAATAATAAACATAATAGTGATTAATAAGCATAATCTATCTGTTGCTTTAAAATTTCTTTTTAACAACATTACGTAGTAATAAAATCAAGTTGGGTAACTTAATGACTGTGTATTTTTGTTTGAGTAATATATTTTGGATAATATATTGTCACATTATAAATTTCAGAACAACAAACAGATTATGCTTATTAATCAATATTATGTTTATTATTATATTTGTTCTAATTTATGCTTGCTTTCCTTTTTTAAGTGTTTATTGTAATGTTTTGTTTGCAATGATAAAAAGGAAGGAAGATGAAGATTAAATTATATTTAACCTTTAAATAAAATGAAATTTGGGGTCTGACAAATTAATCTAATAGAAACTTATTAACATTTTAGTTCAATGGAAACTTAATGACATTTTGGTCCAATCTATTTAGAGTCATGTTGATAATCATTTTTGTGACGTTTTTGTCTATATGTGTCACGTAAACTCTTTTATTAACATTAATGGAGAAATTTAACAATGAATAAATTTGTCACATTTTTTTTCACTTTCGAAAACTAAAAATTGAATTTCATCTTTCAAAAATATCTACACATTCTGATATCAAAATAATTATTTATCCTTTAATTTTTCATCATACCCATTTTTAAATCCATCTTTGAACTCTCTACCAATAATAGACATAGGAATAGGGATAATCAAACTACTCGCCTCTATTTCATCTCTTAATTAATTCATCCACATTGAGTAATTAAGAAGTGTATATAATTACAATGTAAGAGACAAAGTGTTTATTTCAGTAGCATAATCATATGTACATAAATAATACATAATTAAGATTATTTTAATTAATTTACTTTTAACCACTTATATTAAATATATGGTTGAGATTTATTTCTCTTGTAATCTCATCTATCAGGTAATCCACACGTAACGGATGTATCTAATGAAACTATGAAAGTATGAGATGTAAGGGTATTTAATCTTTGTTGTACAACTGTACGTGAATGGTTAAAATTATTTTGTTAAAGCTATCGTTAACCATTCATTTTATATGTCACTTGATACACATCAACATGTAAGGGACATATAAGGGGTGTAAATATCATTTCAGCTACGCAATGCACTTGTTTGTGTGTCTTCCGCTCTTTTTTTTTTTTTTTTTTTTTTGTGTGTGTGTGTGTGAAATTTGTGCCTTCCGCTCTGTGTTGCGTTCTTTTTTTCTGTGTGTTTGGGTGATATCTTTGTAATTTTTTAACTATAGATGTGGTCCACGTAATTTAGAAGCCTTGTTTTTTGTTTTTTTTTTTTACTTTTGCACTTCTTATGCTTAAGTACAATAGTGCTTTTTTAATATCAAAAATAGAAAAACATAAAGAGTGTACCTAATAACTAATGAGAACATTCTCTCTAAAAAAAAGACTAATGAGAGCATTCTCTAAAAAAAAAAGACTAATGAGAAATTAAATGAGAAAAATTAATCCTAGCAATTCGTTTTAAACATATGATGAATATTTACTTTCACATTTTCATCTCCTCATTTGATATACATCTTTTATATAATAAAAACATCATTTTACAGAGCGTAAGAACATCATATTTATCGCCAATTATTTTTACACACTATTATTATTTTATTCTTTTAATGTGTTTTTAATATCAAAATTAAAAACACATATACTCTAAAAAAACATTCTCTTTTCCCCCAAACAAATAAATTATAAAGTAATGAAAAGAATATTTGAACATCCCATACCAAATGATACCCGGAGAGAGATAAATATAAATTTGATAAATAACATAATGTGATCGAAAAAAATTAAAAATATTGATGAAATCTTTTATATTTAAACATTTCTACGTATCATTATCCTAAAATAATAGTAAATCAATGATTCAATCTTGTGTGAAAACAAAAAAAAAACTCATGTAAATTGTGTTTAGCGCATGTGCTGGTCAAATCATTGCATGCACACACTTTCCTCCTCCTTATTTAAAAGCCTCCAATATTCTAATACCACACTATATCAATTCTATGCACTATCCTATAGATATTCCCATTGCCAAATTATACTCCTACTTTAATTCGCATTCTCAATTTCTCTTATTAATTATATCTCCATCACACACGCTCTACAATGAATTTTGAGATCGAATCCCCGTTTTCAATTCCATTTCAATCTTCCTCTCCCATTTCCCAATCATCACCATGCACCCCACCTAATAATAACCCTAACCTAATTTCACAACCATCGTCGCATGCCCAATTTGTATCACACAAAAGGAAAGGTGGAAGAAAGAAGTTCAAGGAAACTCGGCACCCAATTTATAGGGGTGTCCGACAAAGGAAGGGAAAGTGGGTTTGTGAACTTAGGGAACCAAAGAAAACTACAAGGATTTGGTTAGGAACATACCCTACACCTGAAATGGCAGCTAGAGCACATGATGTGGGTGCCCTAGCCATTAGGGGCACCTCAGCAATACTAAACTTTCCAAACTCAGTTTCTCTTCTTCCAATCGCTAACTCATTATCTTCACCTAAAGATATTCGAGCAGCTGCAGTAGAAGCAGCTGAGAGTCTCAGACCAATCTCCAATTCTCATCACAAGAAAATTGGCCGCAAAAGTAAGTGTACGAGAGTTAAGAAGGTTCCATCAATAGAGAAAACAACAAAGGAAACGGTGTTGGATTCGTCCTTGAACTTGAAGAGCAAGCATAGTTTGCTGGATCGTAAAAAATGTGATGTGATCAACAGTACTATTGACAAAGAGAAAAACAATTTGGATTTGTCTTCAACAATGTTCTTCGATGAGGAGGCATTGTTTAACATGCCGAGTCTCTTGGATAGAATGGCTGAGAGTTTGGGTCTTTTCCCACTACTTCCATCAATGGATTATTATTGGGATGATCATGCTTACTGCACAGACTTCAATTTATGGACGGATTAATTAATTGATTAATTAAACCTAGCTAGCTACGGGGAATTTGATACAACTATGGAAGAAATATGTATGTGCTTAATTAACATTCATATGGTGGAATTTGATTTGTTAGTTATATTGTTAATTGTCCATTTACTTACAATCTTTACATATATAAGTGCAATAAGATTTCATCACCCTTTGAACCTCCGTCGCGGCAATTGAAGCACGGTCGATCTCTACAACTTCCATCACATTCACAAGGGAGTTATCATTACACCTTTTTTTTTGTTATAGGCAGTTCTCATTCCACTCCTTGCACACGTGACATTTGTACTGTTGGAGATCTTACATTAATGTGATTGAAATAAAGTAATAAGTGAGATGCAAATCTTATGTAACGAATCAATTTTGTAGAATTGAAATAGATCTAGCTATAACTCACCATTTTAAGATACACAGTAACACACAACTCAGAAGAACGACCCGAAAGAATTAGTCAATCAATTGGCAAATAGACACAATTTTCTTCGGGCACACAGTTATTTCCTCGTAACATGATGAAACAAACAGTTAAATGAATTAATCTTTTACTTTTTACTATATGATTAAACGAATTACGTACATTACCCAAAAGCTTGAGATGCGAAGTATTTTTTTCAATATCATGCCATAATGCCATCAATGGAAAACTTAGTGGACTAAATAACAAAACTAGAGCTTATTGGAAATTCAATGAATGAGTTTGAAGTTTAAAATTATTTGAACATGGAGTTAATTAGTGGTGGATGCACATACGTGCCATGTTACGGGGGAATTTGCCCCCACATGGGTTTCTGTTTTACTTGAATATATTTAGCAATTTTTATCTTTGTGCCCATAAAAAAAAATTGTGGTGCCCCCATTAAACATTTTTTTTAGAAAAATAAATGTAAAAATTTATATAAATAAATAAAAAATTAGTATTAATTTTATCACATTACCTTTTTAATTTGATAATATTAACAATAAAAAAGCATATAATAGCTTTAAGATATAAAAATATATAAAGGACAGCTATAATCATATAATTTGATAATATTAATTTTATCCGCATATGTGTGTTTGCATGTATGGTCTGTCCCAAGCCAGAATAAAGGAGAAGGGTTGGCGTCAATGGTTGCGAACTGGCAGTAAAAAAATAACTATTTTTTATGTGATGAACATTTATGATATTTCTCTGGGGCGTACCGTTTATAGTGACACGTTATATTGGACCTCGGGTGTAGTGAAAAATGGGCTAGGGTCCTTGCCACAAGGCAATGCGTTACATCGGTCTCGAAATGTAGTGAAAAGTGAGCTAGGGTCTGTGCCAAAAGGCAAGGCGCTAGGTCTTCACCCGAATTTGGTGACAAATAAGCAAGGATCCCAACACACAGATGGGCGAGCGTGACGGGCAAACACCGCCTAGGGGTTAAGGATAAAATTGGGAAGCTGGAACATAAGAACATTAATGGTAAACTGAGGGAGTTAACAGATGTTTTTGTCAGAATGAAAATGAATATTGTTTGCTTGCAAGAAACTAAGTGGGTTGGAGAAAAGGCCAAGGTAGTAGAGGGCACCAGTTTCAAGTTGTGGTATACAAATACAATCAAAAGTTGAAATGGGGTTGGAATTATGATCGATAGAAGTTTCAGAGATAAAGTTATTGACGTCAAAAGAAAAAGCGACAAGATTATGTTGATTAAGCTTGTAGCGGGGGATCTAATTTTAAATATTCTTAGTGTGTATGCACCCCAAGTTGGACTACAATCAAATGAAAAGAACCAATTTTGGGAAGACTTGGAGAAAGTTTTGAGAGGGATACCACGATAGGAGAAAATTTCCTAAGAGGATATCTAAATGATCATGTTGGTAGAAGTTTTGGCTTTGGGACGAGAAATGAGACTGGAGAATATGTCTTGAATGTTGCACTAGCCTATGATTTGATGCTAGCAAACACATTGTTTTGAAAAATGGAGTCTCATTTTATCACATATTATAATGGCATAAATTGTAGTCAAATTGATTTCTTTATGACTAGAAGGGAAGATGCAAATTCTTGTATTGACTGCAAGGTCTACCCTAGAGAATGTGTGGTGACACAACATAAGTTGGTAGTTCTAAAGGTTCGATTCAACAAAGTTCTTAATATGAGGAAGAAAGCTCAAAATCCAAGGATAAGATGATGGAAGCTAAAGGAAGAAAAATAAATAGAGTTTAAGGAAAACATGTTGTGTGAATGACCGTGGGAGTTTAGAAATATGGAATAAGATGGCTATGTGTGTCCAAAATGTGGGAATGAGGGTGTTAGGTGAAAGCAAATGAAACAAAGTTCTTATAAAGGAAACATGGTGGAATGAAGAGGTGCAAGAGACTATTAAACAAAACAAGGAATGATGATTTGTATAAAAATCTTGAGAGCAAAGATGGCGAAAAAGATATTTACAAACTTACAAAAATGAGGGATAAGAAGAGTAAAGACCTCACACAAGTTAGATGTATCAAGGATGAAAGTCAAAAATTTTTGGTAAGAGATGAAAATGTAACTGAAAGATTGATGAACTACTTTAACAAACTTTTTAATGGGGATGACGATAAAGTGAGTTTGATTTGGAGGACGTTTTTTATTATTTGAATAAAAGATTGTGCACAGAATTAATACACATGAAGTTAAAGAGGCTTTAAAGATGATGAAGAATAATAAAGCTGTTGTTGTAGGAGAACTCCACCAGAGGTAGATATCGATCCCAACTAGCACCTTGCTCCAAAGCACAAGCTCTCAGCATATCCTCCAGCGTCTGAATGGTCATCTCTGTCTGACCATTTGTCTGAGGATGGTAAGCTGTGCTGAGTCTCAGCTGGGTCCCAAAAGCATCTTGAAGTGCACCCCAAAATCGGGAGGTAAACTTAGGATCTCTATCACTGATAATACTGTCAGGGACTCCATGCAATCTCACAATCTCCCTGACATATAGCTGGGCCAACTTTTCTGTAGTGTAGTCAGATCTCACAGGCAAGAAATGAGCAGATTTGGTCAGCCTGTCTACAATCACCCAGATGGAATCACACCCACTCTGAGTCTTTGGTAACCCTACCACGAAATCCATGGAAATGCTGTCCCATTTCCACTCAGGGATCTCTAAAGGCTGAAGTAGACCAGATGGTCTCTGATGCTCAATTTTCACTTTCTGACACACCATACACTTAGCCACATACTCGGCTATGTCTCTCTTCATCCCTGGCCACCAGAAACACCTCTTTAGGTCATGATACATCTTGGTGGCTCCTGGATGAATACTGAACTGGCTCTTATGTGCCTCAGACAGGACGACATCTTTCAACTCGCCCTTAGGCACCATAATACGATCTTGGTATCTCACCACATCCTGATCCTCCCAAGAGACATCCTGTTGGCCAATTAGGGCCCTCACTGCATCATCCTGCTGCTGAGCTTCTCGGATCCTCCTGATCAGCTCATTATCTACCTTGGTCTTGCCCAACACAAGACCCTGAATACCTTCTGTCACCGTCAGGTGCATATCTCTGAATTGCTCTATCAACTTGCAATCAGAGATCATCAAGCAAGCAGCAGTCATATGCTTCCTACTCAAAGCATCAGCAACCACGTTAGCCTTACCTGGATGGTATCTCAACTCAAAATCATAGTCCTTCAGGAACTCCATCCAACGTCTCTGTCTCATATTCAGCTCTTTCTGATCAAAGAGGTATCTGAGACTCTTGTGGTCACTGAACACTATCAACTTGGCACCATACAGATAGTGCCTCCAAATCTTTAGAGCAAACACCACAGCTGCAAGCTCTAAATCATGGGTAGGATAAGATTCCTCATGAGGCTTCAGTTGCCTGGAAGCATAGGCAACCACCTTCTGATCCTGCATCAATACACATCCAAGCCACCGCTTAGACGCATCACAAAACACCTCAAAGATTCCTTCAGGATCTGGAAGAGTCAGCACTGGAGCTGTGGTCAACCGCTCCTTCAGCTCCAGAAAACACTGCTCGCACTCATGATTCCAAACAAAAGGAACCCCCTTCCGTGTGAGTCGAGTCAGAGGTACCACCAACTGGGAAAACCCCTGTATGAACCTCCTGTAGTAGCCAGCCAACCCCAGGAAACTACGGATCTCAGACACGTTTGTGGGCCTCTCCCAAGACATCACTGCCTCTATCTTGCTGGGATCCACTGATACACCAGCTGCTGAGATCACATGGCCAAGAAACTTCACCTCTGTCAGCCAAAACTCACACTTGGCCAACTTAGCAAACAACTGTTTGTCCCTCAAGATCTGAAGGACTGTCCTGAGATGCTTGGCATGCTCTATCTCTGTCTTGGAGTAGATCAAAATGTCATCGATGAACACCACCACAAACTGATCTAGAAAAGGTCTAAATACCCTGTTCATGTAATCCATGAACACTGCTGGGGCATTCGTCAGACCAAAAGGAATGACCTGATACTCAAAGTGACCATACCTAGACCGGAAGGCTGTCATAGGTATGTCTGTAGGCTTGATCCGAATCTGGTGATATCCGGATCTCAGGTCTATCTTGGAAAACACTCGGGCTCCCCTCAACTGATCCAACAAATCATCAATACGAGGCAGAGGATACTTGTTCTTCACAGTAACCTTGTTCAGCTGCCTGTAATCTACACATAATCTCATACTGCCATCCTTCTTCTTCACAAAGATCACCGGTGCTCCCCAAGGTGAAACACTCGGTCTGATGAACTACTTGGACAGCAGGTCCTCCAACTGCACCTTCAGCTCCCTCAACTCCAGAGGAGCCATGCGATAAGGTGCCACAGAAATTGGTCCCACACCAGGAACCAGATCAATGGAGAACTCTATTTCCCTCTCTGGTGGTAGCTGAGTTATCTCCTCAGGAAATACATCCACAAACTCACTCACCACAGGGATCTGAGATAAATCGACACCTGGCTTATCTTCTGTCACACCCAAGAAGATATAGCCCTGAGCTCCTTCTCTGATTGCCTTGCGAGCTTGCAAGACTGATAAGAATGCGAAGGAACTCGAACCTGCCTCATCAGAAGAAACAACAACCCTCTTCTGACAACAGTCTAACATCACACCATATCTGGTCATCCAATCCATACCCAGAATCATCTCAAGGGTAGGCATTGCTAGACAGAACAGATCAATCACATAAACTCTGCCCTCATAAATAAACTGCACGTCCTTGCAGCACGTGCTCACCGGACATCTCTCTCTAGATGTCGTGATGACTTCCATCGGAGGGGCAAAACTGGACTTAGGCAACTTAAGTCTATCAACAACCACATCCTGTATGAAGGAATGTGTGGCTCCAGAATCAAACAGTACTCTGACATCACAGTCATCAATAAAAATGGTACCTCTGATAAGATCCGGGGCTCTAGCTGCCTCTCTGGCATCCACTGTGTACACTCGTCCTGCTGTAGGTGCCATCATTTCCGCTAGAGCAGCCTGTGCCCGTCTCTCTGTCTGAGGGCACTCTCTGGATATGTGGCCTGGCTTGCCACACCTGAAACAAATGATCTGGCCTGAGGGACATACTCCTAGGTGCTCCTTCCCGCAGGCTGGACACTTCGGGATAGGTTTTCCCCGATCTGGACCCCTCTTGAATCTACCAGAGGGTGCAGAGACTCTCAACGTCTTGCCCTTACCCTTACCGGGTGGGCCGGAACCACTGGGCCTTCTCCCCTCCTGTCTAACTGAGGGAGTAGACTGTCCGCCTCTCTGTCTCTGCAGGATACCCTCCACCTGGCGACTCTGCCTCACCAGGGTATCCATGTCACGTGACCCACTGCCGGCCACCAACACTTGAATGTCATCTCTAAGTCCCCTCAGGAACTTAGCTGCTAGGATGTCTGCTTCAGGTAAAGGTCTCCTGTAGTGAGCATACTGGGCCAGCTCATTAAACTGGGCCAAATACTCGTCCACCGTCAAAGTCCCCTGGACGAGACCATCAAACTCCGCCTGCTTCTGCTCCCGGGCGTCTCTGGGAAAATACCTGTCCAAGAAACAAGCCTCGAACAATCGCCAGGTGATTACCTCTCCCCGGCCTCTCAGAAGCTGAACTGTGGTCTTCCACCACTCATGGGCGTCACCCTGGAGCATATAGGTTGCATATAGCAACCTCTGGTGATCGGGGCACTCCATCACCTCGAAGATCTTCTCTAGGGCCTGCAACCACCTTGCCGCAGCCACTAGATCATAGCCCCCTGAGAACACTGGAGGGTCATGCTTCCTGAAGGTGATCAGCATCTTCCCTCTGGCTGCTACATCACTGTTAGCCTCGAGCTGGGACATCTGGTCCCCTCTCTGGTGACCTTCACCAGTCTGCTGGCGACTACCCTCGCCATCAAGAGTAGGAGGTGTAGAGGATGCTCTATCATCCCTCCTGAGGTTCTTCACCTCCTCTAACAGGTCCTGATTGGCCTTCATCAAAGCCTCATTCACCTCTCGGGTGGTAGCCATCTCTCGTTGCATCTCCCCCTGAGCCTGTCTACTAGCAACCATCTCTTGCTGCATATCTGCCTGAATTTGTTGCATGGCGGCTAGTGCAGCCGCAACTGGATCAGTCTGAGCACTGGTTGCCCCACTGGTGTCTCTAGGTCTCACCATAGCACTACACATGTACATCACACAGTGAGTTAATCAGGCCCACAGTTAATGTACCCCATGCAATGCTCAGGTCAAACAACCACAGACAAGCACCAAAACCAATTCCATACATAATGTTTTAATCAAGAACCGGCTCTGATACCATTAAATGTGACACCCCGTAGGCCTCCGGTGTGTTATCATTAATAATATCAGATTAGCGCTTAAAACATTAATATAAAACCTCAGTGGAAGCATAGAATCGTTTTTCTTGAATCATTATGTATGGAATAAACACATCACAGAGAAATGCACATGCAAAACATATAATTCACACCCCTGCTGGTCCAGTTTAACATATCGATAATACAGGTAGGCAGATAAACAAATAACCAATACTATACTCAGGAGGGAAAGTATCTCATATCAGAACCAGTTCTGTACACAAATATGTACATTAGAGTCCACACCACATTGTGGTGATACAAAAGAATATCTACCATCACAGAGGGTATACAGAACTGCACATATACAGGTGTGCACACACACCATCCCTAATCAAGGGTGCAAAACATAAACAAAGCAAAACTGAGCCTTCAAGCTCCTCTGCTGCTCATCAGTTAAGCAGTCAAGTCTTCTCTAGGGCTTCCTGCCCTGAGACTGATCTTCTTTTGCTGAAGGATCACCTGAAATCATAAATTCCCACACGGGTGAGATATACATCTCAGTAAGCTCAGGGTCCTTGGGAAATCATTCCCACCCTGGCCCACAATCCACAAAGCACACACAAGACAATCACATAACCAAATGGCCCACTGGCCTTCATATTAACATATTAAGCATCCAAACATGGCGGATCTCATCGACGCCTGAAATCATATGGCAGAGAACCCTCAATGCCTAGCGGAGAACCCTCAACGCTTAAGTCATGGGCAGAGAACCCTCAATGCCTAGCGGAGAACCCTCAACGCTTAAGTCATGGGCAGAGAACCCTCAATGCCT
>CM023952.1:25846424-25894097 GCA_013407115.1 Glycine latifolia | reverse complement strand
CAGATCATGTGGCGGAGAACCCTCAACGCCTCAATAATAGCATAATCGGTTTCAAGTGCATACATATCAATTTCATATCAATTTAAGTAATGCAACAACCAAATGCATGCATTATGAATTATGACCACCACTCCCCCGAAGTGTGGTGTGCAACCATGCGGGAATTCATCCCCAGGGACACAGAACTTACCTGGCAAGGTCTCAGTCTGTGGTCTAGTCCCTGCTTTGTGGCTCCCGCCACCAGTAATCTCAATATCACGCCCTAATCAAGGCATATTCATATTAAATTCAATCCAAACAAGTATCAATTACAGAACAAAACGTATCAGAATTCTCCTACCCTAGGGTTTAATCAAGCTCAGCCACTCTGGCTATCACAGACCTTCCCAAGGTCCCTCAAGGCTGCATATAAAGCATAATCTCACAGTCTCATAATCCAATTATCACTAGAACGGACTGAGTTCCACTCAAAGTCCCGTTCAACTAGCCTTTCAGGCCCAGAACAACACAATCAAGGCTCTGGAATGGCCTTAAGTCCACAGATACTTTATCATAAAGGCCACACATACAAGTTACAGAGCCAAGATTTAAAGTCATCTAAATCAAAAACTGAAAGCTAATCCTTCATCATTTCATCGTTCTAAACAATATTCCCTACAGGACCCTGGGCTAATTCTAGCCCCAACTCAAAATGGGTCACAAAACATAGAAAACCCCCAGATTCAAAATCAACCGGAGAAACTTGAGTTTCTTACCTCAGTGGCGACCAGAAAGGCTTCAGGACAGCTTTCCCAAGCTCTGATGTCCTTAACACGCCTTGGGTCTCAGCCAAACTCAAGTTCTCTGAGTTTTTCTTTGAAATCTCTCTTCTCACTCACAAGGGGTTTTTCAGAAGAGCAAGTGAAGGATTAAGCTTTCCCAAAGGTTCATCTCACAATCAAAGGTCATAGGAAGATGTTTAGGCTAGTATATAGGGTCCCAGAAAGCTTAGAACTGCCATCCATGGAGGTTGGGGGTCCAGAGAAGAAGAAAGGCTTTTTCTCTCTCCATTTTCGCGTTCTGCCCTTTATATACTCAGCCTGCCCGAGGTCTGGCGCGATCCGCGCCACAATGGCGGTGCTCTGGCGCTAACAGCGCCATCCCCGCGCTAACCGCGTGAACCTTACGAGACCTTTGGCGCCACCCGCGCCACCTCTGGCGCTGTCAGCGTGAAAATCCAGAGAAAAAAGGTTTTCCAGGGCACTTGTGGCGCGATCCGCGCGGCCCTCGGCGCTATCCGCGCCACAGCTAATGGGTTTGGCGCTGTCAGCGCCAAACCTGGCGCGGCCCGCGCCACAACAAAAATCAGGTTTTCTGATGTGAATCCCCGCGCCATGCCATAACTTAGGGTTATCACAAACAGGTATAAGTAAAATAAATGTTCCATTCCAAAATAAATCTTGTCAAAAAAGTTGTCAAAGTATGCATTTTCATCTCTAATGTGACACTAAAAATGTCATTGCACTAATAATGATTTTCAAGAATTTGAACTTATGTACTAATTCAACATTAAGTTTGATTTGATACTAAGTTGAATCTCTGAATGCAAATTTGAACTTATGTTCCAATTTTATAGGTTGTGCAATGCAAATGTGTATGAAGTGGGAGAACATTGGTGTTAGCCGAAAAGTGAGAACATGCTCTTAGGTAAGAAATAATTACGTACTCAATCAAAGAACATCTATTGAAGGACGATACCCTATACTAAAGGTAGATTCCCAACATATCTTCACACTTGCTGAGAACAAATGTGAAAAACGAAGTGCTAAAACAATAGGATCATATTTTTCTGCCTAACAATGTTATTTCTATCTTTTACCTTGCAACAGAAAGTGGGGGCAATCATTGATCATTTTTACGTGTGGACTAGAGAATTGCAGGGACCAAAGAATCACAAACACATGTTATAGATTTTAAGGACATTAGACTACACCATCATGTAAGGTTCCAACAAGCCACCAAGGACAATAACATTATTTTAAAATGTTTAAGCTTTGTCATAATGTGAAAGTGACCCAAGTAAGCTTAACTATTTTCCTTCTGAACTTGTTCATGCCTAAGTGTTCTGTAAATTGCTATAATAAGCTTGATTGCGTTTAAAATTTAAGTTGCTTTGAGAAGCAAATTGGAAATAAATCATACCTTGTCGAGTACTTGCTTCCACAGTGTATGGTTATCATTTTTAAGAGCCTTTTGAGCAACGTTACAGTGAACAGCTACAAACAAAATTGTAAAGGACAAGGTAGAATAATGTGGTTTCAATTCATTCGCAAGATTCTTAACTTTATTCTCCTGTAAAGGCTAAAAGCTACTCAATTATGCCAACCAAGATCTCATTTTCCCTTTTAGCAAATCTTCACTGATATTCATGTCTTAATCCCAAAACTCTTTTTCCGATTCTCTATCCTGAAAAAAAATTAGAATAAAGAAACCTTCTAACCTATTTGTACTGTTTTTCTTCTTCTCTATCTTTGGTAGAATCCAGTACTAGTCACTACTCGAGGAACACACAGTCAAACAAACTATCAGTACCATTCAGGTCCCAAGGATGAATACAGAGAAATAAAGGTCACATGCTCAACCAACTATTCTGATAATATCACTCAAAATTTATTTTCTTTCTGTTTCCTATCATAAAAAATAATTAGTATGTATCCTTTCAAGAAGAAAGGGGAAACAAAAAACAGAGTTAAAACAAAACAAAATAAAAATACACAAGAAAAAAAAAAGGTGTTAAAAAAATCAACATGAACAAGTTCCCTTATCTGAACAAGTATTCTCGACTTCGAGTCCTTAGTATACAACTGCATTAAAGATTCCAGCACAGTTGTCTACCGTGAAGGATTCCTATGATCTGATAGGAAGAATGAGTTCCCTCATGTGTTCTTAAAGGCATGGATCAACAAGGAGAATTCAACTCTATCTTTATCTTTCTGTGCAATCTTCTCCTCTAACCACAATCTGCTATCCAAGCCACTCCTGGTCCTGAACATGAACACAGCATCCCCAGAAGCAGGGTTGAAAAACCAGTTATGAACATCCCAAAGCAAATCCACAAGCAACCCGTCGACGAAAATCGTTTGGTTTCCCCTGAAATTCCACTGCAGCCTCTTCACACGAATCACCGTCTTCTTGTCAATGCAAACAGACAAAACAGGAGCTTTGAGTCCTTCATTCTCGCCACTGCATCTGATCAAAATGTCATGCCAAGTTCCAGTGTCACAAAACTGAGCCTTGGTGGCGTAAACGGCGTTGCCCGAGCAATGCTCACGCCGTGATAACAGCGAAACATTGCCCAAAAGGGTTCTTGTTTTGAACTTCTTGGTCACATCCTCACCAAGAATGAGGCCTATTTCTGCATCAACGAGAATCGCCACGTAAAACCCTTCAACAGGTTCAGGGCTATTGTCGTACTTGGCCTTCGAGAGGTCCCAGAAGACTTCAACTTTTGAGTCTTCGGATTCCAACATTTTGCTTCCTTTCTTTTTCCTGAAAAAGCGTGAATTGGTATTGAGTCTGAAAGATGGTGCGAAAGGGTTGTTGTTCTCTTCGCCGAAGGTTATGGTGAGTCCTTGGTTGGAGTGGCTCTTGCACCACGTGACTGTAATCAGAAGCTGCTTTTGGTTTGAGAGGGTGGTTTTGTAGACAGAAGACACTGAATTTTGAGTTGAAGGTGTAACACTTGGAGATATGCAAGCGTTGTTTGAGTAGCTAGAACATGAGGAGTGTGACACATTCACTGCGTTCTCGTTGAAACAAGATATTATATCTGACATGTTCATTTTGCATAGAGATAATAATAAGAGGTGTGAGATCTGAAGTTTTGGAACAGAAGGGTGATGAGTATTTTTGTTTTTCAGTGAGAAATTGTGAGTTCTAAGACTGGATTTGAATGAAGTGTGTTGGTTTTTTTTCTGAAGGGGAAGAAAAGTGGAAGAAGGAACATTAATGAAAGGAGAATCAGAAGAGAAAGACAATGTCGTTCCTCAACAGGATCATTACCATTTAATTTTCATTAACATGACCCTCTCTTCTCTCTTACCTTAAAATATAGTATATCTATACCTATAATAATGATAGTAACAATTTATTAATTAATTGCCATGAGGAAAGGAATAGAAGAATGATGCACAAACCTAGGTGGGGTGCTTTTTTAATCTGTTTTGCCAGTTAATAACTACAATTATTTTAGGGTAGTTAAACGTTACAATTTGAAAGTTAGGAAAAGATGAAAATAAAAGGCTTACCAAAAAGTTTATCCTTCTCTACCCTCTGTTTCTTTTCAGTACTTTCTTTGACATCATCATGTTATGATTTAGAAAATAATATATGAACACCTATATTTTATTGGATCTGGAGAGAGATAAAAATAAAAGTAAAAAAATAAATAAATAATATGGTGTGAACAGTAACAAATATAGGATCCAAAATCAGCGAAAACAATCAATTTAAAAAAAGAATTTAATAATAATTATCATATGCATGAATAAATAAAAAAATATTAAACATATAAGTAGAGTGAGAAAATGGGATAGTGAGTTCAAATATAAAAATAAGATGTATAAATATACTTTTAAAATAAATACTTATAATTTTATTAAAATAAATTTGGGAATTCAAACATATTAAATTAGGAGCGTAAAATATAAATTTTTAAAATAAATATGGTAACTTTATTAAAGTGAGGGAGTATATTTGATCACCCTCAAATAAGTGTAAGCCTGTCCTGGGTGTGATAAGAACAAAATATAAATGAACTAATAAAGAGTACATGAACTAAGAACTTGTTTAAATAAGTTTTATTAAAAGTATTTTCAGAAGAAGAAAATAATAAATTAAATGAATTTTTGTATAAACTAAAATGAGTTTTACTTTTACAAATCATTAACAAATTTGTAGATGTCTTTTATCTTTTAAAAATGTATATAAGGAAGTTTTTACAAATTAACTAATAATTAATTAATGAAAAATTATTATGGAGAAATTATTCCATTATTATTTTTATTTCTTTTTTCTTAGAAGTGTTGCTAAAAGAATTTTCTAAGTCCTAAGTATACTCAATGTGCATGTGTCCATGAGTTATTACTCTATGGTGTAATTTAATTTTGCACCTCGGGTTTGACATTTAATTAAGAATCGAAGTTGCAAGTGTCCAAGACATCTTTACCAAGGACCAATATCATTGATGAATTATGATATTTTTTGGATAATATTTTTTGTAAAATGTTTTAATATATTATAATTGATAGTAACTACCAACTGTAAAAAAAAATGAAGAATCAACCGCTTTGTTTCTAGTTTCTCTCATTCTTTTGTTTCTTTTTTCCAATTTTGACAAGTTGTATAACTATTATATTTAGTGTTTGAATAGTTTAAAGGTGAGAATAATTTATTTTGATAAAATTAATTTCAAATAAGTGAACATAATCGTATATAAATTGATTTAAACTATATATTTTCACTAAAAATATATGGTTTGCATAAAAAATGTAAAAATGGATTTTACATGAATAAAACAAACGCCCTACTTGTATTTGCCTAATGCGGGTACGCTTAGCACATTGTTGATTCTACTAATCTAAGTATTAATTATCAACGTTATTGTTAACCACTTGCTAAACAAAAACAACCAGTTTTGTCAGAATCCTATTCTACGCCTTGGACAGTGACTCAAACTCACCATCCTTCTAAATTTAAAGTCTCACTATCAAGCCTAATTTTCTGCACGAGTTGGTAAAGCATCTTGAAAACGCTTGAAGGATGTCACATATAGGTGAGCTAAATTTTTCCACGGACCCATTATTAACGACAATCAAAACCCCAATATTTGGTAGGGATTTGAAGCAAACAAAGTTGTGTGATACAAGATAATTTTGTGGTTCTTTTACCTTTTATTTTCTGGGTCCAACTTTTTACCCTTTTTGTGATAACAAAAAATATGAAAATGCCAGTGGGGAAACCATGAATAAATGTTGGCCCACAAAATAAATTTGGCCTGTAGACCTACCAACTCCTACTCCCTATACAATTATGATTAAAAGCACTATACTAGCTTCGCCTCAAAAAAAAAAAAAAAGAAGAAGCTAGACAAAGGAATTTCCCTAATTTTTCTCATCTAGTTTACTCTCATTAGATAATAAAATCACTTCTTTTAATATCATTAGAATGGAGTGGGACTACTTTTTTTAATTAGTGCTCCTCCTCTACTTGTTACAGCCTTTAATTACAAAATATCATGTGGCTGCAGTTGGGAAAGAAAGGCAATTGAATATGTATCATTAGAAGTCAATGATTATTAAAGAATAATTCTAAATCATCTTATAATACTTTCTTAAAAATATTCCTAATTATTTAATGAAGAAAATATTGAATTTTTCTTATGTTTTTAAAATATTAAGAGAATTATTAAGAAGACAATATAAAAGGATATAGAGCATTGTTCTTTTTTAAAGCTTCGGTCAACAGTTTCAAATTCCATCCTCTCCCTGACCTCCCTTTCTTTCCTTTTTATTTGCCCCCACCAAATTTAAATGGTGAATTTGTGAAACCGGAGCTCTACAGACATAAAGGTTGTGAACTTACATACAAGTGAGAATTAAAATTAATTAATTTTAACCATACAATTATTTATAAATGGTCAAAATTTGTCATTCTAATCTTATCACATTAAAACTTAAAAAAAATAAACCTCAATTGAATGAACCTGTCAAAGAGAAGTGAAAGAACATATATATGTAGATGAGATAAGAGTGGAAATGAATGAAGAATGGACAGAGAATGGGGAATCTGTCATACACTACACAACATAAAAAAGCGCAACAGGGACATCATTACTTTCGTTTCTCTATTGAGGTACAAGTGTGAAGGCATAAGTATTGGGTTTATGGACCCCATAAGGTCTGGTCCTCCAGGAGCATGCCCAGTTTCCTTGTTAAAGAATAAATATCAAGTATATAACCTCATTATGAATCACAAATTATAGATTGCTTATGATAAACGTAAGATGCTATCTAAAATCTACACGATCAAACTGTATAATGTAGTTTTAGTTTATAATTTGAATTCTCTCATCATTGTACATTAAAAAAAATGTAACCTCGTCGTTCAGTTTTTAACAAAAACTAAACATAAATGGTGAATATGCATCAACAGTTTTTAATTCCGTGGGCTAGGAAGAAGGCATGCTGACTTTGCATAAAAGTTTTTGCTTTTCAACTTTCCTTTGATAAGGTACAAATAATTAGGAGGATCCCATATCATGTGCTCAAAACACAAGTTAACTTATAAAGATTTTGAGAATTTTAATATTGATAAGTAATGTGGAACTGAAATTTTTTAAATAGCCAACAAAATAATACGATACACCCTATACTATATAGGCTCCTTCTTTTGTTATGTTCATACTGTGATCTGATTACGTACTTCTTTTTCTCTCCTTCATAATGAATTGAATTGAAGAGGAGTTGGATGATTTGGATCCCACTGTATTTTTCTTTCTCTTTTTCATGCTAATTTTGCATTAGTTGAACGAAGATTCCAAACATATACAACTAAACGTGAGTGTGACAATTCAAAAGGGATAAAGAAAGTGTCTTGGCCTTATGTAAGACCAAAAAATTCTCTTCAGCATCTTTTACCGGGAAACATTGCCTGATTGCATTTAAACTGCTCTTGATGTATACACGAGTAATAATTCTTATACACGAACATTTTATTATAGACACTCAAATAACTAGTTAACATATATGAAGATATTTTTAAACATATATTTTCTAACGTGACACACGATATCAATTACGCATTAATTATTATTTATAGTCCATTTTGTCTGCCTAATGTTTTTTATATATAAAATATAGTATACTCGGTAGCAATGAAGTTAAAAGCTTAGACCCCATTCCGTTCATTTCTTAATGAAACATGAAAAATTGTATCTATATGAGTGGGAATATTGGTAATCAATGAATTGATAAACCAATTAGGTCAGCCGGCCAAGAATTGTCTTTCTTTGTGTACCCTTCATCAATGTCCAATGGGGAATGGGGAATTAAAAGTTTAAAAAAAAAAAAAAAAAAGACAAATGTTAAACTTGTTCCAAAAGGAACATTAAATACTGCATCTGCATGTTAACAAGTTGCAATTGATGAGAATGATAAAGAGTGAAGACAAATTATCATAGCCAATTCATTCTCTTGAGTGAATACAAGGTGCAAAACGAATGCCAGAGTGGCCCTTTGGTTTTAGAAGTCAAGTTTTTATTATCTTAATCTAGAAAAGTTTTTCAACCCATAAAGCATATATCTTCTTACAGCCATTGATTCAAGTACATGTACAACATGTCCTCTTTGTATGTTGTTTGTCCTAACTAAGTTCTGGCTAATCTCATATATTTTGGTCACTAAGTATCTATTTCCTTTATGAAAATTTGTATGCACTATAATAAATGGTTTGACATTAGATTAACCTCTGTTGGTATAAACCTAACGAAAATTACTCATAATAAAGATATTGTGAGTTTACCTTACAGAATGATCTATAGTATTAACAAGTAGTTCTGTTGGTATACATAACTGATATATACCATCATAATATCCAATATCTAGTATAATGCATATAACAGAATGATATATTGTATTAGTGTTGACATTAATAGTTTGATTTATATTAACACCCTTTGAGAAAGAGACAGATATACCCCAAAAAAAAGTATTTGATGAAAAGGAAAGAGAAAAACAAAAAAGATACAATAAACATGAAAAAAATTGTGTAAAAAAATCTAAAATTGTATATTTAACTAGCAAGTTAATCAATTAGTATGGAATTATCCAACTTTATTAAATGTTTCAGATTTAAATCTTAGACATTTAATTGCTTTAAAATTTTTAAAAAAACTATCGTTCATAATAGTTATACTTAATTGCCACTAATGAATGATCCTAATGGCTTATACAAAATGAGAAACAAAAACTACTACACACTGTGGGACTAGGGGTGGGAAGTAAATGAGAAATTTGTCTCTCACATATGTAACTTAAGTTGGCAGTTGAGTCTCTTAAAAGAACTGGTGCTCTTTTCATGTGAGCCTGGGCTCATGTGCCAGTAGCCATAATTGCGCACAATTTTAAGTACAAGAATCATTCATAAGTATAAAAATCTTGTATCTGGTTTTAATATTCAAAAATAATCCTAATAAAAGAAACACAGTGTAGACTAGTAGTAGCTTTTAAATTTATGCTTGTCCGAATATCTAGAACAATCTGTCTTATAAAAATCATTAGAGCAAAAGGCTGTTTCGTTGACTGTACTATAATTGCTCTGAATAAGATGCAATTTTGGGCTCTGTGAGTCTGTGTTAACACACACACTATGGTTGTTGAAGTACTAAACAATCTTTGATTATTAATGTTACATCACGTGGACTTTATGGTGGACATATTTATATGAACTTCATATTCAATGGGTTACTGAGGGCCACAATGTTTTACGGGGGAGGTTTCAGCTGCTGGTATATCAAACAAAACAGTTAAGTGTGCTCAGGATGTTAACTTAAAAAACTACTATTGCAAAGATAAGGAATGCGAAGGTAAGAGGGAAGATATTATATGTAGTTTTACTATATATGTAAAGAGATTGTTCATGAATTTCAACTGATAACCAATAAATCATGCACAACACATTCTACTACATTAAATAAAAATGTCAGTGTATGCATTATACTACTGTATGCAATTTCTCAGCAGAAGAAATGGAAAACTTTTCCACTTTTAGCAATAATTCAAAGCGTTTTCTTCAAACAATAAACATGACTAGCTTAAGATACACGTTTGTCAGAAGCATATTACCAACATGGTTTGGAACTAACTATGATTTATGATAGTGTAACTAGATTTTTTTTTTTTAAAAAAAAAAAAGAGGAAATAAACCTAATACAGTCCATTGTTGTGAACCAATAAAGTGGATTAAACAATGTGTTTTTTTCTTTTTCTCCTCTTAATTAGATCTATTGCTTTTGTTTATTTGCATTTAGCAATTCGTCATATTAATTAGTATTTTTATGCTACTTGCATACTTGGTGTTCATTACAAAATATCAGTCTAAATTAAGTTATTCTCTCTATGGTGTCATCCTACAGCTAACTATGGAACAGATAACTTTTCTCGTTGCCATTCTTTTGCTGCATTATTCAGACATTAATGGAACTGATAGATGAAACAAATTAAAATTGATAATAGAAAGATCATAGACAAAGGGATCGACCTATATTCTCGACCAAATTTTCTATTACTTTTTTCCTTCCCCCCCCACAACAAGTTTATAACTTCATAGCCAAAACCTGTAAATAATGGTGGGTCCTGAAGGGTTCATTAAAATATATTTCCTAGCGATAATCAAGACTAAAACGACATCTGATCTCATTGTACATGTGCAATTTTTAGTCTTCCAAGCTAATCTCCTCCAAAGATGCAACGCTCGATCAAAATAATAAATGTCTTGTTTTGAAAGACAATTTAAAAACAACTTATATATACTTTGTCATTAGGATTTTGTTGCTTCTTCGAAGTTTGGTTAAGAGTCCTTTTTCTTGTTAACGGAGAGCTACATTTAATTTAATTGATGAAAATGACACTTAATTAAGAATTCCTGTGCATCCTTCAACCCCCAAAATTTTCAGTCAGGATAAAATAAAATCTAGAGTCAAATATGTTTTTGTTCGTAAGTTAACGTTTTTTTTATTTTAATTCTGTAAGTTTATTTTTTTTAATTTGAATTCCTGTTAACTAAGTTTTTTCTAATTTTGATTCGTGTAAGCTATTTTTTTTCGTAGGTACGTGTTTTTTTAATTTTAATTTTCATTTATAATCCTTGTAAGATCACATTAACATACATTAAAATTAAAAAAAATGTAAATTTACAAAGTTTAAAAATGAAAAAAAATATCTTTTAAGAATCAAAATTTAAAAAAATACAAATTTATAGGTACAAAAACATATTTAAACTTAAAATCTATGTATTACACGTCATAATGTCGGCAACAAATAACAATCAACATCGACAACCAGTTTCGTGTGATTAGATTAGACGGATTAATATAGAACATGAATTCAATGTGTGTACTCTTAATATAGAGCAGCCAATCCATAACTTTAAGTTATCAAATCAAAAGTAATACAAGAGCAGATCAACATCAACCGAACGAAAGGAAAATTAGAACATGACAGCAAATTAATAGTCCTGATAGAAGAGTAATCCATAGTTCAATTGATTAAAACTGTAGTAAAATTGAATAACAACCAAGGATTCTGAGTGTTTAGCAATTCTGTCTTTTTTGCTAATGTCCTACACAATTTTAGACAATTTTAAATATGAACACAAATATCAATCTGTACTACTAAAAAATATAAGATTGTGTGTGTGTGTGAATACGTGTTGAATACACACATTTATATTTAGCATAACATGCATGCATCCTAAAAGGATGTAACAGATAGTTATTTTCATTCGGCATAACATGCATCCACTATTAACTAATCGAGAAAAAATTTATGAATATTTCAACTACAAGAAAGGGTTTCATAATAGTCAATATGAGCCCTCACCATCTATCAATGCATGTTGTTCTTTGACTTATTATGGAGTATTATTCTAGATGGTGAAGATGTTATTGATTGTGAATTAACATTAGGTTATTATTTACATAAGAGTGAAAAATTAGTGGAAAATCAAACAATTATACAATATCTATCTTATGTAACTTGTTAAAATTATTTAACAACAAAGTTCACAAAAGCAATAACAGTAAACAAACTAGAGATCATGTTAGATAAAATTCTTTAAAATCACTTTTAGAGAAGAAAATAAAATGAAAAAAAAATCATAAACTAAACTATGCATAAGTTAATTTGTAAAAAAATTATATTTTAGCTTCTCCAAAAGATTGTTTTTAATTTAGTTAATTTTAGCTTAAGGAGTTTTATTTTATTTTTTTCTTATGGATGTACTTTTGGAAAAATTTATCTAATAGACTCTAGAACAATTGGGAAATATTTTAAGTACCTAAAAGAGCTTACTTAAAAACCTGGCTCTAGTATTTATCCTTTTATAATAATTTCACTGATTATGAAAAAACTGGTGGAATTCTCAAATTTCAAGTGAATCAAACACTAATGCGCAATATTAAAATACAATCTAGTATGTATTTGAATAAGCATATGTAAACATAATGTTAAATTATATTGATTTCCTGTGAAACTACTTTTGATTACAATGTGTTTGAAGTAAAATTATTTGCTTAAAAACTTTTTTTAAAAATACTTCCACGACTTTTACAAACAAGCTATTACAAGAAGTCAATAGGACAGATTAAGAAAGAAATATGCTAAATGAAGACGCGTTAAATCCATTCACTAAAAAAGTATTTTCGTCATGAGATTACTAATTTTGAGATAAGAACAAAACTTAAGATTTTTAATGAACATGATTGAGCTGTAAGTGAAACCTATAAATCTTTTACAAACATAGTACTATTATATATTTTCATCTTACCAGTAATTCTACTTAATACTCATCATAAAAAATTTAAAAAAAATCGATTTTTTTATGTTTACTTTTAAAATATCATTTCTAGATACAGATTATTTTTTTTACATCATTTCTTTACCAGGTCACACATGAAGGACCTCTTATTTCCACTTCACCTAATTCTTCCATTTAGAGCATTTCAATTTATACCAGTCATATTACAGAAGGGGCAGAAAGATAACAATTGAAATGATGCATTACCACAAAATACAATAAATTAATGTTATCTTTACTTTCTCGTGGGTCCAGAGAAAGCGATATAATTAATAATTGTACTATTTCTGTGTTTCACATGCAATTCTCAAATAATAAGCGCCACTCGAGCCCAGGTGATACGACTAAAGTTATAGCCCAAAATTAAGATTTGGATATCTATATTCTGTTAATCATTAATATAATTCATATGATTTAATTAGTCGTTTGATGCTTTAGTTATACAGGTTTTATATTTTAGTTCCTATGATTAAAAATCATTTTAAATCTCTTTGATTTCCTATGAGTCTAAACAGTAGGGACTAAAGAAAAAAAAATGATATGTAAAAAAATGAATTAAAAAGTTTACATCACTGTAAAGACTAAATGAGTAATTTAACCTAATAATCCATATTAAAGTCGAATAAAAAAGTTGCAAGGCGACTAGAATAATAAAATTCCATTTTTAACCGTGATTGCAAAGGATTGAAATTACATGTTTTTATTCTAATCGTTCTAAACTTCTAAATGGAAAAATAGGCATTACTAAAAAATGACACTTTTAATTAGTTTGTCAGTGTACTATTTTTAAATTAGAATAATAAGAAATTAAACAGACAAATGGTGCAATTAACTTCATTCCAATCACAAATTAATTTAGGATACATTTAAACATGTATAAGTCAAATTTGAATTCGCACAATAGTCAGTCAATGTAAAACTCAAACTCCTAGTATACGATCATTAAATTTACGATTTACTATATATTATCAGTACTTTTAGACAACTTTTTCCCTAAAATGTTTTAGCATATTTTTCAATTTTCATTTGCTTCAATAGGTAGACTTGATCCACACATTTAGTTTTACCACTAAAAAGAGAGATTAGAAACAGGCATACCTCCAATGCTTTTTGTGTGCACAAGTAATTCAACTTGTTTTTAAAGATAAAAAATACTCCAATGATGACTCCTTCGTCACCCAGTAATTTTCACCCACTTCAGAGGAATTTTTAAAAGAGGTAACAAACATGCTATTACTTCAATGATGCCCCTTCGTCACCCAGAAAGCCCACCAATTCCAACCCAAGAAGATTTTATATAGGCTATCGCAACAACTTTCTGATTTCCTTTATAATAGCTTACTATCTCAGAGAACCATAGTTTTAAGAGACAAATACATCAAATGTTTGAAAATCTTGTTTGAGAATCACATCATTCACACTAATGATCACAAGGAAACTGGTAAACTGGACCTTACAGGCAACTAATTTAGCAACAAATGTTAAAACGGCAAAAATTAAGTGCAGCATTGTTAGAATTACTCATCCATGGCATGATTCTCCTCTGATTGCTGTTGGGAAACCTTGACTTTGATCTTTGGTAAAGTGAGAGATGGATCCTGTTGAAGCACAGAAGGAGCTTTGACCAAACTGATGCCCTGCTCCAACTCCTTCACTGCCTCCTTCAGCAACTTTTCCTTTTTGCCTTTCATCCTATTGAAGTTTTTACAAAATGTCAGTAAAAGGCCAAAAGAAAATACCAAGTAAACCTTTCCAATATACATAAATACAATTTAAGTCAAAGAGGACCTGTTCTTATGGTGTCTCTCCTCCCTCGTGACTCTGATCTTATCAATCTTAGGAATGGCCTTGAGGACAGTCTCCGCAAGATTCCTGTCATATCTTTCAGGCCTGTTTCTCTTTCTCTCAAACTCAAAGGTCGAGTCCTAAAATAAAAATATAACAGCTATGATGTTTGCCCAAATCAAGACAGTTAAATTAGAGGGTATCTGATATCCAAGTAATTACCTGTGTCATATCCTTTCCATGCACTCGACGATATGCTTTGGTCCATTTTACCTTACGAGGATTTCTCTTCATTTTAAAGTTCTTGTGGCATTTAGATCTACAAAACCGAAAAATCTGCAAAACAAAAAAATAAAGAATCATGAGGAACCTGAGCCACCACTTTAAAACAGTAAATCTCAACTGATCTGACAAGAACAATCGATTACATAATTACTAATTCTGAAGTAGCATTTACAGAAAAGGACCAGGGGAAGGTACGACTAACTTTTTAAGTATTTAATCTTTCATAAAAGAAGAAATTCTTTATGATGAATTGAATATTATTCCAAAGTTAGGAAGGAGTGAACTTCATTTGTACCTTTGCATCATTACGAACAAACTGGATTCCATGTCCAGGGTATACGGTTGAAGAGCAAAACCAGCATTTTTCCAATCTCATTGTGCCTCAAACTAGAGCAGCACTTCAGTAGAAAAGAAAAGAAAAAAAAAGGTCCAAAACAGAAAACAATAATGAGGTACGTATAAAATGTTATTGAAAAATTGAGATACATATTATTAGGTCCTACTCCTATCATCAAATTAAACTACCGCAAGCAGAAATCTCATCAGTTGAATAACCTAAGGAATCAAAGAAAACAACAGGGTCAACATGTATTAGATCACTGTCATATGCAATAGAAACTATTAATAAGTGAACAATTAACTTCCAATAGAATGAATACTTCTCAGAACACTAAAAAGCACAGAAAATTAACAACAATAAAGGGGGGTGCATCTTCATGAAGCTTCTACTGCTAACTGTGGTTCTACGAAAGCTACCAGTAGCCAAGTGTTTCCTCTACGTTACAACAGTATATAATCATATTATCCTACTAAGGATCAATCAATATCGATTATAACATTCGAAAATGTTTAAAAATACAATGAAGAAAGCATTAAGAAAATCGATATAACATTGTTCTAACTATATTATCAAAGCAATTGGAATTAAAATGTGAGTTTGGAAGGTGTGGCTTTGCACTTACATGACTGCTGCTATGGCTGCACTCCGATTCCGTCCACGCTGCTGTGGCGGTGGATTCAGAAGAGGAAAACTGAAAAAGCCCTAATTCTAAAACCCTTCATTTTGTTTTTATTATTTTTAAAGGGTTGATTGCGGGTTAACCCGTTAAAGTATTTGACCCGAATAAATTCAACAAGTTTCACCTAATAACCCAACCTAGAACGGGCACTCCAAAGCCCAAAAAAATAGGCCCAAACTAAATACAAGTTGGAACTGTTGTATTTTTCGCAGCAATGGTATATAATAATGAGTTACTAAGAGATTTTGAAATCAAATCAAGACTCATGGCTGAATCTGTTTCAATCCACAACTTTGACACATTCCTCTGCCAAGCCACATCAAGAATTATTAAGATAGCATTACAGATTCCTAAATTAGACACGAATCCTTCCATCCACAAACCATCCTCATTTCTAAAAACTCTCCCACATGAGACTTCGCAACCACCCATTCTAACATACCCATCTACATTAACTCTAACCCAACCTTCCTCTAAAGTTGTCCATCCAATTTGCTTATAATCAAAGAATACATGCCTATGGGTAAAATTATTTCTATTACTTTCCTTAATTTCATCGACTAGATTACCAATTTGACAACAAGTAGCTTGCAAACTAGGCTGCACACCCTAAAAAACTTTCATATTTCTCAATTTCCATGTACTCCAAAAAGTAACACCAAACCCAATGTGTCAGTCCATAATTTTAATATCAATATTTGGAATCAAATTAGATGAAAACCAGTTTAAAACATGACCTGAGAAGAAGTCATGAGGCAATTTTCCCTTAGTGAGATAATGTCAAAGTTCGGTCGCAATAGAACAATCCCTCTGCAAATGCACCTCAGTTAGTTTCTGCATGAGATCCACATCTGCTACAAAGATTATCTGAAGTAAAACCGCATTTCACATTTTACATTAGTCTTTAGCCCAGCCCAGCCTTTGCAACAATCCACTAAAACGTTTTAATTCACTAACGAGTAATATTAAGACATTGGTTAAGATATCAAAAATTAAAAAAAACTTAACAAGATTCTTTTCGTATCTCAATATAAATTTTTATTTATTAATTTTCTAATTAGTATCTTGAAATTACTTGTTAGTAGCATTCAAAAATTTGTTAGTTTTTATCAATGACAAAATAAATATTGTACGAATGGTGACTTTATTGTCAGGCTTTGTAATTTTATTAAGATTAAGATAAAATTTAGTAGCAATATATTAAATATATCAATATACTATTATTTTTTAATTAAAATTAGAATTTTATTCCTATAAGGCAATAATCAATCCAATCTTCAATATTAACTTTTCTTACATTAATTGTCAAAATAAAACTAGTTTTAAATAGACAAATAAGAGCCTACGAGGCTAAACCATAGGTTTGTTCAAGTTCCTAAGCAGGCATGGTTGTATGTACAACTTTGCAATTGCAGCATAGAATATTGGACTGGGCGTGGACTTGAAGTATAATCTGACTCTTGAGTCCAAATGATTTCTCCATTGGTGAACTCATAGCTCTTCATCTTGACTCTTGTCCTCTCCTTGTTCATCATTATTGCGCTATACCAACAATGCCAGCTCGATCAAATCAAGTCAAAGGTTTCTCTATTAGGTGATTTTCTAATGAAAACAAGCATGCATTCTCTCATTTCTTATATATTCTACTTCTATGTGTTGGTTTGAATGTCTGAGACTACAAAATTGTCACATGCAACAAAAAATGAAATTTTGATAGGGAAAGATGAAGATTTGAATAGATGGGTTGTTTTCTTCTGTTTTAAAATTCCAAGCTTCATTTGTTTAAGTTTCTTTCTGAAAAAAAAATACTATGACTTTTTTTTAAACCATTCACATTTTTTTAGATAAGTTGACATGTTTGAGCAATTTTAAAAAAAAATGTGGAAAAATAGATTTTTGCGACAACTTGGTTCCTGTGTTTGTCTTTGTTCTGTGGAAATGAAAACGAGGGAACATAGAATGTTCATGTTATATGTTTTTGAACAATTTTATAATGTTAATCACTTTTTTCAAAATATTTTTTTTATATGATTCTCTCGCCTGAAATGGAATATTGTTCTGGTTTAGTTACATGACATTTTAGGGACTTTCAATGAATGATTCCATACAAAGTGATTGTCGTCCCCTGTACCGTGAAAATGTTACTAACTTTTTATGATATTGAAGTTCCAATGTAGAAACTAAGGGACATATAACTTTAATGCAATTTGAGTTCATTGAAACTCAAATATTACACTGAAAGTTGTATACTCAGGTACCTCTGGCCTCTGGTATATAAGCTAGTGAAAGACAAGGTGGAAGATAATATACTTGCGGGATAACCATGCTTCTTAATAATTTGCTCTATTTGTTCATTCTTCTGTTTTTTACTGCCTTTTTCCTATGCATGCATATTTGTATTTGTGGTTTTGATGACTATTCTTCATTAACTATGAAAGAATCCAGCATTGAGAAGAAGGACCATGAATTGCAAAGTAAGGAGATTTTTGAAAAAGAAATTGCATCCCTAAAGGATAAGATTGACTCTATTCAAGTAAGCTTTCTACTTTCTCATTATAGTTGTTCATTTTTTTATTTATAATCATCAACAGTTACTCAAATCAAGTTATCTTGCATTATAGAATTACATGACTTGTCTGATACAAGCCGGTCTGCCAATAAAGAGCATATCAATTTTCAGATGTAGTCTAGAGTTTTTATTTTATTTTCAAATTTTAGTTGTTAGTTTTGTTAGAATGTTAGTGGGAGGGATTCGAATCCATGATCTCTCCTCTCCTCTGCTTCTCTCTTCAACCACTAAACCAATAGCTCTCATATGTAATCTAGATCTTCAACCACTAAACCATATAGCTCTCATATGTAATCTAGAGTAGTCTATTGAATAATGGGAAAGGAAATAATGTCTATAATTGGAACAATATTTTTGATAAAACTTAGTATAGTTCTTTAGGTGCTTTTAGTATTGTTCTTCAATTACAATTGGAGTTTTTACGTTGGTTACCAAGATGAAACTCCAGTTTTGATTGAAAAAAGTTCTAAAAATGCTCAAGGAAATGCTTCTTAGTTCTGTCATAATATTTTCTGAAAAAAGTCGTAAATATTAACATGTTATCACTGATTCCCAAATACAAAAACAGTTTATTCTAATTTGTTGACTTCATCAAAAGATAATAATCATGGCTTTCTAACTGCTAAAATTATTGAGGCTTATCATGTGTTTGGAATGGTTGAGTGATTTATATCACTTGTGTATGAACTTGGAGGTAGAAGCTTAGCAGGGGTTGTAAAGGACTCAGATGTGGTATTAATTTGTAATGCATGACACTGTAGGATATTCATTGGACGGCGAAACCATTAAATTTAAGTTTTTATGTTGAAAGGTGTTTTCTTATTTGTCTTTTAGTGTCATTAAACTCTAGGTCAATCGGACATTACCAAATTTACATAGGTAGTGTTATGATGGAGCCGTTGATCCATTATACAATCATTCCATCAATATTGAGATCTTAAAAATAAATTACATACTTTACTTTCTAACGTGTTTTTTTTATTTATTTCTGGGTTTAAGAAATAGGTCCATTAAAAAAATAGAAAGGGACGAGTTATTGACTAGATGGTGTTCAAACATTGATTAGTGGCATACAAAAACCATTAGTTATTTTTAAACGTAGTGTCAATTAATTTTTAATACAAATTCATATTTATTTAAAACCAAGTATATAAAACTAAGTTGATTCAAAATTGATTCTACAAATACATGACCAAACCCGCACTTAAGCCATCTAACTTCCCAAATCAAAACAACTTAGACCAATTAGGTAGGACTCATCAAGTTTTTCTTTTTTAGTTTTTATAAATAAAATTTTAAAAGTAAATGCAACTTTAATAATTATTTTATAATTTTGATTTGATTATTATTAAGTAGATTTAATCATCGAATAACGTCTCTGTGGGGAATCAACCTTCTAGATAGGATGAGAGTTATGTTTAGTAGTCCTCAGCAAGTTGTTAGCAATCTCCCTCAACAATTGTACGAGGTCTAACGTTAGGGGTGTTTATTTCATTTGAGTTTAGTGTTCGTTTTGTTTTTCTTTTCTCTACAAGTTCTTTCTTTGTTCTTTTTTTCTTTTTTTCATTAAATCATTTCCCCATTTTGTTTTGAAAACACGTTAAATCACTAAACCATTTTAAAACATGGTAGGGTTTTTTTCAACTTATTTATGAGATAAAAAGTGTTTGACAAACACCCAATATTCAATCATCACTTCTTGGAGAAAGAAAGAGAAAAGTATAAATATGATAAAAATTATGATGTGATAAAAAGAGAAAAATATAAAAAAAAATGAAAGATATTGATAAGTGTTTAAAATAATTGATGTTTACATATCATTATTCTTCTAAGAGTGAGACAAGTTGATTAAACTAATATTTTGATACTCAAGGATAAGATTACATAAACACATCAATTACTAGTATTCTTTATTTAAATAAATTAAAAGAATTTTCTTAATTATTTTGAGTAATGTTATAAATATTTTTTTTTTCTAAAAGATAACTCATTTAAGCTTGTTGAGCAAGTGAATGATTTTATTATATAAAAAATAACTGGCAATGAAAAGGAATATTAGCTTTCACTCAATTTGTCAATCAAATGAAAACAATGAGATTAAATGTGAATGGTTTACCACCAAGTGTATGTTTGCGTACGAGTCGACGGAAACACAACTGACAGTTAAAAAACGAATATCTCATGTTTTTTGTTTTTTTTTTCACCTGGAAAGCCGAATTTCTCCATTGAATGTGATTTGGACGTATTTTTAAACACATTTGTAGTTGTTAAATAAAATCAAATGTGCTAGAATTCCAAATCATAAAATGAGACTAAGGATGCGTTTGTTACTAAGAGAAATTTAAAGTTTTCTGAAAGTTTTCATTCTTGAAAATCATAATTATCATGATTCATGAGAATCAAGAATGACGATTATCAAATATGGAAAAAAAAATTCTTTGTAGCAAACGTCTCCTAAAGGTTAAAGTGTCTATTGTGCTTATAACATTGATCAAGTATAGCTGGCTTGTGTAACAGGATACAATAAAATGTTAAACTCTTTGAATGTCCTCAGTTTTCATTTTTTAAATTCATCTTTTAATTTAAATTGTAACTATAGTAATTTATTCCACATGAATACGTGATATCAAATAATATTTATAAAAACAAAATTAATATTTGTATTTAAGAGTTATAATATGACTTTTTTTTAACTAAAAGTATAGGTGAATTAGGTTGTGAGAATTAAGATAGATCTCAGGACTTAAAAATCATTTATAAAAATATGAGTTTATTTATTACCAATTGAACTAAACTTTGTTAAATAATATATCTATTTATATAGTATAGTATATATAAATATCACTACAATATTAACATTCAAATAAACATCATCTTAAAAAATTAACTGATATTATTAAAACTTGTATTGCTTTTTTTTAATAAGTACAATTAAAATAAATGCATTAAAAATATACATATTTAAATTTTAATACCTCAAGCATCTCATGATTCCATACACTTATTATTTTTTTATCTTTATGAATCTAAGATAATGACATAATGTTTACAATAATTCGAATTGAAGATAGTGATATAATGTTTACAATAATTCACATTCAATTGATTGAACTAAAGCTAACATAAAACAATCTAAATTTGTAAAAATCCCACTTCTTATTTTTTAATTAAAAAAATGCTGTGGAGCACATATATATATAAAAAAAAAAAAGCGTATGTTGCAAGCAATGAGAATTTCCTTTCCAAAAGCAAGTAAGAAGCAAGACGAGAGGATGAAGAGAGGGAGCGGCTCACAGACAAAGCAGTCGCTTTCATCCTCAAACGGCTAGTTGGCGTTTGGGCGTTATACTGTCTCTCTCTATCTATCCTAACAAACACGCTCTTCCAACACTTCCAAATTTTAGCCGTTGCTTTCTTCGCACCATGCCTCTCCAGCTAGCATTTTGTATTTTCTATTTTGCTTTTCTTTTTTAATAATTATTATACCTCATCATAACCTGTGAATTCAACCCCACCACCATGACTTCATTTTCTAAATATATTACGCCAATATTTTGGATACTGATTTTAATATTCCCGTTATAATAATATTTTTTAATTTTAAGTTAATAATTTAAATAATTTTTCAATTTCACATGTCCTATACACAAATTCTCACACTCATTTAGGATGTTCTTATGAGCTTAGTATTTTTCTACCATCAATATGTAAAATCTTTTATATTAACAATTAATTAAAAATTATACTAAGTATGGTTTTTAAAGTAATTATTTGTTATTATATAAAAGTTGTTGAAATAAATTTTATGTCACTAAATTATTATTATTATTATAATGGAACCATAATTTACACATTCAAATAACTAATTTTTTAACATATGATTGTAAATTAATATCTCATTACCAAAAAATTAGTATCTCGGGAGTCAAGATTTTTTAATTTTTCTTTTAAGGAATTGTTGATACTTGTAGGTATGCAGTCCCCTCCTAAAAGTATATAGTGTTGCTACATTAATCCTTAAAATTAAGGAAATTTCAAATAAATCTCTAAAAGTGAGTTCTTCAATCACATTAGTCCAATTTTTTATATAAAAAAAAGTACTGTATAATGTTAACATACATTTAGAGATAAAAAATGATAGTAATCAATTAAGTTTAGGGATTAGATAAAATAATATGAATTTTCAAGGACTTGTTTATAATTTTATTAGCTTCATTGACCAATATGATAGTGTCATATAGTTTCAGAAACTAAAATGACGGTTTACTCTATGATTTGTTCTTCATAAAACCTCAATATAATTTCTTGTAACCAAAGTTACTAAAAGAAAAATCATGAATTAAGTAGTTAATCTATTTTATATGAGGAGGCCACAAGTATCCTCTGTTAGACTCAAGTTGAATAAAATTATTATTGAACAGTAAAACTCTTATTTTAAGTATAATTTTATTGCATGATCAATGAAAATAAGACTACTAGTTAAGTTATAATAATCTGATACTACTTCATCTATGTATCCAATGATAGATAGTTGATTTTAAATATATTTAATTTTTTTAAAAATGAAACTTAATTTCAATAAACTCTATAAGATTTTTATATTATCAACTAATATAAATTTCAATATATTAGATTTAACTTGAAAAATATAATAAAGAATATTATAATATATGCATGCTACCAGTCGCATAATATAACTATTGAAGATGAATGATACACGTGTAACAAACATAACTGCTGCAACATAACGGTAAAGGATAACATATCTTTGTGATCAGCACCAGCACTAAATTTAAGTAGATTTTGTGGAATATATTTAAAAACATTTTAGATATAATAATAATGAAATTAATTTTTAATGTGCAATGTTATGAATTACTCGTACTTATCGGTTTCCTAACATATTTATATAGTGCTATGCCATTGGTTTTAATTATATGTTACGTTTTACTTATCGTTTTAACTTATCATGGTAAAAATTATTTAAAACAATTTTCCTATATATGTCAATATTTAATATGTTTATACATATTAATTAAATAATTGAATTAATATTTAATTTAAAACAAAATTACATACAAATAAAAAAGTATAAAAGTGTAAATTGCTTAAGTGTTACTTAAAATTTCACCATAAAAATAAAATGTATCTAAGTAACTTAAATATGATATAAAATTAAATAAGACACCTTAACAAATAGTAGGAGATAAAAAAATCCAAAACAAA
The DNA here is from genome assembly GCA_013407115.1 of Glycine latifolia. Lineage (NCBI taxonomy): Eukaryota > Viridiplantae > Streptophyta > Magnoliopsida > Fabales > Fabaceae > Glycine > Glycine latifolia. The sequence continues at coordinate 25,870,601 of CM023952.1, read as the reverse complement.
TTACTTAAATTACATAATTGAAAAGGCTCTAACAATGCTACAACTTGTTATTCATTTTTGTGGATGGGATTAGGGTGTGTTATGTATTGACATTTCATATATTTATATCTCTAAGGAGACTTTGTAATCTTTATACTAAACTTTGACAAGTTTTTTTTATCAAGTTATTGATTCAAATTATCTATCAATTAATGATTAATTTTTTTTTTGAAGAATCTGATCAATTTTGATTGAATTATCTCCTTTTAATTATATTTTTTACATTACTTAAAAAATCAAATTAAATATTACTTGACCCAATGATTTGTTGGTAACCGCATCTTGTGTCAAGTTTAGTCTTTTACAATAAAATTTTGTCTAAATTATTGTTTAGGTTCTCTAATTTATTTTCAATGTTCAATTGAGTCTTCTAATTATTAAGAGGTTCTATTGGATCATCTAATAATTTAAAATCTAATAATTTAAAATGTTCAATTGAGTCATTTCTGTCTGTTAGGTATAAATATTATTAAATGATCATCTATTAAAAAAATTATATATCATTTGTCACATCAAATTACATTATTAACCTTAACACTTAATTGATAAAAAAAAATCCAATAGAATCATTTTAAATAATTAGAGAACTCAATTAAACCATTTAATAATTAGATTACTTAATTAATTATTGAAAATAAATTAAAGGACCTAAATGGGATTGATTTGCACTTCCTGAATGACTGCACCATGCTTACGCGCAATTTGGGAGTCTTTTTTCCATTACTTATGAACATGTGTAGAAGTGGGATGATACAGAAATGGGATTGATTGTTCGAGGCAAACTGAACCCCCCATTTTACTTGCTCGTTCCACGAGCCTTCCATTTCTTGAGTTGTGAATTTTCATGTGATTGGGAGTTAGTGACTTGGGTAATCTAATTCCGAGGAAGGCATGTACCATGCATGTTTAGATCAATTTAATGATATTCTTCATTACTAAGTCTTCATTAAATTAGTATTTTCAGTGAGTATCTCCCTGAATTTGTTGTTAAATGGCCCACTCAAGAGCACTTGTTTATCATGCACGTTGCCTACTAGAGCGATTCTTGTTGGAAGAGTATTTAAGATAATTTGCATGAAAGCTGGTGAAATTGGCTGAGTCTTTCCGAGCTGGCATTTTGTTTTAACTTTGAAGCTACCTCAGTCCTCATCCATTCAATGAAGAAATTAAACTACCCCATAATTTGGACCCTACGACATTAAACGTTAAGAAACAAAAGAATTGTGAATCAGTGTATTATGTATATATACTACAATAAAATTAAACCAATTTTTTTTTACAAGAATTCTACATTAGTTGGTAAATAATAAAATTTATTGAAACTTTTTTTATACTTATTTTTTATTCTTATTGATAAAAATAAATTATTTATTTAAATACAAAAAATTAAAATGCGTTTAACAATACAGATGGATAAACTGATTAAAAGTTATTTGAAACCTAAAAGCTGATCAATTAAATGATAGAATTGAAAGTGTTAAATAAATTAATTGTTAATCAACTCCCTAAAAAATGTAGGTTGAGCTCGAAAAAACTAACCAATAAGTTATTTGAATGCTAAAAAATTAACTAAAATTGAAAAATATTTTTTAGTTGAAAATTATTAACTCAACTATTGAATTAGAAACATGTCAAAATTAGATGTTGAATTTGAAAATAAAATTAATGTTTATATATATTATTTTGTAAATTATATTTTTAGGTAATAAATAGTGCAACTATTGGAAGAAATTATTTAACATTAATGTCTGTGTGAAAGAAAGAGGGTTGAATCAATTAATTCTAATTATACATAATTAATATCAACGGTCAACAACAAAATTAAATTAAATAGTTTTAATGATTTATATATAATAACTTCTCACTAAATATGTTTCTGATATATGTGTCGTCCTTTCTCTAATTAATTAATCATGAGACTTTATCGCACCTCTTCATTTACTCTCATGAAAATAAAGCTATCAATTCAACGTCTATTTATTTTCATTGACGTAGGGCATTCTTCTTCATTCTTGAAAGACTTCTTACGAGTTTAGGTTAATTTTTTTTTTTTAATTCCTAAATTAAGTTTTTAAAATATTTATCTTAATACTCCTTTATCAATTAAGCTTTACAAAGTGATACCATTGGCGTTCAATGTGTCTCCAAAGCAAAAAACACTAAAAACCAAACATACTTATAATATTTATGGTCAAAACGTGCAAGGCTTAAAGCTATTATTATGAGACTGAAAAGCGAAAGAACATTACGTAAATTAAACACTCGTAATATCAAGATGATGATAGTATCGTTTTCAAGGCATCCAAAGTTCCAGCCATTTCTCAAGTTCATGATGTTCAAAGCTTTAAATCAAACTTTTTGTCTTGTGTAGGCTTTATCGAACAAAACTAGGTCACACTTCGTGAAGTTTCCATTGAATACATAAAGTAGTCCAAGCTATCTTTTCATCTGGGCATATTCTCTCAATTTCTTTTGAAAATTTAAAGAAGGTAAATCACCTTCATTGATCATGTTTTTTTTTTTCGCTTTACGAATATGCTATTGTTCTATGTTCCATCTTCTTCTTCTTGGTTCTATAACTTTTAAAATGTTTAAGTAAGGTAATTTAATTAATTTCATAAAACAAGTAACAATTTAATTAAGATGACATTGTGCAAACGACAGTTTAACTAGCTAGTATATAAAGCAAAATATGAAAATGATTTAGTAGGGGAAGCTAATGATAGCAGAAAATTAAAATACACATCTTTCTTTCTTAACACAGTCAAATGTATACAATTTTAGCTGAATTAATTGGCAATCCAATTGTTGAGCTGCATATGTCAGAATGAAAATATTGACGAGGGAAAGAGACCAGTCATCTAATATCCGTGCCTAACAACATATGTTACAACAAGAGCTGCATATGCATAGTTTTTTTTTCTTCCTCTCAACGGAAAATAATCAAAATATATACAATGTACAACTTTACATGTTTTCCTCTTTATAACTAATGCTATTATAATTGCTAGAAGTTAAAAATGTAACTCGAAGAACAAGTTACAACAAGTATTCGGACTCGTATATACTGAATATTTATTTATCTGAATTAAATAGATCGAATGCATGTTTGAATAAGCAAATAGTAAAATTAAATTCTAATAAAAAGTACTTTAATTAATTAAATATTTTTTATTTGATAACCGTTTGAGTTAAAATATAATTCATCTATATTTGATGTTTTTTAAATGACTTTTTTAATTAATTTTTCTAACGTGTGCAACATTACACAATAAGAATAAGAGTAATTAATGACAATTTTATATAATTTAGATTAATATGTATTAATTATTAACTTTCTTTATTTAGATTAATATATTCACTTTCAATTAAAATAACAAATGTATCTCTCAAATAACATTTTTCAAATTTTAATTAACTAATCGCTTTTGACGGCTTTTATCTTTGTAAATGTTAGGTTAGACACGTAGATTTATCATTTAAGAGCATTTTCATTGGAGTTTTTTTGGAGGATCTTTTAAGTGAAGAAATAGTATACTGTAGTTTCTTTTTTATTTGAGCAAATCTACATGATAAAGAAAAATTCTTAAAAGTAAGGTGTGTATTTGCTAAAAGAACTATTTCTTATAATTAAAAAATAATATCTATGTTACAAAATTAGCATTGAACCCTAGCTCAAACCACCACGATGCCAACACCACTTTGCCTTATCGTGGTGGTTGCGACACAGATTTGTTACAGATCTTGTGTCACATCATCTTTGTTCTGCCGCAACACCTTTATGTCACTGTAGTATTCGTTGAAACCACCATAGTGCTGTTACCACTCTGTCTTCGTATGGTCGATGGATTAGAGATCTATTATATATTTAAGCCAAGGCGAAGCTCCCTCCAGATGTGCCGCCGTGACTCTTACTCAGATCTTAATCACTTGTGTGGTTCACGATTGGTATTGTAGAGAATGAGAGCAACCATGACCACCAGTAAGAATGAAGGTGGGAAATGGAGCAAAGAGAGACAACTAATATAGAGAAAAAAGATGAAAATGTTGACATAATTAAGTGAAAATAAAAAAAAAATGAGTTTTTTGAAGTTTCTTATAATTTTTTATTATTGGAATAAAATTGTGTATAATTTTTTTAAGAATACATGATATATGATATTATAAAGACAAAAAAATAATTTAAAAAAGTCATTTAATAAATTCTCATTAAAAATGTTATAATATCATGCCCACTATGTTGGGAGATGGAACCGATCTATGACTCGAAAAAATGGGGCAAAATTCGATCTAACATTATTATAAATAAAGATAAGGGAATTTAATAGGACATTAGATGCTTGATAAATAAAAAATATCAGTACTTGATACGTACATCACTTATGAGAATTTCAAAACAAACTAAATTGTCGGAAAAATCCATTGAAAAAGAAAAGAAAAGACACATTAAAAACCAAATTAATCAATTCATATAGTATCTTTTTTCCGTTATGTCACTCCGGCGAAGTAGGCATTACAAGGTCTTTGTTTTTTTGTTTTGTTGCCATTGAGTTTTTATCAAAGCACAATCCAAACGCGAGTGACGTCAGCAGCCACCGGTTATTTCGGGAGAGAAGAAGAGAAACGAGGGAAAGAAGCAAAGACAAAATCAGAAAGAAAAGGAGCAACAAAACAAAACTACTACTATTTACCAAAGTAAACAAAATAAATTTAATGACGCGGTTTTAGTTTAGTTTAGTGGCTTCTTCACTTCACCCTCACACCATTTGTGTTTTTCTCTGTCTTCGCCACTTCTAAGTACTTTCTTCTCACTTCACTGCACGTTTTTTTTTTTCACTCTTTCTCTCTCTTACATGCCGGAATTTCCTCTCGCTCCGGATAATAGAATAAAAACCCTAAACCTTCGCTTTGCTGCCACACACTTCAGATCTACACTACAACTTCCAAGTTCAGGCATTATGTGTCACTAGCGATGTCCGATTCCGTCCCCAAAACGCAAAACCGTCCGGGGCCGTGGCCGCCGGCGCCGGACGCCAAGGCAATGCCGCCTGCTTCCTGGGCCAAGAAAACGGGCTTCAAGCCCAAGTTCTCCGGCGAGGCCAATGCCAGCGACTCTGGCCAGATAAGCCTGCAGCCCAAGCCCAGGGAGCCCGACACTACCGTGGATCTCGAAGCGGGCCGGCCCCGGGCTCCGGCGAACGGCGTGACCCACCAAAATAAGGCTCCGCCGATTCCACCGTCCAGGGATCAGGTCGTGAAGAAGCGAAAGGACTCCGACGGACTCCCCAAGAGCTCCGTTCCCAGCACCAATGGCCAGGCGGCGGCGGAGCTGCCGCCGCCTCCACGGAGGACGGCGAGGCATGAGGAAATCGTGGATGCGCCGCCGCAGGACGACGACGGTTTCGTGTCGAGGCATTCGCATATGAAGTATGAGCTCAGAGATTCCCCCGGTTTAGGTGAGAATAAGAATAAAGATATGCTTTCTTTGATTTTGAAAATTTTGATGTAGAGTTCAATTTATGAGCTAATGTTTGTTTTGTTTTGTTTTTTTTTTTATGGATGGTTTAGTGCCTATTGGTGTGTACGGTATTCAACATTACTTTTCGATATTGGGTTCGTTGATTCTCATTCCGCTCGTTATAGTTCCGGCGATGGGAGGCTCTCATGTGAGTGATTTCATGTTTTTTCCAACTAAGGCCATGTTTTGATAAACAAACTTCTCCGTAAGCACTTATAGGAGAAGAGAATCAGAATGTAAAATGAATTAAGCTTTTTTCGTGAGTTTAAATTAGCTTATGCATCTCAGCTTTTGGAGGAATTAGATGGGAGAACTTGTGTAAAAGTTAAGTGTGTAATTTGATTTTAAGTTATGACTTATGATAAAAACTCAATTTTTTCTACGTTCTTATTTTCTTCTCCTATAAGTATTTATAGAAACTGGACCTAACTGAATTTTCATTCATTTATTTTGGTGAATTTGTTAAGTGGGTATTGTTATCTAATGTGTTTGTGGGTGTAGGAGGATACTTCTGCGGTGGTGTCGACTGTGCTCTTTGTTTCGGGAGTGACTACACTGTTGCATACAAGTTTTGGGTCGAGGTTGCCCTTGATACAAGGGCCTTCTTTTGTTTATCTGGCCCCGGTGTTGGCGATCATCAACTCCCCTGAGTTTCAAGGATTAAATGGAAATGTGTGTTTTTCTTCTCATTTCTTTGTGTTTCGGGTGATGTTTCTGTTGTTAGTGATTTGTGAGATGTCATGGGCTTTTGTATTATGTATATTGTGAGGTTTTTGATGGGGTAATTGGAACCAAGACTCATGATGAAAATTTTTTGAATCAATTTTCAGAAATTCAAACATATAATGAAGGAGCTACAGGGGGCTATAATTATTGGATCGGCTTTTCAAACTTTTCTTGGATATTCTGGACTTATGTCACTGTTAGTAAGGTATGATTGCGGGATTTTTTATACCCGTTTATTTCTCTTGTTTTTAAGTACAAACTTCACTGTTTCATCACATGGCATTTATTCTTGTGCATTGATTGAGGCAATTTATAAATGTGGTTCTAACTGCTATAGTTTGAGAGATACTAGTAGAACATTTGTAGGAGAAGAAGAATAATGAAAATAGGAGCAATAGGGAAATTTAATATTGCATATGCCCTGGTGTTTAAAATATTGTATATGTTGGCGTTGTTTATTTGACTTTTTGATAGGAAATTGTGTTTCTCTTTCACTATTAATTAAAGTTGTTCTCTAGTAATTAATACCCATAATCATTGGTTGGTTTAATGTATGTATGAATAGCTTTATGTTACCATCTAGGAATTCAATTTTAAGAATCTGAGATTATTCTTACATGAAAATGTGCTGTTTTAAATGGTTAAACATACCGTGTTCGATATAAACTTTCCACACCATTTCTCATGGCTCCTTCCCACCTGATATGTCTATAAATATAATTCCTCTTGATTTAATTTTAGACAGTGCACGGCCTGTTCTGATGCTTCCATTTATCTAATTTGTGTGCAGTCCTTTTTTTTTTCTATTTCTTTCACTATGTAATAATAGTAAAAAAACTGTTGATGAATCATTGCTTAGGCTGAGGATTTATATGGGTTATATTGAAAAATTGTGCAAAATTAATTACATATGAAACTGGTTATTTGTGGGAGGTTTGGACTTTGGAGTCCACTCCACACACCTAAAAGTTTCTTCCTAACACTGTTAGTAGACCTCCATACCCTCAGTCAAGTATTCAAAATGCATTTGATGCATCTCATTGCCAATATTGGTCAGATTGTTGTGGGGATTAGAACTGTTTGAATGTAATAGGTGTCAAACTGTCAGTGTTAGAATAGATTTTTGTAATAAAATAATCTGTATTTTACCCCTATTTTGGCAAGTGTCAACTCTTGCTTTAGCCTGCTGTAATGAGTGTGTTAAATGGTAGCATGGGGGGGGTTGAGATCATATTTTTTAACTTCACTGGGTAATTTTTCTTGTGGATTGCGGTATGGTGGTATTCACCTCTCAATACTCCACAGTCCCAGATCTACCCACTTTATGGTGATTAAATGACTAGTGTTTGAGTTGTCTCAAATAAAAATATTACATGTCATCTGAATTTTCAGGTCGATCAATCCTGTGGTTGTATCCCCAACTATTGCTGCAGTAGGACTTTCATTTTACAGCTATGGTTTTCCACTAGTTGGTACATGTCTGGAGATTGGTGCAGTGCAGATATTAGTGGTTATTGTTTTTTCTCTTGTAAGTTTGTTGAATTCAAGTTTCCACTGTTTATAGATGGATCATTGCACTGTGCTAAGTGCTAACATGCTTAATCTATTCTTTCTTGCTATCTGCAGTATCTTCGTAAAATATCTGTTCTTGGACACCGCATATTTCTAATATATGCAGTAAGTTTAATGTTAAAATATCCTTCTGAGTTACTCTTCAGAATTGGACATAATTGATTTTTTGTTAAGTGATGTTTTCTTTTGCTTCACCTAACTGTCAGGTTCCTTTGGGTCTGGCAATTACGTGGGCAGTTGCTTTCTTGCTGACTGAAGCTGGAGTCTACAACTACAAAGGGTGTGACATAAATATACCTGCCTCGAATATGGTTTCAGAGCACTGCAGAAAGCATGTCTCAAGGATGAAGCATTGTCGAGTTGATACTTCTAATGCATTGAAATCATCCCCATGGTTTAGATTTCCTTATCCATTACAATGGGGTACTCCTGTCTTTCACTGGAAAATGGCTCTTGTGATGTGCGTGGTTTCCTTGATCTCATCTGTAGATTCGGTTAGCTTCTTGCTCTTTTTCTTAAAGAAAAAATGTTTCCTGGACTGTATTTATTATTTGTTTATCTTGACTCTGAATATGTTGATATTTAACTTCATTGTATTCAGTTGGAAAAGGTGACCATCTATTGGGTTTCTTGCCATCTTTTTAATGTGCTAGGAATATTATATGGGAAATGCTGTTCTCCTTCTTGCATGATACAAGCACAAATGGAAATAATCATCTGTACCTTTTATGTGTTTAATATATGACATCTTGACTTGTATGCTGAAGTAAGAAACTTGAATATGATATTCACTTCATTAGTATTGTCACTTGATTTTGATTGCTATCTTTGACATCGAAAGGTAAAAAATTAAGAGATTGGAGGTCTAGGCATATATAATTTTTCAGACCCAAAGTTAAAAAATAATGGTTGCTGTCTTGTTTTGTTGTTTTCACGTGCTGCATTCGTAGTTTATTTTCCTATCTGTTTCCATTGTAAATAAATACTATCTTTAAGGTAATGCAGTATGAGTTCTACCTTAGTTTAGAAAATCAAAGCATTGATGGCACTGATTTGTTGTAATCACTAAAGTAAAATTTCAACACTGCAAAAAGCCATTATGTGATTTTATTTGTTTTGAAGATATTGTCTATATAAGTAAGAAAACAGCATTTATCTTAGATTAACAATATAATATATCAAAATTGAAATCATATTTTCATGATTATGTTTTCTTTATGCAGAATTATATAAATCACTGTATGTGTTGTTAATATTCATTTTGTTTTAAATTTTGTAGGTTGGTTCGTATCATGCATCTTCATTATTGGTAGCATCCAGACCTCCAACTCCCGGAGTTCTTAGTCGAGGAATTGGTTTGGAAGGTCTTTCTAGTGTCTTGGCTGGTCTCTGGGGAACTGGAACGGGTTCTACTACCTTAACTGAAAATGTTCATACAATTGCTGTCACTAAAATGGGAAGCCGCAGAGCAGTTCAATTGGGTGCATGCTTTCTGATTGTGTTGTCTCTCGTGGGTAAGTGTCTAGTGTCTTTCTCTTCTTGCATCTACCTTTATCAGCCTATCTTGTGATGAATAGCCGCTGGACAGAAGTACATTTATTACGAGACTTTTCATGTAAAACAATATATCCTGGTTTTTTCCCTTTTGGAAGTTTAGAACAATTAGCGAAGCATATGACATAATCTCTAGCACAGGGCATTTCTGGCATCCAAGTGAATCCTTAGTTGTAATTATTGTCCATAGTGATTTGAAATGCTGAACTGTAATGGTTACATCACTTTGTACTCATCAGGTTTTAGAAGGATATTTTGGTGGGGAATGTTCGGTTTTTAGAGTCTTTCCCATGTCTCTATTGCAATCTGTACTCAACTGTAGAATTTTTCATGCAAATAAAAACATGTTTAATTTTACTTGTACTGGACAGGTAAGGTTGGAGGGTTCGTTGCTTCAATTCCCGAAGTAATGGTTGCTGGTCTCCTATGCTTTATGTGGGCTATGCTTGCAGCATTGGGCTTGTCTAATCTACGTTATAGTGAGGCTGGAAGCTCTCGCAATATCATCATAATTGGGTTATCATTGTTTTTCTCTCTTTCCATACCTGCCTACTTTCAACAATATGGCATCTCTCCAAATTCCAACTTGTCAGTTCCAAGTTATTTCCAACCCTACATTGTGGCTTCTCATGGGCCATTCCACAGCAAATATGGAGGGGTATACCTTTTACTCTTCTGAATCTTATGCTGGATTTTGATGGCATCATTTTGTGTGATTGAAATTCGTTCATTACTATATGACTTTACGGAAATTTTGAAAAATGAAAAGGAAAAAAAGCCCACTTTCGTCTGTTTGTGTGGGAGTGGCTATGAAAAGCAGTTCATGGCATCTATATCTCCATTATTTCGCAATGAATAGAAACTACCTTTATATTCAATGTGGCATAGGTAGTTGCTTGCATACGTAAGTTTTAAGATCAATTGTTTACCAAGTTTTCACGAATACTTGCGCTTGTGTAAACAGCATCTTTTGTGATAGAATCCTGCATGGTTGCTAACTTGTAAATGCTGCATAGTGATTGTCAATAACTACTATGTATATATGACATAATAACTTCATGATGCATTGTAATAATAAACAAACGAGTATTGGGGAGTCGTCATAACTCATAACTTGGTTTCCTTTTTAATTTATGTCCCTTGAATGCTGGTTACTTCCATTTTTAATAGAAAATTTAATATCGTTGGTTTACTTGTCAGGCTTTTCTAAACAACACATGTAAATCTGTTTCCTTTTGCAGTTAAACTATTTCCTGAACACAATCTTTTCTCTACACATGGTGGTAGCTTTTCTTGTGGCCGTTATCTTGGACAATACTGTGCCTGGCAGCAGGCAAGAACGTGGAGTCTACGTTTGGTCAGAACCTGAGGTTGCTAGAAGGGAGCCTGCTGTTGCTAATGACTATGAGTTGCCCTTGAGAGTTGGTAAGATTTTCAGATGGGTGAAGTGGGTTGGTCTGTGAATGACAAAAGGGTTTTGTTGGCTGAATGAAAATTTTCAGTTTATTGGATGTTATCAACCGCCCAGGATACCGTTCTAAGTCTGGATTATCTTCTTGGGCTCAATCATGAGTAGTATAGTTGGTCATGTTACAGAGATCATTTGTGTAAATTGAAAATCCGGAGGGGTCTATTTGTGTTATAATTTATTAGATTAGCAATGTATTTAGTTTTGATTCATTCAAAATCTCCACATGGAGGTTTTTCTTCCTTGCTTTAACGCGGCATTTGACAAATCTTCGTGGTTATGTATATATATATATATACACACATTATATACCTGCTCAATCGGTACTAGAAAGTTTTTGTTTAATATATTTATTCCAATCCACCTACCATCTTTGGCACCTAGCTGTTGTTTATTAGTTGCCTGCCTTGAATCTAGTTTTTGTTTTGATTCCTACCTATATTGACCATAAAAAACTCTCTTGAAGAAAATAAAATAACTAATCTATCATCAATGTCGTGGCTTTTGCCATTGTACTTTCTATGCAGTGAAATCCTTGAATTAATTTTACAACCTTTTTACCTCCTTGAATCCTTGAAATAAAACCGTTTTAGGTGTTAGTGCAAGATGGTATAACAGCATGGTAGAGTTAGCAAACGGGATGCCCAAGTCGTAGTCTTAGCAATCCTTGTCAACCAATTACTAAATCATAGAGAACCCGCTTCTACGACAGTTTTTTCTGAAAGCAGTTATTACAATTAATGTGAGGCAAAGCTCAACTCAGTGGAAGAGAAAGCTCAAAGTGATATAATAAAACCAATTATCCAGGGTTCAAAGGCATGATAACACCTTCATTCTGAAAAGAGCCATCAACATTTAAGAAGCAATTTAGATACTTGGAGCTTTCTCTTCCGCTAATTATGAAAAATAAAATTATGCTAACACAATAAATATACATACGAATTTGATAATATTGACGAGTACCAAGGAAAAAAGTGTGGTTGTCACTCGTCAACTAATTACCATTACGTGCAGGTGCTACGCGGCAGCCACGCACGTGTTCCACCTATGACTTAACTATTAAAAAATCCTTTATTTTCATCATGCACTCGACCTTGATATATATATATATATATTAGTATAAAATATGTTTTGGATAGATATTTACACATGCAAATTTGAAGATAAGAATATTTTTTTTCCATAAAAAAAAGTTAGAAGTGCTTTTGTAATATATGAACATCTCTGATTTCTGCATTCCTTTTCGTATGCGACTTTTCAATTAGCAAGGAGAAGGTCAATTTTATTTTAGTTTTTCAGAAAGAAAAGTCAAAAAAATTAAATCTGCTTATACTCTACGACTTCTAATTTTTGTTTGGTCATATTCATATAATTGGAGTTTAAAAACGAAATACGCACAATATGCACGTGCTACCTAATTAAGTAGTGGTTGTCAAATGTCAATTAAGTAAGTTAAGGAGCCCGTCTATGTTTGCTGCAAATTGTTTTGTATTTTTTAAATAGTTAAATTTCTTTTAATACAAGTTATAATTAATATTAATTTAGATGTATTTTTACTTGTTAGAAAATTATTGAGCTTAATTTTATCTAACTTTAAAACAAACAAACCCTTGCTTATATTCACATATATTTTAGAAAATATATTATACAAATTAAATTTATTTAATGAAGTAAACAATTTTAAAAAACTATAAAAAGTTGTAGATATGATCTATTCAATAAAAAAAATATAATTTAACATTTGGATTAATAACTTTTATCTATCTATAGCTATTTTTTTTTACTGCATCTAGAATTATTGAAAAGAGTAATGCAATCAAGAGTGTTTTTTTTCTTTCCTTCCTGGAATAACTTGATCATCTTCTTTATCTCTCTCTAGATTATACACATATAAGATATTAAATTATATTGTTATAAGTTATATAAACCATTACACTATAATTAACTTTATATAAAATATGATTTTTATTAATCAAATTGTAACTATATATTAAACTTTTATTGTTTGTGTGAAATTTTATAAAAATTGAATAAATATAAGTATGTAATTAAAGAGTATTTATTTTCATTTATTTTAAAAGTATATATTACATCAATTTGATGTAATTTAATGGAATAATAAATCATTTTGATTATATACATAATTAAATTGTAGATTTTAAAATAAAATTATTTAATAAGAAGTTATTAAATACTGTAATGATTAAAGTAGTTTATAGCGATGTAAAATATGCATAACTTTGTTGCTCTGGCTTGATACACCTCAAGCTACTCTTGCTTCCCTTGTAGCAGACGAATGGATTGTGCGCATAATACCATAATGAATAGCTCTAGGCTCTAGCAAATGGTTGATGAGCAATGGAGAAGGGGAAGAGGGAGTGCTAATATATATGTTGTGATTCAATGATTCTTATTGATAGTTTTTATTTTTTATCATAAGATATAATGTTAGTTAACTTAATCTTTTTTATTGATAAATATTAATTATTAAAATATTAATTTTGTTAGCAAGAAAATCGAATTCATAATCTTTTTCTTTCTCCTTAATCGTCCAATTTACCTTATAATTTCCTCTCTTAACATACCAAATATATATGTTTTCTTGATTTTGCGTCATTAAGTTGGCAATATTAGCTTATAACTTAATTTTACATTTTATCCTTTCCCACACGCACACACAAAAAACTTGAACTTACAAAAGGTGTTTGGCATAAGAAAATTAGTCTTAGAGGAAAATAGTGCGTATTCTGGTTACCAAGTATATTATGTACGTGAAGAATAATTTTAAATTCTTCTATTTTTTTTCTTTTTAAATCCTCTTATTTATTGTGTAAAAATAATATTTAACATTTTTATATTTTCAAAACATTAAATATATTTAATTTTTATTTAATGTTTTTGTAAATTATTAATAAAACCAATAAAAAAATACACATGAGGGAAAGAATTGCTTAAGCTTGCTTATGCGCACAATATTATCCATCTTGAAGGTTACTTGAAGGTTTGACAACTAATTAGTAGAACTTCAACTAATTAAGCTACATTTGTAAACTTTGATGATTGTCACATATGGAATGATAGATGGATCATGGATCTCTTCTAGCTCTGTACATTGTGACGCACTTGGCCAGCACAAAGAGGTGTAATTGTGGTTTTGAATTTTCTCTAATTAATGTATCCTTACCTACTTTCTGCACTGTCTTGTTCTCTAATTAGTTAATTAAAATGCATAAATTAATGAACGATGTACTATAACAAAATTAATTCACATAATTATTCATTAATTTCATGAGTAGCTGAAGTGGTTTTTTTGTAATGTTTAAAAACAAAATACTCAACTATGTTTTTAACAATTGTAAAGGATTCATGAATTAGTTTTTCTTATGTATATATTCTGATCATTATGTATCTTCCTTATTGTGTTGAGAAGGAAAAGTAAACCGATAGAAAGGCCGAAATTTGTTTTTAAAAGCTCATACTATGTTTAATTATGCCATGAATCCTCAAAACCAAAACCCATAAAATGTGAGCAACAAAATTGTGTTCTGTTATGTGATATCTATGCCAATAAAAAAATTTATAACAATGTATTCTTTGATCATTTTTGTTATAAATTAAAATATATTAATTTTTTTATCAGAATTTTTTGTAGTACTGTATCATAGGTAAAAGGAGTACCCAAACCCTTTTACAAAAAGAAGCCAACCCAAAGGTTATTTTGTATTTACGTATATGTCAACATAAATATAAACTAGCTTGACAGATATACAATATACTCCCACTGCCTCATGAAATTTATATTCGCTATATCCACCTCTTGAAATACCATGTTTAAAATTTATTAAATAACGTGACTTCCATTCATTAATAATGAGCCTCACTCATTATTTTATGATTATTAAGAAAATTTAAATAATAATGAAAAAATTGTTCAACCCCCCTCCCCCAATATAGGAATAATTATATGATAACACCTAAGCCACAAAACTTGCTGGGCTTAGTCAGTGTCGTAATCATAGCATGAATTCATTATTGTTCCCGATCCGCCACTTATATTAAGCCAAGTGATTATAGTGGTAAAAACATTAAATGAAATTCATTTTTTTACAGTAATCATCTGAAATTATTTTGGATAAATGATCAATTTTGTATTTACATTTTAAATTTGCTGACAATTTCATTTCTGTACTATGAAAATGATCAATTTAATCCAAAATTTTATAAATATACCAACAATTTAATCTTATTGTCAAGTTTCATCCGTTTTCGTTAATGTTGAGTGCCAACATGGTACATCCTTAGTGATGTAACAAATTCATGTGTGTACGTACATACCATATCAACTAACGTTGTTTTGGATTAAAATGTTAGTGTTTTTTTTTTTAATTTGATTTTAAATTTTACAAATGGTAATTGATATTCTAAAAAAAAGGTTATTCTTCCTAATTTCGTGATAATACTTTTTTCTGCAACGACAAAATGATCTCCAACAAATATAATTTAATGACAAATGGTACACAACAATACTATGAATATCAAACATGTACCATTAAAATGCAAATGTTGTTCAATATACATAGCTAACATATCCTCACCATTATCAAATGGAATTAAACCATCCCCAAACTCTCTTCCTAATACCAAATAAAACACCTTTTGAAATTGACTATATCCACCGCAAGCCTTATGTAGGTCATGGATAGTCCAAACATTCACCAAGTCAGTCTTCGATGCATAGGAAGAAATCAAATGAAAACAATGATCATAAATCAAACATCACCATCCGTAGTCACATTGTCACGACCACTAGCGATGCAAGGGTGGAAGGAGCAAGGCAAACCTAGCACCCGCAATTTAGACTCTCTCACACAACAGGTAAAAAGGAAGATGATAAATGAATGGTCAATTTTTTTGGTGATTTAATAAAAAGTAAAAAAGAATGCACACACTCCAACTGACAATTTGGTCCACACATACCTGGCCCAACACGTGGCTTTCACTTTCACCACAAGGATTGACGATTGGACTAAATTGTCGGTACATTTACATACTTGTGAACTAAAATGACCATTTTCGTAATATAGGAACTAAATTGATAACAAGTGTAAAATACGGAATGAAATTGTTCATTTACCTTATTATTTCATTCAAGAAATGATTTACAATGCAAGTAGGGATATAATGATAGTTGTGGACACTAGCATACAAATTAGAGGCTCTAGCTAAGCCATGAGTCACTAAATTAGCTTGTCTTCCAATGTAACAAACCTTGTAGTTTGATTTTGATTTCAAGAGCTCCTTACAAGCTCTTGTAATACTACCAAAGGAAGATAGGTCCTCCCTATCCTTCTCAATGGCCAACGATACTTGTTGGCAATCTAGCTCAATAACAACACTTTGGATATTCAACTATTGAAGCCAACTTATTGCCTCATATAAGGCCATAGCCTTTCCCTTGTGGACCATAGGTAAACAATCCTTAGAAATGGTTCAAGCTCTTATGAAGTTTCCCCTTCATCTCGTAGGCACATACTACCCCCCCCCCCCCCAACACCTTTGTTCTTTGAAAAAAGCAACATCTATATTACACTTCAGAAATCCATTTGGTGGTGGCATCCACTTATGCTCCTCAGACCTCTCTTATTGGTTAGGTTTCTTTTTTCCTTTTACATTTTTTGCCAACCTCCATTAAGGTAGCATCTCCTCATCTTTTTCATTCCATAGTTTTCCATTTCAATCCCGCCATATGCTCCACTTAAGCATAAAAACTTGCACTATTTCACTTTCATTTAGGTTCCTAATAGCTCAAAAATCATGTCTTTAAAAGCCTCTGCCCTATCTACAAAAGACAATATTTTTGTCCATAGATCTGCATGGTTCCAGCAAGAACACGCAAACGAGCAGTCAACTAACACATTGATAATTGTTATGCATACATAATTTGTATATCTTGTAGTTTCTAGTGATAGTTTGGATGTAAAATGAAATTCAATCAAATATAACCACTTAAGTTATTGAAGTAACCTTAACTTTGGGCATAAAAAAATAGCAAAACTTTTAATGTAAAACGAAATCTAATCGAATGTAACCACTTAAGTCACTGAAATAACTTTAACTTTCGGCGTAACTAACAAGTGAAAATTTGGATGTAAAACAAAATCCAATCGAATGTAACCACTTAAGTTACTAAAATAACCTTAACTTTTGACATAACTAACTAGTGAAAGTTTATATGCAAAATAAAATTCAATCAAATGTAACCACTTAAGTTATTAAAGTAACCTTAACTTTCGACATAACTAATAACTGAAAATTGGGTATAAAACAAAACTTAATCGAATTTAACCACTTAAATTATTAAAGTAACCTTAATTTTAAGCATAGCAAACCAATAAATGTTGTTTGCATGATCCCCATATGATAAATGTTGAATTATTCTCTAATGACATGACACATGTCATTCTCATATAAGCAAAGTCCTTGATGCATAAGACACACATTCATGTTCGTAAGTGACTTTAGAGTAATAATATTGGAAAGATTAGAGTTAACCACCAATGATAAAAAGATAACTTTTGCTTATTATAGATTTAACTACCTTATTCATAATATGAATACAAATTTTCATCATTTTTTGTAGTTTCTAATGAAAATTTGGATGTAAAATGAAATTCAATCAAATGTAACCTTGTAAGTTACTAAAATAATCTTAACTTTGCGCACAACTAACCAATTAACATAGTTTGTGATTCTCTTGGTATAGGTAGAATTTACTTGTCATAAAATCATTCGTGATTTCCTTAGATGACATGACACAAACTTTGTTCATACAAGTTTTTTAATCCTTCACAATGCCGAAAATTGAACATGGAAGTGATCATAGAAAGTCGGGAGTGGTAACATCAACACACAATAGAGAATAAGAAATAAATTGAGAATAAGAAATAAATTTGATGAATGTTGATCACACAAAGGAGAGAGAGAAGTGTTCTATCCTAAATTGCACAATTCTTTCCTTTTCGTTTGAAAATTTTCTTTTCTTTTAGTTTTTCTATTATTAAATATAATATACTAAAATAATATGTTTTATGCCTCATAGGCAGGTGTCTAATGGGGGATTGTCACTGTAGAGTGGTTCCTCTATCAATTCCCACTTCAGAATTCAGAAGGATAATACTTGTAAAATTCATGGTGGCATACTTCTTATATACTAATAATTTCTCTTCAAATATATAAAATTTTGTCATTTTTAGTGAAAGCAACAAAAGTAACAGAAAACTTCATCGCCATTTATGGATTACCCTAACACAAGGTTTGCAAAATGTGCTCACGATCGTAGTGCTTTCGTTTATGTCAAGACTCAAGAATGTCAGACTTATATTTTCATGAATCGGGGGTACAATCCTTCTCTGCATAAGTTGGGGGTATTGTCTTTATTAGAAATGATTATACTCAAATCAAAAGCTAGTTCATGGAAAGATAATTATTTCAACTTTATAAAGAGTAATTTAGTTTATACATTTAATCCTTCACATCCAAGATGAGATATATACAGGAAACGTAACATTGAAATGGAATAAATTTTAATCACTATGTTGGAAATAGATTATTCGATATATAAAAGTGAGTCCCATGAGCAATTAAAAATCTAAAAAAATCTTTTAAAATCAATCAAAATATTACTTATGAGACTCACTTTTTATTCAATTTTTGCTTTATCTATATTCCTTTTTATCCAAATATCAATTGAGTTTTATAATTTTTATATAAGGGATCTAATGAGATAAATTTTATGTCTTGAATAAATACCAAAAAATTCAAAATTGTGTCTTAATATTGAAAACGATAAACTTTTATAAAAAGTATCAGCATACTATAAAATAATTACTTAAGGAATCATATTATTACAACTTAAGATAAAGTTAAGGAATCATTTTAGTAATTTAACCTAATATTAATCAACATGAAATGTTTTTTTTTTCTTTTTTATTTTCTCTGCATGAGATATCTTAATAGCCTTCTCTACATCAATTATATAAATTCAACCAAAAAATAATTTTCATATTATTATTTTTAATTAAATAAATATATAAATAACTTTATTTCATAATTATATCATATTTAAAGTGATAACACATCAATGATTCAGTAATTTAGTTATCGTTGTAGAAAAGCGAAAAGGTTTAAGTGTTACTGGATTCTTGACAAATAATTAGTCCTATTGTGAGTTCAAATAATTAATTACTTTAATTATATCTCTTATCTTATTCAGAAGCGAAAGTTGAAAGGTCTTAATTATAATAGTTACAAAATTTATAAACTATTTAATTTATATTCCCTCCACTCTAATGTGGTTGTGGTTGACGTTTTAACATCAAAATTTATTTTAAATTAGTTTTCGTTTTATAAAACCAATGAATCATTAGATACTTTTCCATGAGCAGTTGTTACTAGAAATTAGATTAAATAAAGTCTAATTAATTAAAAGGATAAAGGATAGCACAGAAATTTGCATAACATATATTATGAACTTCAAAAAATTAATTATATTTTTTAATAACTTTGATAAAATCCTAAACATCATATAAAAGGGAGCAGAAAGAATATACAACTTACACAGATAAATTTTAAGGTTAAATTATATTATTGAATATGGTTATTTTATCATATACTTTCGAAGATTAAATTGAATTTTAAAAAAATAAAAAATCAAATCTGAAAAATAAATTAGAAAAAAAATTAACCAAATTATAATGTAAATTTTTCCATGTCCTCTCATCTTCAGAAGATTTCAAATCTTTAGCTGGCCAATTTTAAGGCTCACGTCCCTGCGTCTCTTGAAGTCAGCAATAGCCAATATTCACTTGTCAGCTTTATCTGGCCAATCAAGTTTTTCTTTGTTTAATTTCTCTTCTCTTTTTTCTTTTCTTTTTTTAATTGTTAGGAGTACTTTATACGTTATTTAGGAGCTATACATAGCAATGCAATACATAACATTAGTTTGTCTAATACAGTACTAAGTTTACATTCAACCAATTAAGAGTTTTTTTTTTTCTCGGAAGCCAATTAAGAGTTCATGTAACATTAAAATTTACAACTTCAAGGAAAAAATAGATTCATACAAAAAAAATCACATTGTCTTTTCTTGAAATATACTTTTTACTTTTTTATCAGTAATTTTTTTAATTTTAAAGTAAAAGTGAAAAAATATGTTTTACTTTTACTTTAAAGTGTATTCTCTTTTCCCTTAAAGATTAACGAGTTAGATTTTATTTTTTAAATATAATTAAATCATTTAATAACAGGCAATAATTTATATTAGAAATGTTGATGATGTATTCTCCATTCTCCATCATATTATTTTAAACACATTATTTATTATTAATTCAAGATTTTTTGTGGTCACAAAATTATATTACTTGAGTTTCACTCCTTATATAGGTCATCGTGGTTGAATTGTATTAATTTTGAGGAAAAATCACTTGCTCCAATCACTTTTATTTCATTCATCAGCCATCAAAATGACATGATTTTAAAATTCAATCTAATTCATTTTGATTTCAATTATTAGTTTTCATTTTTGTTTCTCAAAAGATCCTACAAACTCTCTCTTTCTATACGCATTAGAATAACTATATTAAAGGAAAGAGATTTTAGGCACTATTTTTAACAAGAGTGTTTATATATATATATATATATAAATCCATCATCTCTTTTAATCTATCATTTTCATCTTTAGTTTTAAATTAAATTTTATTTTTTCTTAAATATCAATAACTAAAATAACCTTATATCAAAATATAAAATTGTTTACCATAGATTTATTCTTTGAATGTTTATAGATTAAGCTTACATTAATTAACTGAAATTAACGATAAATATACCCTTAATTAACTACTTAATCAAATAAATTTATTTTAAAGGTATAAAAATGTCAAACGAATATTGTTAGTGATATTTAATATTTATAGCCTTGTTGTATTGCTGTCAGAGCCCATATGACTTGACTATGAGTCTATGACCGACCTATTGTAAAACTCGACTGCATCATTTGATAAATGATACAGACATGTTAAATATGAAATTAGAGTATTTTTAATGGAGTTTTTGAGTTAGGATATTGAGTTACATTCTTGAATTCAAAAATTCTTTTATCCTAATTCTATCATTTGATTGTTATTAAAGATTTCCAGCAAGTAAATTAGATTCTAAGGAAAAAATTCTTAAGAATTTTTTTTTTAAAATATTTTTTATTATCTTCCCCCTAACTAATTAAAATTAATTTCAAACTACTAAATAAAATATATTTAATTGACACTCCAAAAGTGATTCAAGAACTTAAATGAGATCTATTACTAGAATAAAAAAAATATTTTTTTTCATCCTATATGACAAATGAAATTCATAAAAAGTGATCCAAAAATTCAATAATGATTCTACGTTTTTAGTTTATTATTAGGAAGATCAGCAACAAAGAAATTATCCTTACTTTGTGTTTTCTAAGATAAATTTTTAGTTTTTTTTAGAAATTATAAGTTAAGAAGTTTAGTTTTTCATATTTAGTATGTAGTTTTAAAAATAACATTTCTAAAAATAATATTTTTTGGAAATATTTTTTAATCAGTTATTCAAGACAACTTTTTCATAGAAGAAGATGAAATTTTTTTTAGTTTAATTTTTATTTTACTACAGGAAAAAAATCATGTTATTTTTTTATTAAATTGTATGATATGATAAATAATTAAAATAATTAATAAAAATATGTGGAATTCTTTGCTTAATAAATTTATCTAAATATTTTTAATGGTTAATCAAATAAATTTTATTTATTCATAGGAAACACATTATTCATGATTCCTAGACATAGAAAAATTCATTCCCAACCAAACATCCCTTAATCATTTTTAATTTCTTTTTTATTATTTTAAATTTAAGTTTCTATAAAAAAAATAATTGACAAAAAAATATAAGTTTGATCTGACTTAAATTTAACTTAAAATATTAAACCATGAGTCTCCATATCAATCTTGGCATATTTTTATTCCTTCTATGTTTTCCATTCAGGTTGCGAAGCCTAGCATCAATAATTCAATATAAGAAAAAACATGGAAGAGAAAAAAACTTAACTTTAAAAGAGCTGTTTGCATGTCCAAATTAAATGTCACATCAACTTAGCTATTTAATATCACATACATTCAGGTAATTTTTAAGTTCTAAAATCACGTCATTATTTCCTGAAGCTATTTACATGCATAAATGTAACATCAACTAATTGGCTATTTAATATCATATTTAGGTTTAAGTTCTAAAATCACGTTCGTCATTATTTCCTGAATTGATTATAAGATGATCAAAACTCGTTTAATTACTTCTTAGACCCAAATTTATTACCTAGAAATTAATACTTATATTCTCTAGTAAAATTTAAACTTGAGCTGTGAAATTAAGTGTCCATTTATTTTCCTAAAATGATGAGAGATTATCGAAACTTTAGCTACATAGTGTTTGTCTAGCTTTATGAAAATTATCCCACCTTTCAAAAAAAATATATTATCCCACTGCATTAAAGCTATATAACTTTGTTTCCTTTTGCAAAATATAAATTTAAGTTATAAAATAGTAATGTGTACTAAAAAAAATTAAAATTATATATTCTTACAAATCCTCCTCGTGTTTTATAAAGAAAACATTCAATTCAAAAATAAATATATTTAATATTTTAAAAATAAAATAGATTTAATTATTACCATAAAAAAGTAAAAGTACATTTATATTATAGGTTTAGGTTTAGGGGTGTATTGGATTGAAATTTTAAATACTATTTTAGCATAAAAAACTTGTAAATTTTAAAGATTATGTAAGAATATTATGAATTGTAGTTTAAATTTTAATGAATTTATATCATAAGAATTTAAAGGATTTAAAATAATTTTATAAATTTATAAGATTTGAAAGAATTCTACGAATTTTTTAAAATACATTTAAAATTACTAGTGAAAAAAAAATTATGAAGTTTGGATAAAAAAATAAAAACAAAATATTTTTTTTAATCTTTTAATAGTGTTAATTGCGAAAATTGTACTTATTCTTTGAAAGGAAAATATTTTTTCAAATTAACAAAGTAATTTTTACTAAATGATTCTATTAACAAATAAATGTTAAAAGATGAGATATAAAATTCATTCTTGATTATGAGTTCTTTTTAATTAAATGAGCAAGTTCATAGTTTTTTACTTACTGAAAAATTGTCTAATACTTAAGGCATACAACAATTATAATTTCGATAAAGATGTCTATTTTTATCACAATAATATAGCAGTTTATAAGATGATTAGTAAGAAAACTTGATAATAGTGTTTTCATTTTAAATATTACTTTTATAATAATTTTGATTTCGATAGTAGTTCTAAAAGTAATAAGAAATCAAGACTCGAAAAATAAAGTTTTGAGAAGAAATGAAGATTGAAAATAATAAAGGATCTAGAAAGATGCACTAAAGTAAATAGATATGAATTCATATAAAGATGAGATTGAATACACACAATGACATGCTCTATAGCTAATTTTCAATGGTAAGAGTTGTTGGTATTTGAAGAATTAAGTGATAGTGTTTCAACTACCCGAAAATTAGCCGTCAATCGTTTTACTTATAAACTTTTAATAATAATGGTCAAATTATATGATTTTGACATATATACAACGATATTCCTAAATACATTGATATGATACTATTAACGGTATTCGTATAACATTTTCGCAATTGCATCAACTGATATTTCGATTGTTGAAAAAAATTCTATTTTTGAATGCTTTCCAATCCCACGTGTTTTAAAAAAAGCTACTAGAACTGTCACTTCCAATCAAAATAATTCTTTTTTATGTCAGATTCATCTCAAATTTTTTTACCATATTTTGATTACCTTTGAATGAACTCTTCTACTCCCTTTGAGACAAGTCCATCGAAACATGAGTTTTGTAACTTAGTCAAATTCTACGCAATAGAGATAACAAATAACTCTATTGATTTTAACTTTATATTATCATATATTAACCTTTATCGTAATAACATCTTTTTCATTAACAATAAATTTAAAATTATACATTGATTTTCTGATTTTTTTTAATTATTTCATGATAAATCTAATGACATATTTAAATAAGATATAATAATAAACATATACTAGAAGAGAGTAGTGAAAATGAAAAATTGGTAGGAGAATTACCAAGTTAAGTGAATGACAAAATTAGGGGCATTTTTACGTAACGGGGGTACTTTTTTTTACAAATTACCGATTAGGGG
>CM023952.1:25770180-25841424 GCA_013407115.1 Glycine latifolia | reverse complement strand
ACTTCCTTCTTAGAAGTCGTAAAATATTTTACGACTTACCCCTTTTCTGTAATTTTTTTAAAATCTACCCCTAATTGGTAATTTGTAAAAAAAAGTACCCCCGTTACGTAAAAATGCCCAAAATTAGGAGTGACAAAAACATTATATCGAATAGTCAGTATAAGAAAAATAGGAATAATCTTATTACATAAGACAAACATTAATTTAATTTAAAAAATAAATTTGATATTTTTTTATTCCAAAACAATTGAAAAAATATAGTGAAAAATATTTTGTCCTTATTCACCGAAGTGCTAAGAAAATAAGAATGTGGAAGGATAGGAGGGTAGGTGTGAGATTGACTGAACGACCTCTCTCTCTCTATTACTACCCATTTCCTCTGCCTGCCAACTCCCATTAATATATAAACCCCTTAACCACCCCCCATTTCTCTCTCAGCTTGAGGTTCCCTTCTCCAAAGAGAAAGAACACCAAGCAAAGCATAGTAACCTAATTCACTTTCCACCTACCACCCTCATTCTAACTCAATTCTATTTTTCTTCCTTATTCCTCTCTCAACTATAATATGCAGACTCTTTCGCCTCCTCCTTCCAACGCGCTCAATTTCAACCACGTTCTTCGCCCGCGTCGTGTCGCGCCGAGCCGAATCTCTGTCAAATGCGCTTTCGCGTTCGAGCCGGCCAGCTACGGGGTCGGCTCGAGCCGAGCCGATTGGCAGAGCTCCTGCGCCATCTTAGCCAGCAAGGTTGTTTCTCAAGAACAAATCCCCTCCGCTGACCAGAACGGCGGCACCGCCGATCATATCGCCGCCGTCAACGGCCACAAAGCCGCCGTCAGCGACCTCCAACTCGTTCCAATTGGAAACCTAGCAGAGGCCAACAACAAGCCGCTCCCGCCGAAGCCGCTAACAATCTCCGACCTCTCGCCGGCGCCGATGCACGGCTCCAA
Source organism: Glycine latifolia (assembly GCA_013407115.1). NCBI lineage: Eukaryota > Viridiplantae > Streptophyta > Magnoliopsida > Fabales > Fabaceae > Glycine > Glycine latifolia. The sequence continues at coordinate 25,840,476 of CM023952.1, read as the reverse complement.
GCTCCGCGTCGCGTACCAAGGCGTTCCCGGCGCGTACTCCGAGGCAGCCGCCGGCAAGGCCTATCCGAATTGCGAGGCCATTCCCTGCGACCAGTTCGAGGTAGCGTTCCAGGCGGTGGAGCTCTGGATCGCCGATCGAGCGGTTTTGCCTGTCGAAAACTCCCTCGGCGGCTCGATCCACCGAAACTATGACCTCCTCCTCCGCCACCGCCTCCACATCGTCGGTGAGGTCCAGCTTCCGGTCCACCACTGCCTGCTGGCGCTCCCCGGTGTCCGAAAGGAGTTCCTCACGCGAGTGATTTCGCATCCGCAGGCACTCGCGCAGTGCGAGCACACTCTCACCAAACTCGGCCTGAACGTGGCGCGCGAGGCCGTGGACGATACCGCCGGCGCGGCCGAGTTCGTCGCCACGAACAACCTCCGCGAAACTGCCGCCATCGCGAGCGCACGTGCGGCGGAGCTCTACGGCCTGAACGTGATGGCGGACGGAATCCAAGACGATCCGAGCAACGTCACGCGGTTCGTGATGCTGGCGAGAGAGCCTATCATTCCGCGCACGGACCGTCCTTTCAAGACGAGCATTGTTTTCGCGCACGACAAGGGAACTTCGGTGCTCTTCAAAGTGCTTTCCGCGTTTGCGTTCCGCAACATCAGTCTGACGAAGATCGAGTCGCGGCCGCACCGGAACCGTCCGATTAGGCTCGTGGATGACGCGAACGTGGGAACAGCGAAGCACTTCGAGTACTTGTTCTACGTTGATTTTGAGGCGTCCATGGCTGAGGTTAGGGCACAGAACGCGTTGGCGGAGGTGCAGGAATTTACGTCTTTCTTGCGAGTGTTGGGGAGTTACCCCATGGACATGACACCCTGGACACCTTCGTCCCGGGGAGATTAGCACTCCTTATTTTATCTTTTTCCTCTCTCCCTCCAAAAAGAGAGGGGTAAAAAAGAAGAAAAGCATATATTAAACGTGTCATATGAATTCTGAATTTTGTGAATAAAAAAAAAACATGAATTAATTATTTTAATTATCTTAATCTTACACCATATATTTTCATTGGTGTTCTTGTATAATCTCTTTCTCGTTTGTCAGATTTTGGGGCTTTAGGCTTATGCAACGAATTATAATTAAGAGATGAAGAGAATACGTAGTTTTTTTGTACGTAGAGGGATGGAGAATTAGATACGTGGTAGTGTGATAAGCTAGAACGGGTAGTTGGTTTAATTTAAATGCCTTTTTAATAATTGTGTGTAACTGAATTGGCCACTTTGGTTGGTGAATACTTGTTGTTTTTCTGTAAGGAAAAAAGTATACATGGGAGAGAACCATCCAACCTTATCATTTTCTTTTCTTTTTTGGTCATTGTCGTATTCATATTGTTGCTATGGCTCTTTCGTATATTCTGGATTTTTCTGAAGTTTGTCGATACGAAATATGCTTAAATGGCTCGCACATTCAATGGGAAATGCTAGACTGGGAGTAGTTACAACGTTATTTGTTAGCTTGAAAATTGCGATGTTTTCTAATGATTCGGCTTCTTTAGATAATTTTTTTAAGTCTTTTTTGAGAAATATCCTCATGCAAATAATTTTATTGTTAGATCTATCGTGCGTGCCTCAAAAACTAGCAACCAAAGTTTCCGAGCCAACTAATGTCTTTGTGGTATCTTTTTTGTAGTTTTTTCAGTATTCATAAGTTTTTAAATTCGAGTAAAAAAAAATATAAGCTAAAAATAATAGTTATATATATAAAAAATAGCTCAGAGCCAACGACTCTCATGCTTGGTTTATTTTGCTAAGAGCTAAAAATAATAGTATATATATATATATATATATGTATATTATAGCTCACCAACCCAAGGGTGTGAGATGTCACACAATTTCTCTATTCAAGATTGACTGCTAAAGCAAGCACAAGTCAAAACTTGAAGTGCACAATGACTTGTTCCGTGGGTTGGTCATCGTTTGTTTCTTACCTTTGCACCAACCAATTGAACATTTTTATAATTCACCCTTCGGAAATGATTTTTTTAATGCCGTCTTTACGAACGCATCAACCCCAAAAATGATAATGAGTAATAAATTATGACATCATATATAATTGCATGAAATCTCTTTTTCTGGGAAATTGTTATAGATCTCTTTGTTTTTTTATTTATTATTATTATTATTATTTGAAGAAATCACAGCAAAACTAGTTACGGAAATTTCACGAAGTATTCCAAATGGGCTATTCTGAAAGGTGAGTTATTCTTTTTAAGTCATGAAGTCATGCGTGTAGGTTACGTTACGTCAGCTTCTCTTATAGTATTTTTGTAAGTAAAAAAATATATTAAATTTAATTAATTGTAAATGGGAAGAATACAATCGCAAATTCGAAATTCATAGAAGAACTTGATTCTAAATGAGAAGAATATAATCACAATACCCATTACAACAAAAGTACAGATAAGTGTTGTGATCCTGATTTGTATTTGTAGCAGGCCAGCTGCGTAGGTATTACTTATACCTATATCCTCTTCCTAATGAAACGAGTTTTTTAGCTAACCAAAGAAAAACCAATTTCTGATCGTTATTGAAAATCCAGAAGCTCTAATATCAAGAGATTAGCTACACTTCCTAGGCTGTACATCACATGGAAGATAAATTTGCCTATATGCATTTTTAAGTGGGGCTAATTAATGTGTTGTACTAATATGGGAGGGGATGATTAAAATTGGTAGTATTGGTTCTTTCTTGGTTTGGATTTTAGAATTGTTGGAGTACACCTATAAAATTGAGTTTTACATTGAATAAAAATAAAAAGATAAAAAAAATAAAAAAGATTAAACATTATATAAATGAAAATAAAATTGATAAATTTATAGTAATGTATTAAAAAGAGGGTTTGATGAGTAAGGAAATTCATGACAGTGAAAGATGTGTGCGCGCGTGTGGCTAGTGGTAGGTGAGACTTGGGAGTTGAGAGTGTGCCTTTGTTATTTTCCTTTTATTGTTTTGTGTTTGATACTCCATAACATTATTCACCGACGCTTCCAATACCTCTAACGTTAACCTATGCGCTGTCTTCACTCCTTATTGGTGGCCCTTTTCTCGTTTCAATTTTATTTTATTTTATTTTTCATTTGTGGCTGCTTTTGTGACGTAGTGCGTGGATCTTCCATGTACACTGAGGAATGGTTTTTAAATTCGAATGGGACACTAATCAACTGATTCTGTGGATTACAGTGTTCCATTGGATGTAGTATAACTCCAGAAATGAAACTATTTATGCTCCCCTCAAATGAATTTTGCTCAACTTCACTGTTCTGTTTAGGATCAATGTGTTTGGGTTTCTTGTGAAACTTTCTAATGTGTGGATGCCTAAATTTCTTTACAAGTTACAAATTATACAGTCTTCTTTATGAGAAATTCTCAATTTCTTTCTCGTTAAAGGTTTTAAATCGTGTTACATAATACCCATTTTTTTATAGGAACATAATACCCATTAGAACGTGATTTATCTGTATTTGAATTTTCACATTAATTAAGTTAAACTTTTGTCAGTTCACTGGAGTAATTTATGGGAAACTTCTAGCTTTTGGAAAAAGAGTTTTTTTTTTCTTGAGTCAAATATCACTAATATATTTTAATCTACTAAATTAGATATTAATCTTACTTTCGATGAGTGATTGTGGTTGGTTCAAGAAAAATTTGTACATACTAAAAATTAAATATAATTTTTTTATTAAATAAATTATTTTCACTCAACATAACAAGATTTTCCACCTGACAATCTTTTAAATTTTGAAAAAATAATTTTACATGAAATAATAGTCAATCGGGCTTGTATAGAAAATGAAATAAAATGAGAATCTTAAACTCAACATTACATGGGAATTCGATAAAAATAAAAAGTACACGATCAATTTCCTGCTATCTTTTAGAGATTCATTTTCAATATAACCAAAGTATAACATATTTATGACATTTTTCAGACCAAGCCTACAGCGGAACATATTTCTTTGGGCCAAGGATTTCAGATTATGTGCACTATTAAAGTCTAGAAATAACTTTGCAAAAGAAATGACATTAGTAGAAGGCTATGGATCATAGCAAACTTAAGCCCACAACATTCCGTGACACAAAAAACGGACTAAAAAGAAAGTAAAAAACTAACTTGTTGAGAGTGGGATTTGAACCCACGCCCTTTCGGACCAGAACCTTAATCTGGCGCCTTAGACCAACTCGGCCATCTCAACAGATGATGCCGAATTTGCCTCAATATTTTATTGATTATTTTAATGGTTATTAATTTTCTCACAGAGCTCTGTATAAAGTGTAGAACTTGTTCAAAGACCATCCGTGACAGAGATTCTCTCATTAATGTGCCAATTAATGAAAAGCTAGCTTGGGTTTAATGGTATGCGGCTCTACGCAAAAATAAAGGGTTAGCAGTTAGGAAACATTGTTTCACCAAAAAAACAAAGAAAAAGTTAGGAAACATTTATGGTGAGGACAAGATCTTTTTGGCAAATTGGCATTGATTAAGAAACTCAGTTAGAAAAAGGCATAATGCTAGTATTTATAAGGAAGAGCACAAGTTATTGTATTAACTTGAGATTAATGGTGTATTTAGTCTTAAAAAATTAATTTTAATCTTAGTCTCCTACTTTTAAAGTTAATGGTTTTTGTTTCTGTATTTTTAAAAGCATATTTTTTAAAAGTATATAAAATTTAGTCTTTAATGCTAATATTTTTTTCCTCTTAAACAGAGACTGAAACTTAGGTGTTTTTTAAAAAATTATAGGAACTAAATCTAATATTTGAGATTGTAAAAAAAATTGAGGAACCAAATACTAAAACCAAAACTTAAAATTATTTTAGAAACTAAAAATATTGTTAACCTTATGAACTAGTGAATTTAGGGTATTTAGAATGCAACATCTAAGGATACTAGTATACCTCAATAATGAGTTAATGTTTTACGATATTAGACTAGCTTAGAGGTTCTTTTTTTTGCTGAACTCGCTATGACGTGTTTTTGAAAGGACTATTAATTGAAAGTGTTCAACACTTACAAGAGCACAAGATGTAAAAAAAAGCATTGCATAAGTGTACAACTTATAAGCAACAAAAAAAAAATCAAGTAATATAATATAGTCCACTTACTCAAATAATTTTAAATATTTTTTAAGATTTTTCTTTTTTTGTTAACTACTCTACTTACCCAAATAATATAATATACGTGAAATGTAAATATGCGATATTACTAGGGGTAGCACCGTAGCACTTACTGAGTTACTGGGAATTTAAAGCAACTTTATCGCCATTTGCTTAAGATTTTTTTTTTTTTTGTATTATCAAGTAATTAGTAATTACATCTTCAAAACTAATGCCATTAAAGAAGGCCGACATAAGGTTCTTATCGAGCACATATTTTTTATTTAAGGAAGCATTCGTTACATTAAAGGAGGAGTAAGTTACAGTTTCTTTGGCTCCACTAATGGTCTATCCGCTAAAATTTTATTGTCAAGGCAAAAAAGGGAATATGAGATACCAAGAAAGTTACATTTTTTTTTTTTGGCAAACCTAGAAGGTTACATTGTTAGAGAAGAAAGTTGCGTAAATTATATAAAATAAAGTCATACAAAATAAACAATTGAGCTAAGCAACCCATTAGATTTGCACACCATAAAACTTGTTCTAAGAGAATCTTTTCTTCCTTTTTGTTTTTATTAGTGCATGTTTAGTTTAGGCTGTTTTAAAGGAATAATTGTTTGTTTTTACGACATGAAGAGAGTTTTTAAAAAGTAAACAGTTATTTTCTCATAAACAAGCAATTTCAAGCATATACTTTCATTTATGTGTTTGGAGGAAATTATTTAGGAACCCATCATTAGTAGTGTATATTTGATTCAACTTGTTTCAGAGAAGTTTTTGTTCATTATACCATTTTTTAAAATAAAAATAATATTTCTCAAAATTATATAGTCCATTACCATGCAAGCAATAATTGTTTGCTGATCCATTAGTGGTTGTGTAAACAATATACCGGTGAATTTATTTAAATTTATTTGTTGAAATAAATGATTATTTTAATAAAATAAGTAGATTTATTTTAATTTTAATGTGTTTGTCTAAACTAATTTTACTTAAAAAATACTTATATAAAAAAATGCTTATTTTAAAGTTAATTTTTTAAAAATTAAACAAACTCACCGTATATTTATATAATATTATTAGTACTAAAGGGCGGATGTAGATTTAGGACCATGGGGTCAATGGTTCCACTAATAATATTTTTTACTTGAATATATTTAATAATTATTTTTTTTGCTCCCATAAAAAGTAGGATTGCTTCGGTAATTTATTTTTAAGAAAAAGAATTTAAAAAATTATTTTAAAAAATAATACTAATTTTTAACTATTTTATCTTTTTAAAATTTTAGAAACTTGAGTATTTTGATTTTTTTTATTTTATCATGAGATTTTATATTTGTAAAAGTAATATATAATACTTTTTGTCTGTAAAAATATTATAGATTATTTTTTGTTACTAAAAAAGTTTTCTAGATCGGTCACCGAAGTATCATCTAAAAAAATTTCTCTGTTTGATGATATTAACATACCAAAAAAGCACTATTTTCTTCTTTTGTGTGTGTGCGTGCTTGCATGGTGTAAGATTACCAATATCCTAATGCTTCGAATATTATTGCCTAATTAATCAATTTTAATTTACTTTTTATATTTTAACATATCGATTATCAAATTTAAATATATAAAAAATAACGTATTCATTCGAATGGTTTATTTGTATAATTTCTTCCTTAATTATAAATATTATCTCCTTAACTTATTTTTTATTTTATAAAGTAAAATCTTCATTACTAATAATAAATAAATATTCAATTATATTTTTTTATCATCCAAAACTCGTTATTTTAATATTATTTGACAGAAACTACATTTTAAGGCAGTATAATTGTTTATAGCAGAGGTAGTATAATTTTTTATACACCTTATATTTTTACATTTTCTAATTTTAATAAAAAACGTGTTTTTAGTTCATGATGAGAGACTCAAATCTTATTACTTTTGAGAAATACAAAGCCTAAAAATCTATTATTTGTTTTTATAAAATTAAAACTAAATTTCAAAATATTTTTGAGAAAATAAAAAAAAAATATTTTACCCATAATAATTTAATGATATGGTGTCGCCGTGTTGGGGGAAAAGTTGTGTGAATAGGGAGACTCCATCTCTTAAAATGCACATAAAGTTGGAAAGAAAAGTGTTCAGGGCCACTACTCAAATGAAAGGGTCATTTCCTTTGACGTTGCTTTTGTATCTTTGTATCCTTAACTTTTGCGTCCTAGATACACACTTTGGCGCGGTGCCCTTGTGGTTTGGGATAAAAAGCCAAAGCAAAAGCAGCACAAAATAAGAAAAGGCCTAAAGCTAGCAACTCATTTTTCTTCTGTTTTAAATAAATAAACACCACGACGTACGAGGGCCACGAAGCCATTTCAAATTGTAAAAACATATGAAATTTGGTTTAGTAGTTAATTTTTTGTTGATAAAAATGTTCACATTTTGGTTTAGTTGTCAGTGACTTAACATTATTTTCATCAAACTACTCAAATTACATTTAAATGATTTAATATCACATAAAATAAAATTGTAGATGTTGGGAAAAAAGAAAGCACATGCATTTTGGTTTAGTAGTCAGTGACTTTCCAAAAGCTATGACCATGATTTGAAATGTTGGGTGTTATAAAGAAGGATGCATGCAGCACAACACAAGACCAACCAAAGAGACAGCCTCGAACCTCAGTTGACCCGAGGTTCATTGTTCACACTTGACACTAGTATACCCTACCTAATTATTCTCCTCCACATTTTTTTTTCTTTAGAATTTCAGCAAGGCATCATTTGAAGAGATTCCTTTTATTATGTACTCTGAAAACAACACGCCAAATCAATCAACACAAACTACCAGATTGTGGAAATGAAATGCATTATGTTATATTTTATTTATAATAGTAAATACCTTAGTTACACTTCTAGTTCTCTCACTATCTTCATTTTGTGAATATAGTCTCTTCATTTTTTTCATGAATTTGATCTTTTTAATAGTTTTAATAAAAAATAAGAAATATTTAAACCTTTGAACCTTGAATGCAGGATCCTGCAGTTACTGAAGGAATCATGATCCTCGCTACTCTAATTTTAGTTTTACTAGGTTTGAGTTCACTAGTTGAAAATAAAACATGCTGCCCCATCTATCTCATCCTTTTATGCACAAGCCAGCTCACCCTGGGCATAAGAAAAAAGTAAGAAAAAAAATCTTTATACTTTTTTTTATGAGAAAGAATTAATTCATTTTTTATCCTTTTACTTTGATTTTAGTAGTAACAGAACAGATTATATTCTTCTCCCACCTTGGACAATCATATATTGCTATTCAAAATCATGAAAATACAAGATTATTCTGTATAATGAAACAGAGGGAATCATTTTAGAGGGATCTACCATGAATTAAACTTGTGAGCAAGTGGACAAAGTTTGGTATGTCTTCTTGCAACCATGAGGCATGACATACCACATGATATCCTGGAAAATTGCAGACTGGTGGGTCAACATGACTTGTCCATATTGTGGTACTATATGCATTTACCAATAGCAAAATATCAAATCATTACCAACTATTAACTGTTTGAGATATGTCACTCCCATTTCCCAATGAAATACAACATTAAGATTAATTTTTCCTTGTCATTCTCAAAAGATGTTGGAATTATGTGATCCATCCACCTTTTTTTTCCATGGCTTTGGACATTCTTTTTCGAATGGGATATTGTTTAACATGGCATATCATGGTTGCAATCATGCATGGTTTAGAATTATAAAATAATCCAACTCAATTCCCTAAGGAATTAATCTACATAATTAAAATATATGCTTGAGCCGAATCCCAATCCGACATTGCCTTTTTCCTTTAATTTCTTTATGTTTCGAGCAAGAGACCGCAAGATGCAAATCCTCCAAAAGAGAGGCATAATCTTTGCCTCAATCTAGCTATCAATTAATTATTGCATGGAAAGGACAAATCACAAATGAGACCCTCTAACTAGGAATTCCAAAGTGGAGTAACAATCAGCTTCACAATTTCCCATAACACATTGCACTTATTTAGAAACCGAATCTACCATATTTTAGAGGCACATAGTTATTGATGAACCACTATCAGGATTAAAAAAAAAAATCAGCATTCGATGACAGATACATCGAAGCTTCATAAACTTGCCAAGTATGACATTCATGAACTTCCACAACACATGGCAAATTACAGTTAAAATTAAATTATTTATATATGGATTATATAGCTCATAAGAAGCAGACATATAAGAGTCGTGGAGGAAGCAGAAACGAAGTAAAAATTAAAAAATGACTCGATAGAAATAATATTGCCAAAGAAGATAAGAATATAGTCTATGGTGGCACTATTATGGGTGGTTTTGCCACTGACATCGCTTTGATCAAAAGTGGGGAAGCAACTGCAAACATTATTTTATCAGTGTTTGGGAAATCTAAGCTTTAGGTTGATGTTTTCCGTGTCTTAATTAATTAGACAGATACTCGCTAACACCTTTCAAAGTATAGAGTTAAAATTTATTAAAAATTATAAAATCATAAATAAAATTAATTAAATATGATATAAGACTTATAAATTTTTATGATTTTTGGTAAACTAAAAATAATAAAAAATGTGTTAGCAAGAAAGAATGGATTTAGTGTGGGTTTTGTTTGACATTAAAAAATTGGTTTTAGATATATTTACACATGTTTGGTTTCATAAGAGAAAAAAATTATAATTAATTGAGTTAAAACAATTTTAAATATCTTTTATGTTGAATATAAAATTTTATACTAAATTTTATTTCTAATTTAATTTTATAATAAAACATCTAAATATAAATTATATCACTTCAAAATCAATTTTAATCAAAATCAATTCAATTCAAAATTAATTTTGTCCAACATTTATTCATACACAAATTTATTACATGAAAAAAATGTTAATTAAAGTAAACTTATAAAGTATGCCAGGTGTTGAATGGCAGGGGTAAAACGTGAGGATGGACAACAGCTGTCAGTGTGTCCGAAAGGTTGACTTGCTAACACTGTCAAAGCACTACTACTGCATTGATTTTTTATGAATGCTTTTTGGACTGTGCTTGGACCACTATGGCAGACAATGACTAAAGCGCTTCCACATACATCATATAGAAAATAGTGGTTTGGTCTGGTCTCGTCACATTAGCATGGAGCAAAGTTTAATAATAGGATGGTGACTGGGCCCAGTTTATGAGGTATTGTATTTGTAATGGAATAACCTTCTTTTGGGAACCTTCATGTGAGTAACAGTCACCACTTTGCTTGCATGTATGTGTGTATTTATATATATCTATTTTCATATGCTTGTTGGAGCCAACACCCAACTATCCCTTCTTTCCTTATAGTCTGCATCTTCTAACACCCTTTTTTACTCTCTCTCATTCAAGTGCACAAACATGAAGTTAAGTCTTCACCATGGAGCTCTCCTCTTTTTCCTTTTCTTCCTAGTTTCCTCATCAAAACTATCTGCCAGGCCACTCACCACTGAACAAGGTAAGCACTACTTGAGTCTCAATTTTAATGGTCTCCTTTTGGAATGTGTTTTACTAAGTGGAATTTGGTTTCTTTAGGGAGAAACAGATCAAAACTGAATGAGGTCTCAGGGCAGGACTTTGTTTTGGAGTTGGAAGGAGGTGAATCTTTGAAGGTAGGAGACATTTTATTTCAAAAACTTGGACACAGACACACAGTAGTTCATTAGATATTTTACTTTTAGGTGCTGTTTTCCTATTAGAATTAGTGTTTGTACTGACTTTTAATGTACATGTTTATTACAATAGATTATCGAAATGAAATTTCAATTCTAATTGGATAAGACCAAAAACATCTATAGAACTGGATCTAAGTTTGTAGTTTCATTGAAGGGTTTTCTCCTTCTGAGTAAATTATACTTGATATTATATCTTACAATTATGTCTGTCTCTGGAATCTAGCAGCTGCTGGGGGTGGAGGGCTGCAAAAATGGAGATGAAGAATGTTTGCAGAGAAGAATGACTTTAGAAGCTCACCTAGACTACATCTACACCCAGCACCATAAGCCTTGAAATCAGAAATCTTGTCATTTTATACTTCAAATAGTAATATCTTTTCAATTTAGCTTTAGATAAATACTATTAAGCTAGGATGTTTCCTATTGTTTTTATTTTCTCTACAACACTTGGGGCTTTGCAAAAGCCTTGTTGAAGTGGTATTAAGGTATCATCTGTTTGATAAAGCAACTGATGAACATATATATAACAGAAGCTTATGAATTTTATTAGCCATGTGGGCTTGCATATGTTGTTAAGTTTGTGATCTTGTCCAACAATCAGAAATCTTTTGTTTCACTTTCAAGGAGCGGATCCATCAAGGGGGGGACATCACGCCATTAAGCAATCATAAACAAGCTCAATGAAATTAACAGAAAGGGATAATGCCCATCTATAATCACAAAACGACATTTCAAGATAACTTGTATTGTACATCCCACTAAATTATTTTGGGAAACATAATGTTTTTTTTTTCTAATAGGCATGTTAACCCAATATATATAATAATATCATTGACCCTCAAAATTCTTATCTTGTTGACTATCAAACATTCTTGTCATTGAAGTACTCAATTCCAATGTAGGCTGATACATAAGAAATTCAAAAGACTACGAAAGACCGATATGCGTATTGCATAGTTATTTTGGTTCTTGATCTCAAGTTAATATTATATTCATTATTCATAACTTGCTGCATGTTGATTCAGTAAATCCAAGCAATAGCATTAACTATTCTCTTAAATGGAAGCAGAAACGATCAAGTGCACGCTCAAGCGTTTGATGGCTTGAAATTCTATTGATTATGTGTGTTTTCGTGGGCCAACTCGAGCGAATAAAAGTTCTAAAATCAGATAAAAGTGTTGCGATAAATGACATTCACGTCCAATTCTCACATTAAAGTAGAAGCTACTTTGTATTGCTATTATCACATCTTTGATCAACGTTTTTGGATTTAGACGCAAATCCAAACACAAGGTTAAGTGAAATGACTATGGTATTGTTTGTATCGGTTGTAATGCTTAATGTTGCCTAACTATTGACAATTGTCAAAGTAACTAAAAGAAAATGAAGTGAAAAACTCCTGTAAACATACTAAAATATAAACAGTTCCAGATATTCTTGGGTTTCACTAGGTTTATGTTTAGTTACATGTCTCAGAAGATTTGGTCCATATCAAGTCCAAAGTTACTCTCTGTAGTTTTATGCATTTTTTGTTAGTTTGACGTGAAAATATACACGTACATATTTAAAATGCTACTCTAAACACGCGCTATATATGATTATTAAACTCTTAGAATTAAGCCTAAGATGTGAAAAATCACATTCAAGATATGAAACTAAACAAACATGCAGATAATGATTATTAATTCATATCTTAGACTTAATTCTAAGAATCCATGCAAGGAATCGATTGTACTGTGGACAGACAGTACTGTGGCAACACACGGGTAAGCATCCATGCCAACTTAAGCCTCACTTTCTCAGAGAAAAAGTGCCTGGTGGGAAATAGTCACAACTCACAGTTACATGATTTACAAACAAATGAGTTTCTTTTCTCAAATTATTTATAACAATTAATGAATTGGGAATCTTAAGGAAGACTAGGCAATATTTGACTATATATTAGTATATCATATAAGCAAAACCACGATCTATGTCTGTCTATGACCGTATTTGATATTCCTAGTATCGAAACTAATAAAGATGCACAAAGACCTACTACGCAGAACCTCTCTGTTAAGGAAAAACAAGACTAAACATCGTAAATTGTTTTCAACATTTCCAAGTTTGCAGTGTCATGTAAAAGCTCAACTACTAAACATTTTATTTTTAAAACAGAAAATGTCTACACTCGGAATCTTTGTGCTGTGAATGAGACATACTGAATCTTTATGCCGTGTGATCTATGAAAAATATCATGGTGTGTGAGGATATAGCCTAAATCCTCTTAGAATTTACCTAAGTTGAACTTACATTGAAAATTTGCAGTTAGATGTCAGCATACTTTAATTGCAGAGAACTTATATTAGTATTAAAAATTTAGTAATTATATCCCAATATTACAGACATGTCATTGACACTCATTATTTTTCTCTTTTTGTCACATTGATTAGATCATATATCAATTTCTATCTCTGTCTCTCTTTTTTATCTCTTTTTATCTCTAAGTATATGAATATTATAGGAGTCTTAATATTAAGTACTAACGTTCAATATAGTTTTCCAAAAATTATTTATGGACATTCATGTGCCAATTAATGCTTAAAGAGGGAGAGAGATCGAGACAGAAGAAAGAAGTATTGGTGTAATTGGGTGTGCGCAAGTACCCATACATCATTATTCTATACTTGCCTATTCCTTGTTTACTTAGGCATTTTTGTTTCTCTTCCAAGTTTAGTCGTTGTGTTAGTGTTGGAGTACAAGTGTGAGGTAAAGTCGCAAATTAGATAAAAATAGAAAAGTTGAACATCATATAAGTGAAGAGAAGACTCATAAACATGCGTCAGATTTTGGGTTAAAGTGTGGTGTCTAATTCACTTATATGGTTAATCATGATCCATTGATGTAAATCTCCTCGATATTTACCTCATTGATTTCCGAACAATTGGTATGAAAGCGGTTGTGGATCTTGGACATGGACAACATGTTTTGTCTTTGCATCCATTGCTCTCACACAAATGAAACCTATAAAATACAAACAATTATTTAAGTTTAGTTTTAACAAAAAAATATTATCCCAAAATAGAAGTTCTACTAGATAAATTGAATATTATTATTTTCTCACCACTCCAAAAGCAATCACGAATTTGCATCACTGACAAACTGTACAGTGATATGATAGTGAAGTCAATATAACATGCTCGTTTACCTCTCATGATTGATGATACCCCAGTCCCAAAATATACTATTCGTTTCTCTAAATTCCATAACCATTTTCTTGGAACATTGATTGGATGTATCATTGAAGTGTGATAAGCAAAAACCTATAAAGCATAAAGAGGATATTTCAAAATTTTGATACGGGAAAATCAAAGACGTTATGCAATTTATATGAGCCAAACGTGCAATGATTTTAGTTAGTCACCTCATTAACTTGAAAGTATGTCCCGTGAAGAAGAAAACATCCTCTCATTGCAGTTCGGCATGGTATCTGTTTCATAAATTCTTGAGTTCTTTCATTTGTAAATGATATTGTTCTGAGTTCAAAAAATTAAATAGTACATAATTTCATAACTTTACTTACCAAAAGAGTTCCTGGCACTGTTAGATTATTTTCTTCCTTATGTAAGTTGTTTTTGGTTGATTCACACGAGCTTTCCAAATCAACTTTTTAATACACAAAAACCAGGGATTTATGTTTGTACGTAAATACTTTTTGCTTTAAGAAAAAAATAATTCACATCATGATAAAAATCTTCTGCCTTTTATATACCTGTTGTCCATTCAACCAGAAGGTAAGGGGAAGGATAATCTAGTTCTCTTGGAATGCTCTGTAAATAAAGAATTAAAAGTCTAAAAACATATATAAAAAACTTACATTTGTGATTATCAAAGGGGAAAGCAAATTGCTACCTACGTACCTCTGCTAGGAGGGGATGTGTATCTGGAAGCACACAACTGCGTAAAAAATGAAAAGCAAAAACGCTCAACACATAAAGCATGTTGAACTTTGCCAATTTTTATTTTTATCATTTAATAACTTATAATCGAATCTCGATAATTAAAAATTGACAATTTGATAAATTAAAAAAAAATTCAAGTATTCAAATATCATTTATGGATGAAAACAAGAGAATTTATCTATGTAGTAACATCATTTTAAATTTATTTTATTTGAATTGACATTTTCTCTACCATAATTATTGTGAAAAAACATTTACAATAATTAGTCTAAGAATGATTTATGTATAATATTCATGTATTATTAACATTTTGCAATAAGTAATATTTTTCATGACAAATGATACTACACATTATATAAGGCTAACTAAGGAAATATATCTAGTGAGAGAAATTATTTTATGTGAGAGTAAGATTAATAAATATTAATTATTAAATATTATCCTGAATGGTCAAGATTAAATACACTAAATCATGTGATTTTTAGAAAATAAATAAATAACTTTTTAAATTATCACATGACATTAAATATTGACCTTCCATATATAATTATGTGATTTAGATTTAATTTTCCTATTCTCATATAAAAAGTTTCACAAGATATGTCCTTGCCTAACTATTGTTATTGCCTTTATGACATCTAGCTTATTAAGAATCTGAATGTGAAACACTTTTATTTGAAACTCTTGAAGTAATAATGTGATGATATTGTAGAAATTATGATGAGCAACATAGTTTTTTTTTATAAAATAAATTGTTTGTATGAAGAAAAAAAATGTATGTTTAGGATCAACTATCAATAATAAGAAGAAAAATCTTATTTTCCTTTTATAAAAAAATCTAAAAAACAATATTAAAATAGTTACATAAATTAACTAATTAAAGAACTTAATCTTTATAATATTTGCACATATATGTAGAAGTGTTAATAACAAGAAATTCATGGTAAAAAGATTAATTTAACAAAGTATATGCTACTATAAAGAATAAAGAGAAAATTAAAATATAAAAGGGGCATAACTTGTGAAGTAGAGAGAAAAAAAAATGTAGAAGAAAGTGAGTAACTTACACTGAGCGCTCAGTCCTTAATCGACTTACATTTTTCATCTTAGGTAGAGGAATGTTTGCAGCATCTGCATGCAATGCAACTAAAGCAGTCGATTTAGCCATGTCTTGCTCAGACTCTTTTAGAGAATAATTATGTGATTCTTCATTATTGAGCTTGATTATTGGAATGTCCTCAATGTAGTGATAAACATTATCCTTGTGAAACTCTTCATCATCTCAACTTCAAATTCGCTTGATTCTAAGCTTTCAAGTTCTGGAGATGATGGGAAATAAATGATAGGTTCACATTCTTTACATACTTCTGTGTTTAAGGAATTG
This sequence comes from Glycine latifolia, assembly GCA_013407115.1. Taxonomy (NCBI): domain Eukaryota; kingdom Viridiplantae; phylum Streptophyta; class Magnoliopsida; order Fabales; family Fabaceae; genus Glycine; species Glycine latifolia. The sequence goes on along the minus strand of CM023952.1, from coordinate 25,824,281 downwards.
TTCACTTCAAAAATGAATCCTGATCCCAAATTTCTTAACGATGTGGAGTTTTCAAAAGAATTAGTTGGAAGCGTTGGTGTCACTATTGTTTTTTGATCCGATGTTGATTCAGATATATATAGAACATTTTATGTAGATATACATATAACAATTATTTAAGTATGATGAAAATTCATATTTATAATTATGTATGCATATATTAAATAATAAACCATATTTTAAGAGTCTTAGGTGGAAAAGTGATACTTACTCAAGGTAAAAATCATCAAAAAAAAGTATTAATATATTTTCTTTGTAAGTATAGAATAATATACATTTCATTCATTGGCACAAAATAATAAGCATTTCTATTGTACTTCTTTTGGCCCTTAAAAAAAATGAGTTATGAAAGTTATTAGTTTCACTTTAACTAGAATATTTTCTTTGGCTAAATCCACGCTTTCATTTGAATCCCTTAAGTCATTTAGTAAACGCTAAAAATATACATTATTTTAACATAGTTACTACTTCAATAATAACATGTTAAGAGTTACAATTAATAAGATTAAATTAAACTATATATTTTTCAATTTTTGTACCTGTATCCTTCTTGCAATAATGCATGTGTTGTTCACAAGATTCGATGGCTTTAGCAACTTCACTGACTTGTGCACATCTAACTGCTTCCCAATCAACTGAATCCATATGATCACTATCTCGAGGACTTTTAGTATGCATTTTTCTTCATGTATCCCAATATTGTTGTTGCTTTTCCTTAACTTTTCTTTTTCCTCATTCATATGTTTCTTTCTAAGAGTTGATATTTTCTCACCAAAAAACACATTAGGAGGATGTACTTCATCAACTATTGAGTTAAATTTCTTTTTAGTTTCCATATTATTAACTTCGAAAGATTCTTTTTCCTTCTGAACTTCCATTTATTCAAGTTTTCCATCTTCCACTTTTTTTTATCAAATGTAGGACTAGAAAAAACAACATTGTTTATAATGGATTATTGTTTATCACTAGGAGCAGTTAGGTCTTCATTATTCTTTTCATAACTTGTTTTGGTAGGAAATTTTGCAGCAAGTGTCATGAAGGCAGAGCTATAAGAAAACAGATGAACATTAAGACATAATACCACAAAAAAAGGAGAGTTTTTTTTCAAAAAAAGAAATACCCTTGACAAATGATCAGACACATTTTGAGTTAGGAAAGCTCCAACCACAGAATCCAAAACTGAACCTTTCCATGGTAAGAAACGTCTATTACCTGAAAAGTTTATCAATCTAACTATCAACACATTTTTTTATCAACAACCATTAATCAATTAACATGCAAAATCTAACTATATTTTTTTTATCAACGATCATTATATATTTGTTGAACTTCTTTAACCAATAATAATATAAATCCTTAAGTAAAAAACACAAAGAATTCCCCATTATATATACTTTTTGCTAGTTTTTCTAGTTGGGGGTTTTCTTTAACGATTATAAAACTTAGCAGCCACCTTATAGGACATTTTACGGGTTCCTGTGAACTTATGACCTTTAAGGTTGTACTCAAAATTGTGTTTAGTTTCTGTTGTTAACATAAATAATAGCAAATCCATTTGACTTAATTTAATTCTTTCTTAGCGCCTTAAGCGATTGTACAGTGGTGGTTTTTGTCAATTTCTATCTAAACAAAGTCTTCTTTCAATTGATATTTAAAAAATGTATATATAATTTATAAATAAAAAAAATATTACAACAAAACGTGAAATCAAAGAAGACAAAACATACCTTGGAAAACACGCATATGTTGTATGAATGATTCAACCTTGTACCAAAACATGTTTCTGATATCCTCCCAATACTTATGCTTCATTTCGTCATTCTCTTTATGTGTCTCTCTTCATCATTGAGCAAGTTCCACACTCTTAATGTTTCTTCGTCAAGTAAAACATTGACCTTTGGAAATAACTCTTTGTAAGGAACTAATTTTCCCAATTCTTTGTAACAACAAGTTCCTTAGTTTTTCTACCTATCCTTTTTCTTTCAAGAGTGAGTTTTATTGATTTCAGTTATCATATTTTTATTTATGATACCATTGCCTTCTAAGTTGAAAACTGTCCAACATTTCCTTTTCCGTACAAAACCCTTTGATCTCTTTCCCTTTGTAAAAGGGGCTAAGAATTTTTCTAAACGCAATCTATGTCTATCAATTCTTTTCTTCTTACACAATAATGGGAAATTTGCTCCAAGCCTCCTACATTCAACCAGACACAAACTTGGCAAAGATGTCACCTTGTGACAACTTTGTAAGGAATTATATCCAATACCCAACTCATTGCTAATAATTGAATTATCAAATCCACTTTCTCAACTTTTGAAGTGTTAAAATTTTTCAGAAAAGGTAATGAAACCAAATCTTCTTCGAATAATTGTCGTTTGCACGAAATACCTCTTCTTATAATACGTTAGTTTTAGCCTGAGAAACCACTTTAGGTCGATATATATTCCTTTTAGATCTTCCAAGTATCTTACTATATATTAATCATATTATCAAATAAAATCTATTAATATATTACAATTTAATAATAAAAAAAAGGGATAAAATCATTTAATATTATCCTTGTACAAATTATAGACAAATTATATTCACTTAGTTCTATATTAGAAATATTTACTAGAGATGTGGTGCAAAATCCTTTTTCTGAGCAAAAATTCATAAATGATTCACCACATATTGTAGGAGAGTAATTATTTTGCTAAGCTCATAATATAAATATTATTAGGACTTTTATTCTTATTTTAACATATATAAAATGCATTAAATAATTCATATTATCTATAATGAGTATGAAGTTAAAAGAGCATAACTACGTACTGAAAAGACACTTAAAAATGTTTATTCAAATATTTATAGCTATAAAGCTAACTACTAACACATCGACATCACAACAAAATCTTAGATCAATCATTAAATAGATGTTTTGAAGGTCTGAGAGTACAACATCTAATGATGTTAAAAAAAATAAAAATTTAAAGCTAACTTATAAATAAATAAAATGAAATAAAAACATATAAAATCAATTGATACTTTTGTGTGATTATAAAAGAAGATATGAGAGATGGTCGTGAGTGGTAGACTACTTATCACCTATATAGATGAAACATTCATAAAATATTGTTGTTGTTTTTAATATGTGCATCATATAAAAAACCATGAAGAAAAAATTCAAAAGTGAATGAGTTTGATTTGATGTAATAGATTAAATTGTTCGCTTACGTTGAATAGGCAAGTTAATGTCTCCATTTGTCAATAAAGAGGCATTGGAGGAGTTTGTTTCTATGGAAGCAACACATGAAGCAGCCTCTAAAACATGATCTTTATGGTTCAAATAACCGAAAGACAATTTAATAGGGATATTTCGCGTCTCCAACTGCATCCATCGTGTCTTGCAGGAGTATCTGGTACCCACAAATCTTGCTTTGGAACCTCATCCTCCATCGTGTTCTTCTTCTCGCCATCACAATATATACTTTACTGTACTGTGATAATCCTCTTGCAATAACATAACATTCAAATGATATTAAACATGAGAACCCAAAGCTAAACTTTATAGGACTGGATGACCCAATATATGACCATTTGAACTTTTGGGATATTATTAAACCTCATTAAAAGAATGTTTGAATTTTGTGATATGATCATAATTATTAAAAATTTAAATACATGTTTGTTAAGAATTTATTATTTTACTAAATGATTACAAAATTAAATATTTTTTAACTAATTATTGAATACTAATGGATGATTGGCTTAGGCAATGAATTTTTTTAAAATAAGGTTTGAAAATTGAACGTTATGTAAGAAAAAGAAGTTAATTTCATCATTTATTGATGTCCCTGGTTTAAATATCACGGTCTCATAAAATAAATGTGATCTTAGATTATTATTTTTTACATTATTTTCAAATTATTTTCATATTTTTAGGATCATCAATTCAATTTAAAGTATTTTATTGATTATGTTAATGGTGTTGACAACTTTTAGTAGGATCACATCTTTCAATTATATTTATTTATCAATCATGTTTAAATTTAAGATTTCATTTAAGAAATTCAAGTCCAATCCCATTTGATCAATCGCATGTTAATAAATTTTTTAATTAAAATTTAAATTAATTATTAAACATCTATTTTCTATACATTTCTTATTAATATTTGTTTAGTTGTTTATGTTCACGAAGAAAATAAAATATAGTTCACTTACATAAAGTTAATAGAGTAGTTTTGACACGTTTTGTGTCCAGAAATAAAATCATTAATATTAAATTTGAATTTGAAATGAATGTTTTCATATAAAAGAAAACTTGAATTTTAAACTTAATGTTTTTTAACACATATAATAACTGTTCTTAAATTATTTTCTGAACTAATTCAGTGTATTAAAAAATTATAAATTATTAAGTATATTTGAAAACCATGATTTATTAGAATAAATTAAAATAACATGTACTTGGTCTAAGTTAAAATGAATTTGAATTTTTTAATTGATCATGTTTTTCAATGAAGATTTTTCATAAATAAACTTAATATATATTTTATATCAATAACGTGGTGACACAAATAATTAAAATATAATAATAATAAAAAATTTATAATGAAAACTTTATATTTTAATTTATTAACTAATGAACTGAAAATTATTTATTTAAAATAGTTAGCTAATTGATTAAAGAGATTTATTACATATAATTAAAATTTCATTTAATTATTTCTCTTTTACATGAATTCAGAGTCATCATAAAGAGAAGGAAAAAAAAATAAAACGTTGAAGTGAGTCAAATTTTGCATTGATAGATCCCAGTTCTCACTTAATGACTTATCCTTTGAAATGAGATAAATAACTTGTTAGCCCAAAATCTTTCTCTACATTTTTCATTTAATGTCCTGAAATTTCAATAACTGAAAATAGATGATTGATGTATTTCTTTTATTATTTAATTACTTTATTAATTTGAATTAGTTGAATTGTTGTGTAAATTATCCTTGTGCAATTGTTTGGTATGGATGTTAGGTTAGGTGAAGTTTGATTGATTTGCTGCATTGAAATTGTGTGATTTTGAGTTTGACCTAACAATTGTTTTGGTAAAATCACAATCCAGATTGGTTAATTGTTAGATTGTCTTCTAATTTTAAAAGTAGACTCATAACCCATGTATACAAATTTTGACCGTTGGGATTTGTGAAATAACATTCGGCGGGTGAGATATCACATTTGCACAGGAGTAGTGAAATTTGTTACAACTGGGTCATCTCACCCAAACGAGCATAATTTCGCCCAGGCGCGCATAGTCGGCTACAAAAACATGCAGTAACGTGAAAACAGGAATTTTCACTCTTCTTCTTCAAAACACTCAACTAAGCCTCCAATCCTCCTCTGTCACAATCCACAACAACTGGTGACCGCCACTGGGTATTTGACCCCGAGTGTTAATATTAACCTTGTATTTGAAACCTATACTAAATTGTCTTCGATTTGGTATATAGAGCTTTGTGTTTGGACCAAAGCATGTGAACTTGAGAGATCTCAAAACAATGCTACAATGAAGACAATTTTCCTATTTACTTCTTTATTAAATTTTAAATGGGAATGAATTTGTTTTGTATATTATAGTTCTCCTCTCTAATTTATAATTTTCCTAAAAATAAGGATTGTAGGATCAACGACTGTCCCCACATACCAACACAAGACTTTTCAGTGTGTTTTGTCCTCACTCACACACTTCCTGAGAAACTTCCCAGGAGGTCACCCATCCCAGAATTGCTCCAAGTCAAGCACACTTAACTATGGAGTTCTTAAGTTATGAACTACCGAAAAGTAGATGCACCTTGTTGGTATAGGTAGTACCTATTAAATTCTTTAAGCTATCCTCAACTGTACTGTCCCATACCTGCACAGCCTCTGGATCCCTCTCATAGGGGTGTGTATTCGATTCATTCATGTACCCCTTTCGCTGGAAGCCTGCCAGGAGCCGCTCCTTTTCCGTGCCTCATTGCACCGGTGATCACTCCTCGCCCTCGTCAACGCCCGAGATGTTACATGCCCACCAGCTTCCGCCTGGTTCGTCCTCGAACCACACCGTACTGGTAGAGAGGCTCTGCTCTGATACCACTTGTAACGCCTAGCCACTTGTAGGATCAACGACTGTCCCCACATACCAACACAAGACTTTTCAGTGTGTTTTGTCCTCACTCACACACTTCCTGAGAAACTTTCCAGGAGGTCACCCATCCCAGAATTGCTCCAAGTCAAGCACACTTAACTATGGAGTTCTTAAGTTATGAACTACCGAAAAGTAGATGCACCTTGTTGGTATAGGTAGTACCTATTAAATTCTTTAAGTTATCCTCAACTGTACAGTCTCATACCTGTACAGCCTCTGGATCCCTCTCGTTCGGGTGTGTATTCGATTCATTCATGTACCCCTTCCGCTGGAAGCCTGCCAGGAGCCGCTCCTTGTCTGTGCCTCATTGCACCGGCGATCACTCCCCGCCCTCGTCAGCGCCTGGGATGTTACAGTGAATATATGAGATTTGTGTTGTCTGAAGACCCGATGAATGTGAATCCAAGGCATGCGTTATATATGTATATGTGGAATGTGATTTTGATGATATTGAAATGAGATTATGTTGATGATTATATTAATATGAGATGATGTTGATGTTGATGATGACATTGATATGAGATGATGTTGATATTGATGATGTCATTGATGAGAGATGATGTTGATGTTGATGATGTTTTTGTGATGAATGTATGTTGTGTGCGTACATTGGGGTGCATTGACCTGTTGAATATTTCTGGAGAGGGAAGATGATTGGCTTAAGAATTTTAAGCATCCTTGAAGAGGGAAAAATGTTGCTTAGAATTTTTAACTATCAACGGTTAGTGCATTTATGTGTCCATGTTTTATACTTCATAATTGCATAGGAGTGAGAAAGAGATTGGTCATAATTTTTAACTATCCATGATCAGCGCATTGATGATGCCCATCTTTCATACTTCATAATTGCATGGAAATAGTATAAATGGTGGTAGTAAGTACATGTGATTTTTCATGAGAGAAAAATGTGGGTATTTGGGGGCATATCACGCGGTTTGGAACTCCCTTGTGACTTAGGTTGATCACCATGGAGGGAGTTTCCTGTGCACGATAGGGTGACTTCGACCAGTTACTGCATTGTTTTCCTAAACGAGAGTGTCATGTGGGCACACTTAGGCTATTTCCTGATGAATGGTACAACATTGCATTTGAGAGTTAAGTCAAGTGTGCATGCATCATTTTAAGCATAATTGATTTGAATTGTGGAAAAAGTTGATGACTAGTTGTTAAGTATACGTTGAATTGATTGATTTTTTAAAATGATTATGGTTATTATTATTGTTTTCTTACTAGTCATTGTCATTTGGTGTTTGTTGATCTTGTATAATAAACTTACCCTTGGAATTTTGTACGGTGTGGTTGGTACCTGTCATGAGAGAAAATGAGCAACAATAGGTGATGTTGGAGGGATATTCTTTTGTTTGAGCCACCAAACCAACATGATAACGTTGTAATTTATTTTGGGAGAGAGTTGTGTTCTGTTATCAACTCTTTCTTAATTAGTTCTTTGATTCTCTTGATTGAACATGTAAATCGCAGACTTAGATACATGTAAAAACTAAATTATGTTATGATATATGAATGACGTATAATGGTTCAATATATATATATATATATATATATGTGTGTGTGTGTGTGTGTGTGTATTTATTCTTTTATGCATTTGTGTATTGTTTGTTAAGTGTATTAATTTGAAAATTTTACCTTCATTCTCATAATTAAATTAATGAAGTTTTCATTTAAAATTGAAATTACACGTTTAAAATTGTAATATTGTAGCAACGGGGCGAATAATTACCAATACAACAAATAGTAAACTATTATTTTAGATCTGAAAATTACGAACACAACTATAATAGTAGTATTTAAAATTAAAAAATATTAAGTAAATTATTAAAATTGAAATCTCTCAATCACATTAGTGCTTATTATAGTTTCCTTAAGGATTATAATAATAAGTTGTATATGACAGATAATAAATAATAATAATTTCAATTTTGTAATATTTATTTGATACTTTTCTAAATTCAAGGACTATGGTGTCAATATTTCACGGTTTCAATAAGTAAAATGATACTTCTTTCATCCTATAATAATTATTGACTTAGTTTTTTTAAAAATAAATAAAGTAAAACTAATAAATAAATGAAAGATAATAGTAATTTAAAAAATTTAAAAGTTAGATGCAATATTTTATATATGTAGTCTTTTTTGAGACATCAATAATCAAGTTTTTTTTTTGTCTTGACTCTTTTGTTTACTAGGGAAAAAAGATTTTGACTAATCTCGAGTTCGATCAAAAAATAAGTAAAGTCTAACAAAAAATTATTTCCGTAAAGGATTAAACTCGAGTATTACCTAAATGGTTCAATATTAACTTCAACACATTAATCATTTATGTCTAATCATTTGATTTATCGACAATCAACTCTGATATCTCTAATAATGTCTGACTACTTTTAAGATTGATGAGTGTCTCCACAAATCAACATGAAATTTTTTAACCTATTTTGACCTTACTCACATATATTTTGGGAAACTTTTCAAGAGATTACTCATCTCATACTTATTTTAAGTCAAATACGCTTAATTATGAAATTCTTAAATATTAAGTTACATAAAAATTTATGTATCTTGTTAATATAGATAATACTAATTAATTTATTTAAGTTATCCTAAATTATATAATCTCGTACTTGTAAAATCTTTAAATATCTTTCATTTCATTTCAGTATGTATTCGCTGGAGGTGTTACAAAAACCCTAAAGAACCTCACTGTTAACCAAAATAACGACCAAAATGAAGGAAACCATCCCTAATTTATTTAATTCCTACAAAAAAATTGACCGAGGACCACGAGTTGAATAAGTGAAACGACAGGGAAAAACGTCGTTTGGTGAGAAGCCTCTTTCTTTCTCTCGTGTTTCCCTCTATCGTTGTTTGTAACGCTAGGTAGCAGCCAGTAAGTAGCAGCTGGTGTAGCATTTTGTGTGTTCCCTCACACCTTATCCTATCGCATTATCACTTTCTCGAAATGGCGAACGACGAAGACCAGCAAGACTCTCCCCAACAAAATGCCCCTTTCTCCGACTCCGACTCCGACTCCGACTACGACTCTGACTACTCCTACGATGAGGTGGAGGACGAGGCCTTCCGCCGCGCCTTTGGCCAACGCGACGACGGCGACGACTCGTCATCGCCGGAGAACCTGAAGCGCGACGACCCGGAGGCGAACTTTCGCGCCTTCTCGGAGGCGCTGGAGAGCCCCGCAATGAAGGAGCTGCACGAGGAGCTCGACCCTTTGATTGCGGAGAAGAAAAACCCTTACGACTTCCCCAGAGACCCCGAGGAATGGACCGAGCAGGACCTCAGGGAGCTTTGGGCAGATGGGCCCTACGAAATCGGCGGCACGGGCTGGGACCCCGTTTGGGCCACTGACGACGAGTGGCGCTATGTGAAGGAACAGATTGCGGACGGAGAAGAGCCTCCCATTGCGCCGTTTTATCTTCCTTACCGGAAGCATTACCCTCCCATTCCGGATAACCATTACGACATTGCCACCCCCAAGGATGCTATTGAGGAGTTGGATAGGATTGAGGAGTTTCTCAAATGGGTTAGCTACATTTTCGAAGATGGAAGCACGTATGTGTGTACTATACTGTAAAATTATTATTACTTTCGATGTTCGGGTTTAATGTTGCCGGATTTTCTCTTCTTTTTGCAGGTATGAAGGGACTGTTTGGGATGACTATGCTCATGGGAAAGGAGTTTATGTTTCTGATGATGCATTGGTCAGGTTTGTCTTTGCTCCGTTTTGTGGTTTTTGTTCTAGATTAGTAGTGATGGTGCCAGTGATAAACTAAGGGTCTGTTTAGATAAACATCTTTAGAAACACTTATAGGAGAATAAGATAAGAAGAATAAAATGAAATGAGCTTCTACATATGTTAAAATTAGCTTACGCAGAAGCTAATTTGTGGAAACTCTCTCATATAGCCTCTCTATAAGATTAGTTTTAACTTATGCGCTTATGGAGAAACTCTTTACATTTTTTTAAAATTTTATACTCTTAGAAGTGCTTCTGGATAACCTTATCCAAACATGCCCTAAAACAACATTATATGCATAAGCAATGAATTCTACATTCAAGTAATAAGCGGTTAAACATGCAATGTAATTGGACAGAAGGGAGAAATTTGTTTAGGTTTTTATTGCGCTCTCAAACCCTAGCACAACGGTAAAATTGTGTCTTGGTGACTTGTTGATCATGAATTCGAATCCGGAAACAGCCTCTTTGCATATGCAAGGGTAAGACTGCGTATAATATCCCCCCCTCTTACCTGCGCAAAGCGTGGAGCCTCCAGGCATTGGGGTACGTAGTTTTTTTTTTGTTTTTTTTATTTTTATTGCGCTCTCAGTCTGATGACACAAAGATATTCAGACCCAAATGTTATTGATGGCGGTTTCACAATTTCAGCCACAACCTCAAGGTTTTGAATCAGTTGGTCAGGTTCCCTTAAGGCTAATAAACTGAATCAGTTGGTCATGTTTTCTGGGGTTCTATTGTGGTCTATGACTCTCTGTTAGCTAATTATTTCAACTAGTGTCAGCATCTATTCATCTTCCCCCACCGATGTATCAGCACCTCACTTCTTGACATGTCAGTCTTCATGCAACTCTTTTTTATGTCACTGATATTCTGTAATGTGTTGTCTTTTCTTAGGTATGAAGGTGAATGGTTTCAAAACGATGTGGAGGGTCATGGTGTAGTTGAAGTCGATATACCTGTTATAGAACCTGCTCCTGGGTCCAAGTATGTACTTTATTTTAATTGCCTCATTATGTGTGAATGAAGTCTTAGATTGTGACACAGTTTGAATATACATTCAATTTCTTGAGAACAAACTTGGGCTGCTTTTATCCATGCCCTCAGGCTTGAAGCAAAGATGCGAGCTCAAGGAAAGATAATAGCAAGGGATTTTTTGTCCCCAGAAGACAGAGAATGGCTTGAGAAGGATATTGAAGATATGTATTATCTTGCAGATGGGAACTATGAAATCCCCTTTTATGAGAATGAGGAATGGGTTAGGCAATTTGGAAGAAAGCCGTGAGTTTAATTGTCTATTTCTATTTTGCCTTTTCCAATTAGAATCACTTTATTATTTTTAAGATAAGTGAGACTTTGCAATTCTTCTCTCTAGACATCACGCTTCTTTGCATTGTCTCTTCATAGTACATTACTACTGGTGTTGAAAAAGGTTTTATATTTTATGCCCAGGGAGAAAGGTCGCTATCGTTATGCTGGCCAGTGGAAGCATGGGAGGATGCATGGATGTGGTGTATATGAAGTTAATGAGCGTATCTTATATGTAGGTGCATGGAATAGACAAAATTTGTGTTTCAACTTTTTAACTACAATCAACTTCTTTCTTGCCAATTTTTATAAAAATGGGGAGAGGAAACTGGACTCTGTAGATAAAAAATAATTTGCCCAAATAACATGTCCTGGAGAGTGTGCGACATCCCTTTATGCTCCTTGAGACCTTTATTTTTTACTCAACATACTTCAATTTTAAGTTTATGGTGTACTATCTACATTCTTGGTTGAATATCGCCACTTAATTCATCGGTGGAGATTGCAAGTCATCTCAACATAAGGGATGATGGCATTTCCATCACACTTGAACCATGTAGAAGGCCTATTTTCTATCCTGGTTACATAATCTGTGTGCATGCAGGGTAGATTTTATTTTGGAGAATATGTGGATGACATTTCGGGATGCGATGAAGACATTTCAGCGGTATTTTTTCCTAATGTTTTCATCTATGTATGATAAAAAAATAATAATCTAAGAGTTGTGTAGATATCTTATTCTTTCTGATATTCTGTCAATTTCAGATGCATGCTGGTATAGCAGAAGTTGCTGCTGCAAAGGCTCGCATGTTTGTTAACAAGCCAGATGGAAGTATGCTGTTTGATCTCTTTGAAACTTTATCTTGGAAAGCCTTATGTTCATGCTATTTTTTTTTGGGGGGGGGGGGGGGGGCTGATCCATTGATTAGTGCATGTGTTATGGATTTAGGCATAAAATTTCATGTTCTGCTACCTCCTGCACTTCCTTGCAACATTTTGCATATGTTGGGTTGATATTATTTTTTAGAAAATATTTTTTTTTCGTTTCAAAATCCCTAGAAGCCGGCAATTATTTATCTAAAATAATTTAAACTAAGCGTACAATTAGACTTTAACACCAGTTAAGATTTAAGAACACTCATAACCATTTTTTTTTTGTTTTGTTTTCCTTTTGAATCATAATATAAAGATTAATGACCGATTGTAACAAATATTTACATCACCTTTTTGTCTCTAGACAATTGTCTCATCTAGTAAGGATGGTTAATCATGCATGTTGATTCTTGGGCATACTAGTAGAGGCTTTCTGCTTTTATTGTATGGTTGAAAAATTATATATGCGCTATTTTGGAATTGACATGTTTTCCCCCCTTTTCCTGATTGGTGCTGTGCTGATTTTATTTTGTTTATGATTATTCGTAACATATTGTTTAACACTCTGTGCAGTGGTTAGAGAAAAGAGAGGCCCATATAGTGATCCACAGCATCCTTACTTTTATGAAGAAGAGGATGTGTGGATGGCACCTGGCTTCATTAACCAGTTTTATGAAGTGAGGCTTACCGCCAATGTTTTATCCTAATATATTGCTTATTGTCATCTTATGCAAGGAAATTCAAACATGGGTATGATTCTATTGCAGGTTCCTGATTACTGGAAAGTATATGTGCATGAAGTAGATCAAGAAAGAGAAATGTGGTTAAACTCTTTTTATAAAGCTCCTCTTAGGTTACCCATGCCAGCTGAGCTTGAGCACTGGTGGTCAAAAGGTATTTGTTCTTCCTATTTTTCTGAATGAACAAGTATGTAGTTGGTATGACTTTTATAGTCCTCTCCTGTCTGTCAATGAAAATGATGAGTTCTTAATTAATTCTTCCTCCAAATACTTGGTCAGAGGAGAATCATAAGATTCCTGAATTTGTCCTTATTAACAAGGAACCGGAGCCTGATCCTGAAGATCCTTCAAAGCTTATATATACTGAGGATCCTCTCATCCTCCATACACCAACTGGAAATATTATCAATTATGTTGAGGATGAGAAATATGGAATACGTTTATTCTGGCAGCCACCTTTGGGAAAGGGTGAGGATGTGGATCCTGAAAAGGCTGTATTCCTGCCCCTTGGTTATGATGATTTTTTTGGAATAGAAAAGGAGAAAAAAAAGGAGAGCATATGGATGCGTATTATACTTGCAATTGAAAATGCATGCAAGCCATGGTTTGATAAGCTAGATAAATGGACTGAAGAGCAGAAAAAAATTAAGGAAGAGGAAAAAAAAGCATTTGAGGAAGATCTTGAACTGATAGAAGCTGAAATTGGTCTAGAAGAGGCCATTGAGGATATGGAAGAGTTATTGCGCATAAGAGAGAAAGAAGAGGAAAAGAAGGCGAAGATGGGTTTGCTGGATGAAGAAGATGATGATGATGATGACAATGATGATAACAATGAAGGTGATGGTGATTATATGATTTCTGTAACCAAACAAGACGAAAAGGCTCCTGCAAAGGTTGAAGAAGTTCCCACAGAGGTGGAAGAGGAAGATGATGATGATGGGGATGATGAAGATGATGATAATAGTGCACAATCAAGTTTTGGGTCTGTTGAGCAGGGACAGACAACAGATCAGCAGAAGGGAAAACCTGGGAAATCTCCATTTTCTGCATCTTCACTTGCATTTGCTTCTAGCAGCCTTATCTGTGCTGTGAGTTATGATTCCCAACTTTCATTTGATGCAAGTTTTTATACATGACTCCATCTTATATTTTGGAACCGATTCTTGTGTTCAAGTTATATGCTTTCTTTTCTTGTGTATATCTTGCTCCCATTGAATAATCAGGGAATTGTACAGTTCATCTGACAATCAAATTATAATTTTCTTCTTTTCAACATCATTAAGCAATTTTAATGGATTTTTAGGACAGTTTTTATGCTTTAATTGAACAATTTAACAAGTTAGCTGATAGTATATTTGATTTATCTCTTCTCAGATACCATACAGATTTACATTTCAATGAATTCATTTGGCATTCAATTGGAAGGCCTAAACGCTTTTTTTTTTGTTCCCGTGTTGTGGATGAGAAGGATGTTAGAACTACTCAAGTATTGAAACATCTGGCAACCTTACCCTTGTACTACACTGACTTCCCTTGAGATTAGCAGTAATTACAGCTAGACCTTACTTGATTTGGAAATTACTCCTATATTCTTCGTTTTATATATTATTCTTATTCATTAACACCCTTTATTTTTTAAAAATCACTCATTCCTCCCTTTTTTTTATATGTACTAAGCATGCACATAGCACCCTTAAAAATAACAAACCAAGGGATATGCAAGAGAGAGAGGTGGCATTTCTGAAACAAGCAGGGTTTAGGTGTAATTACTGCTAACTTTAGGAGGGGTCTGTGAAATTATCCCAAGAATATTTAATTATGAGTCACATTGTTGTAATACAATCATCAAATCTTTGTAGATCAATTTCAGGGGTCATGTAAAGGCTCGGAAAAGCTTCTAAAAATGTTATCTTATCTGATAAATAAGGGTGGTGCTTCTCTATCTCGGTATCTCTTGCTCACAAGCCATGCACTTTATTCTTTATATATTCCATACATTTGTTTGTGAAGGCAGATGAATTTGCTAGTGATTGTGTATGTGCTACAGTGCTTGCAACGCCTTGCCTGGAAGCAGCAATAGATATGTGCTATATCTGAATTCCACTTCATTTCAATGTGCAGAATAGAAAACTTGTTTGCTTTACAAGTCTGGATTGAAGACTGGCAAGTTCATGAATATTTTTCTCTGTCTTTTGGTTTATCAGGTTCCAGCCAAGCTGCAACTATCATTTTCATTCTGGAACAAGGGGAGATCAAAACCGGAGTCAGTTCCTCCGCCATGCATTGATCGTTTGAGTAATATGAAAACAGTTGATTCAGTCAATTTCCGTCCTGTGACCAGCCAGAACGGTAGCTTGAAGGCTGTGGGCAAAACACATGGGAAAGTCAAGACAAGAAGCTCTTTAGGTGGGAAATTTCTTGGGGTGCACTCTCAGACTCGATCACATTTATTGGCTTCTGCAAATTCCAGAAGCAACTTGAAGGAGCCAAGAGTGAGCAGTAACATGTGGTTGCATGCAGCACCAGAGAGGGATTTAGACAGCATACTGTCTTTGCATTCATCATTGTATTATTTTGAAAAACATAGAGAGACAATTTGGTGATCATATCCTGTCCATTTTTCCCCAAATAAGAGAGGTTCACTTGAAATACAAGTTTTGAAGGCCGTTTTGTTCTTTTGTTGCCCATTCTGTACCAAAAAGGAGCACACATAGGATTTTTGTGAGGGCAGAGACATAACAAAATTTGTTACTGTATTTTATTATGTATGTCATTCTAAATCTGAAAAGCATCTGCTGATAGAATTGTTGAATGCTGTTTACATTTTTTCTCTTTCATCGTGTTTCACTTTATTACACGACTAAGATGCTGAAATCCCAAAAGCACAGATAAAACCACGTGACAAGTCTACTGTCTATTAAAGTCTCTTAACTTCTAATCTTTAAGTCGGACAAAATTTTGATGTAATTTTAGGTATTTTTAATATTGTTGTCTAATAAGAATAAAAATTAATTTTCATTTGAAAATTAATGTTGATTTTTAATGTAATTTTTTATTATGTGGCTTATGGAGACAAAAAAATTGGATCATTGTGATAACAACATCGGTATGAAATATTTATTAATTTTATTGATAATTAATTTTTATCGAAAAATTTAATTGATCACCTTAGATGAGATTTTTTCTCTCCATCATATTTTTTTATCCACAACTTAAATTTAAAATATTATTTAAGAGAACCAAATTTAGTATCACTTGTATTATCGATTTATTGGTTAATTTTTTACTTTATTAAATAACAATACTAAAAGAAAATACAAAATTATATTTAAATTTTGTCCTATTAAAAATGGTGCCAGTACGGTTACATCTGGTTGTATTGTAGTCTGGGGTTGGCCAATCAATATTAGCATTGCCACAGGTGTTAGATCATTGATAATTTTCATTCATTGATGATTGGTCCATTTTTTTCATATCATTCTCAAATTAATAAGTTATCAATTTTTTTGTCCAAGATAAGAGATTATGGTATCTTTCAATCCATTAAATCAAAGATTAATTTTGTTTATGATGTGTGATTATTATTGGCCTAAGAAAATTTTACAGATAATGGAAATCAAATAGATCTTATATTACTATATCAATACTTTAGTTAAGTCATCTAATTATTTGCATAACTCCTCTTAATATAAGGCATCTTAATTATTAAAAAAAAGCAAGATAAACTTCTACGTTTTGAATAGTCCAAAGGGATTGATTTTGGCCGTTCAATCGTTCTTTACAAGTAGCTTATCCAAACTGGTAGTATAAGGCACCTTAACATGAAGGACCACTTAAATCACCTTCAACGGCATGTTCTTGGGCTTGCTTGGTCACGATGCACGACCAAACTGATATAGAAGGCAACTCTTGCACTGCATGAGCGAGCACCCACAAAATACCAAACTCCATGATTTTAGAGTGATGCCTCATACAAATCTTCTGTTTAGTAAAGCGACTGCTGCATCCAGACCCATCCAAGTTATTTTATGTATTGATTATTCGCTTCTCAGAATCTTCATTCAACTCTACGTACCACTACATTATTGCTATATTATATGCAAACCTTGTCACCATTTGTAAAAAAATAAATTGCGTAGATGATCAACTCTATGATAACCTTAATATTTATTTGATTCCTTGTGCGATTTTAATTGCGTTCTTTTATTAAACTAAATATTTCTATCATTAAAATTAACCAAACTTGAATCTTCTATAGTTCTATTAATTATATCAAACTCTCAATTTTTTACTTTCTGTCAAGACTTCAGGGAGGGGAGTGGGTGTAATGACATTATAATACGGAGTATAAAATAATTTTAAAAGGTTAGAAGCAAAAAGGTTTAGTGAAAGTTTGATGAAACTTGTAAGATGTGATATTATGATTTGAAGATTTTTTTAAGATTTTGTTTTGATTGGGATTCAATTTTTTGATTGTGCCAATGGAAAATAAGACAAAAATTCACTCGTAATCATCATATCTAAAGAATTAGTATGATAAATTTTGGCTATAAGGATATTTTGTTTACAGTAAAAACAAAGTTTTGGTTTGTGAGTTGAGTAAAAAAAAAAAATTTTGGGTAGATGTGTGAAAGAATACAATTTAATTGATTTAATTATAAATATTTTGGGTTAAAATTAGAATTTGAGGGTTTCAGTTAAAAAAAAATCAATAGAAACCAAATATTTTTAATTTTGAAAATAGAAAGATTACATCAAATACAAAGGATCAAGGTTAACAGTAAACCATTAATCTGTGGTAGGCAATGATAGGTTGTATATTAATACATTATTGATGAATCAAATTAATAATAAAAACTAAAATCGATACTTTAATGATTGAATGGGGAAATAAAAGATTACTCGAACATAGTTGCCTTCACTATCTAGATATATTTATTTATAAGTAAGGTGATGATGAAATTGAGCTGAGATATTTTGTTTATGTAATGAGAAGATAATCGAGAAAGCTTTAGAGTAAAATATAACCACATTTGTCTTACCCTTCCACAATAGAATGAAACCAACGAATCAGAAGCATCACAGCTCAAGATTCCAATTCATTACTCTCCTTACCATTACCAGACAAAAAAATAATATTCTCAAAATATTTATCATATTTTAGTTTTTTTAATGTAATATTAATTACTTTTTTCATTTATATTATTTATAATATTAATGATAAATAACAAAATCTATGAATAAATTAATAATGATATAAGATTAATTTTATAAAATTATTGTTTTATTTATTATTTTTTCTTGATTAGTATAAAATAATTTAGGACAATTATTATTTTGGGATGAAAGGGGTAAAGTATTGTATTTCCAAACTCTTAATAGTTTAGTCATGATTCTCATCAACAATATAGCATCATCATGCTGAGCAAGCTGCCCAGAGTGGAGAAAGATATTTAGCAAATATTAATTAAATAGAGAAAATTTTAAATTTGTTTTTCTAAAGTTGCATGCCGTTGTGTTAATATTTGTTAAAAATAGTCAAAAAATTTATTCTTTAACTTTTTATATCATCTCTTCAACTATTTAAATTTTTTATCATTAAATTATTTCTCGAAAAAAAAATAAAGTTTAGCCTCAAACTTGATGTGGGTGGTCAAATGTAGTAAGTCAAGTAAAAAATGACTCAAATTTAGTTTAAGTTTCTAAAATGAAGTTCAAGTCAATTGAAAAATCAATTTATATATGCTCTTGCCACTTTTATGAATTGATATATATATTACCTATAGCATATTATGCAATATAGCTCAGAAGTACACAAACTCAAACTGTGTATTTTTTATTAATTAATTTGAAACTTTTGATATTGAAAAAATTATATTGAGTAGACATGTTCAAACCAAATAAACTTATTTAAAGTAGAAAAATTCTCTGAAACATCTTTTCCTTTTTTTATTCAGAAAACTTAAATTTAATATCTCAATTCAGAATCTCTTGATTATTCACCTAAATCAACCAGTGCTTGTTTGGTACTACTATTATTTTTAAAAAAATCATTTTCTAAAATTATCTCCAAGAATTGTTCATAAGTATTTTTTAAAATAAATTCAACCAAACACATAATTACTTATTTGATTACTGTAATAGGCATTCGTGTCAGCCTTTCATCTCCCTTATTACATATATCTTTTGAACTAATTGCCGTCCATACGATCGTGTCCTTAACCAATAACTAGAGACATCGTAAAAAGTCCTTGAAATAAATAAAAGTTTCACAGGAAAGAAAAAAGGAATATGGGGTCTACTTAGATATTTCTCTCGCAGTATCACACCTCACCTGAACAGTATCAAACCTTATCTCCAATCAAATAAATATGAGAAAAAAATAGCTATATATTAATTGTGCAAAATTTTTACTAAGTCATTTAATCATAATCTATCATATATAATAAATTTATTAATTTTAAAAATAATTATCTTAAAATAATTTAAATAGTAATTTATACTGAATGATACTGAAACTATATTAGTTAGATAGAAATTAAACTCAACAAATAAATACTTGTGCAAACTACTTCACCCCACTTTTACTTGTTTTCATCCTTGCCTTAACTATTCTCCACAATGAATCTTAGTCAATTAGTGAGGCTGATTATGTAAGAGATCTTAGTCAATTAGTGAGGCTGATTGTGTAAGAGTGTAAGACAATGTTAAAAGGTTATTTTTAAATATGATTAGTGAACATTTCTCCACTCTAAGCATGTAATTAACATCGATTATTTTTTAAATATTTTTTCTCCCATATTATATTAACAATTATATTTACTTTTCTATCATTTATTATCACCTATCACGGAGTATATTCTCTCATTTTAAAAAGTATACCTAATGTTAGATACTGTTTTCTAATTTTTTGTTGCTGTTGCGTATGCGAATGTTTAGTTCATAATGCAGACAGAGATCCATGTATCCATATTCAATCGACTAGGTTGGGAATTGTGGGGAAGCAAATATTGGCAAATAGCCTATTCAATACCGCAATAACAAGCTTATCCTGACATTGTTTCCATAGCCTCCAACAGTCAACTTGTTATATGCATGTTTAACATTATAGTAAATTTTCATTTTCTTTATATTATTATTGTGCATCTCAGGGGTAAATATTGGAAAAAGTTCATCAATGAGCTACCAAAAAAATTACATAAATAAATTTAATATCACATTTTTAAAAAAAAATCTTAAAACTCAGGTTTATGAATATTTTTTCACTTTATATTATTCAATTTTTTCATTTTTATCCTATATAAAATTTCACAAGAGACTTATTATGTTGCAACCAGTATTAGTTTACACACTAATAGTCACAACCTTCAAATCATGATCAGCACCAATTGTTAAAAATAAAATCAGGATCATTTGTGTGCCCATGTTTGGACCTTTTTGAGGACATAATGACAAGTATGACTTGTCCCAAAACTCCCATTCCTTTCACGTGTTTTTGTTTGTCTTGCTTCGGCTTTTGCTGGGGCTGTTCAATAACCACCGTCACTTGGATGTCTGTTTATTCCATTGGCACTACGCTTTTGGGCTAGTTAGCCACACTTCTAGTTGTGGCCTGCACTTGAAGATACAAATTAGAAGACAAGTTAAAGTTAATCATTACCACCGAATAAATTAATA
Source organism: Glycine latifolia (assembly GCA_013407115.1). Lineage (NCBI taxonomy): Eukaryota > Viridiplantae > Streptophyta > Magnoliopsida > Fabales > Fabaceae > Glycine > Glycine latifolia. The sequence goes on along the minus strand of CM023952.1, from coordinate 25,803,719 downwards.
AAAGGAAAATTGGCAACATTATACTAGATTCATTATATAGTCACGCCTATGGTTTGAAAATGCATGTGATCAAGGTCTTTGAATAAATATATCCCTAAATAAGCAAATCACCCTACATCTATAAATAACCTACGGGATTTTTTTTAGGGAGGGTTTGTTTTTTTTTAACTAATAAACATACAATTTTAAGAAATTACAACATAAATTAACTATAATAATATAATTCTAAAAAGACTACTAATTTGACAGTATAGTGGAATAACACATCCAATTGGCCACAAGTTACCCTTAAATTATGTAACACCACAGGAATACAACAACAATTAAAACTAATAAAAAATTCACAAATAACATTGCGGTATTATGGCAAAATTATAAAGTGACATAAAACTGAAAACATCCAAAAAGTAACAATATAGGTGTGTAGCATCCAACAAACATAACTTTTTAAGGAAATCCTTTTGTTGATTTTTCAATATTCGATATTCTTAGGTGAATGGCTATTTTGAGATCGAATGAAAAAAAATGAATTTAATTAATTCAATTTATACTATTTTGAAATAATTACAAAATTACAAAAATAATATCATTCATTTTGAACAACAAAGAGTGATTAATCAAGTCCGACAACAAATTTTACTTACTGATATTATTAATTGGTGGTGGATCATCATTTCATGGTTGTATCAATATGTATGTCACATGTAATTAAATCTTATTAATTATTTTCTTTTAAATTAAAAAAGAGATTTATTAACAAATATATCCTTATTTTTTAGTATGAGCATATGTTAGTAAGTTATATAATTTATTATTTTAAGATATTTTTTAGTTATAATTTGTTAACGCATTCATACTAAAAAAATAAAAATGTTTATGTTAATAAATTTCACAAACATTTGCTAACAGACTTACTCTTATTTATTAGTAAGAGTGCATTGGCATATTATATCATTGTATGTTTTAAGATGTTCTCTGATTATAACTTCTTAACACAATCATAATAAAAATAAAGATTTATACGTTAACAAAATCCATTAAAAAAATTAATACATGTTATATAAATATTGGTGAGGATAGATAATGATTTAAGACTACCTAATAATTTATCCTTATTGTGTGTGCTTGTTTACTGTGCAAATGTTTAAGGAAAATTTACAATCATTATCACAAGTGAATTGAGTCCTCGAGTTATATGAAAATTTGTGAAGGAGCTGTTTCTTAATTGGTATTTAACTTCTTTTAAAAATCATAGCATGTTTAGGTTAGTGGTGAACTATGTTGAAATATCATGATAGCCTTAAAACCACTTTACAGTGTTGTAGAAAAATTATAGTGATAAAATTCTAACATGTTCTACCACAAATCCAAACATGTTAGTTTCATGATTTATAATTGTGAAAATGTCTTTAAATCCAATACTAGATATAAAAAAAAGGTACCATAATTTTATAGAGGTGCAAGAAGAAGAGGAGTGACAAAAAATATTTGGTTTATCAAATAATCAAATAAGTTTTTTTTTTCAAAAAATAAAAATTAATTAAAAGATATTGTAAAACATATTCTAAAAACTAAACTATTTTTTTTTTAAATGACAAGAAAACTAGATTGATAGAAAAGGTGAACTGCCAATCAATTTGAATGGTGAAAATATAAATTTTAAAAAAATGACGAGAAAGTAAATTGATAGAAAATTAAAGACGAGATATAGTAAGTTAATAGCTAAGTAAAAGTTGAACAATAAATTTTTCTCTTTTCTCATCATGAATCAAATAAGGCAATATTTTTCTTTTTCTTTTCTTTTCTTGAAGCAAATTAAATAAGGAAACACATATTTCTCTCCCTTTTCATTATCTTCACTAAAAATGATCTCCTTAAAAATAAAAGACACTCTTAAATAAACAAACAAAAAGATGCTGGTACCTTAAATGTTAATGGAATAAAATTGTTGTGTAGTTTAAATGACCTTGAATAAACATTTATTATGATTTAAAATGGGTTCATCACCCTTGCCCATATGGCCATATCCCTTTTGGACTTGTCCCAGTCAAGAGGCTGCGAGACGAAGCATCCTAAATTTAATTTCCCCACGTTCTTTTCACTTTTGTTTGGGGTCACAGTAGTAAGTCAATAACTAAATTTTCTACACCAAAATATTTACCCTCCTCACACGTGTCACCCAAAATCTGGCTTACCCATTCCCATATCTCAACTCCAATCACATCTTGCTTTGAAGGCTCTCCGCGAGTTCCTCCTCACGAAACCTCCCTAACCTAGTGAACTCTTTATTTTTATTTTTAATTTTGTTTTAAAAAAAACCCTTATTATATTCCGTTTGGCCGTATAAATTAGCATCAAACGCAACCACTCTTCAAACTTCAAAGCCCTCCTTTGCCTCTGTCTTAGCTTATTGTTGCACCTTCCTCGTAAAAGATAACTCCCGGTCGGCGTGCATCGCCGCCGATTGAGGTCAACAAATAAAAAACACAAAACTCACTTTAGCGCAACACAGCCAAACGCGGTGTTAACGATGACGAGCTTCTGAAATTCCAACTTCGCCCTTCATCTCTGTGTATATTCTTTTTTTTATTATTATTATTTCTATTATTTTTCTTCGGTGAGGTTAACTCCATGCCTAGTCCCAAGAGCAGCCGCAGCGGCCAGATCGAGACTCACCGGAGGGGAAGGTCGTCGTCTTTCCACGGCCAGAACGCGATGTCCGTCGGTCAGCTCCGTCGTCCGAAGACGGTTTCCGACCTCCCGTCGCTCAGAAGCCTCACCGGAACGGCGTCGGCGCCTGCGCCGGAGGGCTTGCCTAGACAGCCGCCGAAGATGCTGCTGAAGGTGACGGTGCTGAGAAGCCTCGCTCCCGTGCAGGTGTTGATGACGCCGGAATCCACTGTCCGCGACCTCATAGCGGCGGCGGTGCGGCAGTACGTGAAAGAAGGTCGCCGGCCAATCTTGCCGGCCAGCGAAGTCTCCGATTTCGACCTCCATTATTCGCAGTTTAGCCTAGAAAGTAAATCTCTAATAAATTATGAACCAAATGTAGATATAATTTCATAAATAGTTTCTAATCATAGAATTAGAGTTTCATCTCAACGTTGATAATTGTTGGAATCGCGAATTATCGAAGTGAAATTGTAATTTTTCTCAGGAAAATAGTTCTAAAAATACTTTTAAAACTACCTCTAACTTTATTCATAAATTAACTAGTCCTTTGGTTTCTTTTTATTCTCTTGAAAAAATCAATTGATTTGGATTTGTGTTTTTGTGATGTTAATTTTTTTTTTTCTTTTCAGGTTTGGATAGGAAGGAGAAGCTGCTAGAGCTTGGATCTAGGAATTTTTTTCTGTGTCCGAGAAAGCCAGCTAAAACAGTGGAAGGTGGCGTAACGACGTCGTTTGCGTCTTGTTCGAAAGAGGTAGAGAAAGAGAGGGAGGGATATGGTGGTGGTGGTGGGTTTGCTTGGTTCAAACTCATGCAGTTCATGATGTGATTGGTTGGTTGATTAGTTATTATTGTTTGTTTGTTTTAATTGAAATGTCTTTTTTATTTGTCCCAGAATGAATGGCCGGTCACTTGTAAAAAATAATAGGTTGGCTTGGCAATTAGGTACGGGGTTTGAGATTTGTGTGCAAGCAAAGCAAAATTGTAAAATTGCATGTATGATTTTTAAACACATACATGGTAATGTTAAAGCTTTCAATTGCAAAATTGTAAAATTTATATGTATATAATCTTATAGTTCCTTAATTTTGTTCATTTTCTCTTTCCTTTCTCTTTGTAAAGTTTATCTGTTCTTTTCCTCTGTGACAAGAATTCTCCATTAACGAAAACTATGCAATTGTTTTGTTAGATTAACCATTTAACATAGAAGTTAACACGTTCCTTATTTAACGGAGAGATTCCGCTTTCCTGTGACGCGAGGAACACGGTTTGGATTTGGCTGTTCCAGTTTCTTAATGTAAGAAAATTAAGTATATGTAAAGAGGTAGTATATTTTTTTAGTATATTTGAATAAATTGAAAATTTTATTAATAAATTTGTAGGGTGAATGAACATGTAAAGAAAATAAAAAATATTTACGGATTGCTATGATAAAAATTCTTTACCTAACATTATAACAAAATTAAACTTTTTTTGGTTGACAAAAACAAATTAAACTTTTATTATTTGTAAATTATGTACGTAAGCATTGAACCATGACTTAGATTTTATGACTATATTTTAAATTAAAAATTCTATGGTTGTGAAAAAATATTAAAATTTAAAGAGGAATGTTAGTGGTATTTTTTGTGATATTATAGACTCTCTCTAATAATGAGTTATAATTTATTGAAAATCAATCAATTTTAATAAATTTAACTTCTCTTTTTTTTGGTTACAAGAGGAAAGTAAAATCCAAAAAGAAAGATCACAAAACAAACACAACTATGGGTGGGGGAAACTGCTACCCTGGTACCCTCAGCTCCACTGGAGCAACATATCTAAACCACGCATTTTCTCATCTGAGAGAAAATCAGCACACTCATTCCTCTTAATTTCCATGATTTTATTAAATAAGAAGTAAAATGATAATTTTTAATAAATTCTAATTAATCATAAAGATAATCTTAAAAAGATAGCATCTCTCAAATTTAAAATATCAAAACCGTACATGAATCACGATGAATGCGTCAAGAGTACAATTAAATCCATACCTTTTATCGGGCGATTATTCGATTGCAAATATTTGACAAAACGTAAACATTGATAAAATAATGTTGCAAACATGTTGCTTATATGTTTTGCCTTAGAACAATTAGTACACACCATTATTACAATTTAAGCAAAATTAAATAATCACATAAACGAAATTAACAAAACTAATATATTTTATTTTTTTCATTTTTATTTTTTAGTATATAATAATTGCACTGAGATAAGAACTTATGATGTCATACGTATTACCTAAATCCCTCCAATAAGCCAACTATAGCGAGTTTTTTCCTATTTGTTATAATAATTGATGTAATTTGACTCCAATTCATGTTAATGGTTAATGATTAGTTTGAAAGTATATGTTATAGTTGCAGATTCAGCTTCTCAACTTCTCAAGATTGATTCCAATGAATGATACATATGAGTTCGTTAAAACAAAAAAAAACAAAAAACTTTCCGTGACCAACTCATTTAAAAAGGAAAACAAATAATATTAATAAATCAATGATTTATATTACACGAATATACATTTTTATTACTTTTTGAAGTTACTTATAGAAGTGACAAATCTTCAAATTAGAGTTGAAAGGTTTAGTTCAATTAGTTTGAAGAATCTGTATGAATTATGTAAACTCTCTTTACGTGAGTTTGATTTCTACAAATTTCATTTCTTTTTAGAATTGGAGTGGATGCATGTTGTTTGGACCAGGTAGAAAGTTATCAAATTGTAGAATGGATACCACTTATGGCATGAAAAACCCGATTATAATTAAATAGTCCACGTAGATTTACAATAAACAATTTAAATTATAATACAAATTTATTTGAATTATTGGTGTTTTTATTTTAAAAACATTGAAATTTAATTTATGGATTGATAAAATATAATATTTGAAAAGAATAGGCAATTAAAAAGATTTAGAGAATCATTTTTTTTACGGATAAAAAAAAAAGAGAATCATTTTTCGGCTTTGCAAAGATAAGGTGTGAAATGAATCCCAAATTTCCGATAAGGTAAAAGATGAAGAATATTGAGAACATCTAACTCAATAAATAATACAATAAATTATCATTATCTGAATTACATATTTTAATTTATAATATAAGAAGAATATGTATTGACTTGGTAAAATTTTAAAAAATTATTATTTATCAACTTTAAGGTATAACATGAATTGAAGGGTTGCTTATCAATTATTGATCGAGATGGATTATAAATTGATAATTTAGTCAACTGATATATCACATCTTTAAAATCAAGGGTGTAGGACTCAATAAATTTAAATAATTTCTTACAGGAAAAGATGTTCTTATCGTTGTCGAAGTAAGCCTGAAAAGCTAGCTTGGAAAAGATTTTGCAATTAACTTTTTTTTCTTTCCTTGGAAAAGAGCTTGGAAAGAAGTAAAGAACGATTGATAAAGAGACAATTTATCGCAGGAAAGTAACAATTAATTGTTTCGTAATAAAACAACTTATTACATGGATTGGAAAAGAAAAGACATTCCGAAAACTCATTTAATACGCAGGAGAAGTTTTGATTGATAGTAATTGATATTAACATTCACGATAGGAAAAAGTGCACCAGGCAGGCCCACCGCTAAAACCATGACAACTTGGTTGCTTTTATTTCAGTTTGAATGTCTTACAATTATCTCATTCATCACTGTTAAAAGAACAGATATTTTACTCATAAAAAAATAATAGATATTTTTTTAATCTAAAATTTAAACTTTTCCCTTTTTTTTCTGTTTAATCTTAGCGTATTTAAAATAAAATTCCTAATTTTTCTAACTGAAAAAACATATATTCAAATATTATTTCCTGTGTCTCTAATTATAAGATCTTTTTTAATAATTTGTTTGTCTTTTATATGAGGTCATTTTTAATTTGTAGGCACATTAATTTTTTTTCTCAATATATTTTTTTATAATTATTATTTCTCCAAATATTAATGAGAAACAATTAAATGGAAACAAAAATAAGAAAAAATCATTTCAAAATGATAATGCATTTAATTGATATATTTGATATGATTAATTAAATTAACTAATTTTCTTAAAAAATATAAATTAGTTGAAAGAGTCTTGTAATTAGAAAAAAAAATATATTTCACTGTCTAATTATTTATAGAAGTTAGTGAAACAACCAATAATTTATGTGTCATCATAGTTTATTGATTTTACTTCTTAATATAGGCATCACTCATGACCTTGATCTATTTAGAACTTTTTCGATTTTAAAATTAAGAGTGCATTAAGGAAAACCTTTTTAGAGAAAAAAAATATAAACATTTATATTGTTACTTAATCACAAACTAATGTTTGTAGTAAAATTATTTTTTTATAATAACTATCTAAAAAGATATAATAACAATGATTTATGATTGAATGACGGTATAAAAATATTATACATTATTAATATAAGACCATTAAACTAAACTTTTAAACTAATTATGTTTTATTTTATTTTCATACATTATCAATATAAAAGGTTTTTCAGTTATTGTTTAATTATATATTATTATATCTTATGAAAAATATTATAAATACAAATTTTAAAATAGTTATAAGGTTAAAAATATTATTATAGATGAGATGATAATCTTTAATTGAGTGTCATTGCCAAATAGCTTTATACGGTAAATATAATTAAATTAAGTTAAATTTTAATTTCATTTTTATGCATTGATGTGATAAAGACTTCTATACAATCAAATGATAAAATTCATCTTGAATATAAATTTTAAAATAATTATTATAAATATATATAAACTCATTATTATTTTTTATCAATACATGTTAATTATATATTAAATTCATTATATATATATATATATATTAATGAATCATATCAATACTCTTCTATATCAATAATCACAATTCACATTATTTATATATATATATATATATATATATATATATATATATATTAATGAATCATATCAATACTCTTCTATATCAATAATCACAATTCACATTATTTTATGGAATAGGTGAAGTAATCATCAATTATTGTTATTTTTAAACAAACAAGTGCTTGTTTTTTTACAAGTGCTTCTTATACATCTTTTACATCTTTGTTTCTACTTGCTATTCTATTTCTATTTACCCCAAGACTTCACTGAAAAAGGCCTAGCACGCCCCGCAGCAACCATAGTAGGCCCAAATTGTATGATGCATTAAGCAGACCCAAAAATAGAAACGGGCCCACTCCAATACAGAAGAAGTGTGAGAAAAAAAAAAAAGCGATAAACGAAAAGAGGCTTACGCCTAAAATAACCCTAGTTGGCGTGGCACAACCCACCCAAAATACAAACCATCATTTTTCTCATTCACGGCTATAAATAATCACAAAAACCCTTACAAACCCTCTTCCTCTTACACTAGCCACTCTACTCTCACTTCGCCTTCCGCTTCCAGAGCCATATCGAGCATCTTTCTCTGTTCTATTCCTTCGATGGAGTTTTGGGGTAGCAACCTTCTCTTATTTTTCATTTTCTAATTTATTTATTTTTTCTCTGGCCACACTGTCTGCACGATTGTTAAATAAATGTCTTTTTCTTCAGTCATACACATGAAGACGAATTCATGTATACCTGCCATACGTTTCTTTTTGTCGTCGTTTTTTTTTTTGTATGTATGTGACCAGTGAGGTTTAATAATGCAAAAATAAGAATACATGTGCTCATTAATTTGTATTAGGGTTTTATGTAGCAGCATCTGATACATTGGTTTTTTACTTAGGTGCCGAGGTTAAGGTTGGTGATTCTGTTAAGGTAGACCCAGCCGAATTCGAGGCATGCATACACCTTTCTCAGGTTTGGATTTTGATTGGCTGTGTTCTGTTTTTTTTTTTTTTTTGTGTGTGATTGTATGTTTTTTGTCTGCGTGGACAACATATATGACGTGTTACTATGTAGGCTGCTCTTGGTGAAGCAAAGAAAGACAAATCAAATGAACCAGTGGTTCTCTACTTGAAAGTTGGTGAACAGAAATTTGTCTTGGGAACCCTTTCCAGGGAGAAAATTCCTCAAATACCTCTGGAATTAGTTTTGGAAAAGGAGTTTGAGCTTTCCCACAACTCAAAGAATGCCAGTGTTCATTTCTGTGGATACAAGGCATTTTATGATGCCGGCGATGAATATCCTTGTCAATTGCTTACTGTTATTAAAACTAATAATTTAATGTCCCATGTTTATTTGGAGCTATATGCAAATGTATGATTGCAAACTGAAATCTGTTAGATTACCAGCTTAATAGTTTTCATTGCTTTTTTCATTTTTTTCCCTTGACTTCTTTTGTGTTTCTGCTGGCACTAGTGAGGAGGATGAATTTACTGGTGAGGCTCAAACATTTACCTTAGACCTGTTATTATATTTGGATTTTGTTACTTGGTCTAACGTTTTTCATTTTTTTAATTGGACAGATAGCGATGAGGATGTTCCATTGGTTAAGGCAGAGAATGGTACCTTCTCAATACTAATTTTATTGTTAGCTCTGTCTATGTTACTAGATAGGTAACTAATTGACTTATATCTTATGTTTAGGAAAACCTGAAACAAAAGCTGAAGAGTTGAAAGTACCAGAATCTAAAAAAGCTGTTGCCAAGGCTAGTGCATCAGCAAAACAAGTCAAGGTTGTTGAACCAAAAAAAGACAATAAAGAGGACTCTGATGATGATTCTGACGAAGATGATGATTTTGGAAGTTCTGATGAAGAGGTATTGAATTGATTTTGCTGTGATTTTTATTTTTTTATTTTTTGTGGGACATGAAGTCCATTTTGTCCAATATACACAATGAGATACTTTTGCTGAAAAATGTCTGTGGTGGTTTCGTATTTAGTCAAGAATGTTCATGGTATCTTCAATAAAGAGAATGTCTTGATCTTTTGCTGTGAAAGTGGTTCTGCAAGAAAAGATGGAACTGTAAACTAATTATTTTGTTGTGTAATGGTTGGTTCATCTTTCTTCCTGACAATGAGAAAGACACAAGAACAAAAGTTTGAATTGCAAGCTAATTTTTTTGATGTTTACATGTTATAACTGGTTCTTATTTCTTTTGTTATTCTGTTATGATGTTGTAGAGAGCAAAGACCAACAATGAAACTTTCAATTAACCATGAATCAGTCCAATCATAGCTCCATACCCTGCAGTAGTTTTTCAATTACATCCATACTTTGCGTTTGAAATGCTACTTGTATCAAGTTAGAGCTTGTTTGGATACAAGGCTAGAAGTGTTTTTGAGAGCTTCTCTACTGAAAAAAGTTCTATATTTCTAGTAGAAAAACTCTCAAAAGCACTTGTGGTTTGTATTCAAACAAGCCCTTAATCTAGAGCTTTCTTTCAAGTACTGCTTATAAATATATGTACATCATTCAGAACAAAGGAATTAGCTCTTTAAAGAATTTGCATTTTCAAGTAGAAGCCAGATTTGTGAATAGTATCAACCTGCTCTTAATTACATTCTTTCAAAATAGTAATAACAATTTGTAACCCAAGAAAAGATGGGACTGTAAATAATTAATTTACAGTTCCATTAACCACATGGGGGAACATAATATAAAAATCCAAAGAAAACTATAATTGACTGATGATCTTTAAACTTTGGGTGCATGATTTATTTGTATCTTTTTGCTGTTGATCTTTTTAGATGGAGGATGCTGATAGTGACAGTGATGATGAGAGTGATGACGATGATGATGATGAAGAGACCCCTCCTAAGAAGGTACTGGGTTAATGGCATAGTCTTTAATGTGTTTTTTCTAATGATGGTAATGGTTGCTGGCTGTGATGGGGTAACTTAGCAAATATCTTTGTACTTGACTTTATGTTTTGTAGGCGGATCTAGGAAAGAAGAGACCCAATGAGTCTGCATCAAAAACTCCAGTTTCCTCCAAGAAAGCTAAGAATGCTACCCCTGAAAAGACTGGTGAGACTAATTAAATATGTGCTGACATAGTTCTGATTTTCTCGGTGTGTAATTGGATAAGCTTGTATTTCATAGTTACTTGATATAGAGCTAAATCTTTGTAAATATATGCTTACATGTGTCAGTGAATATGTTTACATTTGCATACAGTAGTGGTCGAATGTCAGGTGTTAATTTTAAATTGGAGTTTGTTCACTCTATACTAATTCTCCTGGTTTATATCTATCTATTATACATATAGTAATCTCTGCTTTAATTTGTGTTTTAGATAGTAAGAAAGGTGGACATACAGCAACTCCTCACCCTGCGAAGAAAGGTGTAAAGACTCCCAGCAGTGAAGCCAAAGCCAAGACTCCCAACAATGAAGCCAAGACTCCGAAGTCTGGTGGACTCTCTTGCAAAAGCTGCAGCAAGTATGATTTTATCAAAACCCTAAGCTTTGTTTTGTTAAATTGGATTGTGACTGTTTTTTTAAATTTTTTTTTTTGGTTTTAACCAGGTCTTTCAACTCTGAAAGTGGTCTGCAACAACATAACAAGGCAAAGCATGGTGGTCAGTGATATTTTTGCAGTTGGTTAACTCATTCTTGTATTATTTTTGGCTTATGTAATAGAGTAAGTATCCTACGGACGTTAGGCACCTGTCCTTGTTTTTGGCCAAGTAAACCGTGGTGGTGTCAAGGTGAATGCATGAAAGGCAGTTATGTTTGATATTTATTGGGAACTTCAATTATTATCTAAAATTTTTGCGGTTAGATATTTTGCTGCTTATCTTTGTTTATATTAAATTTATGCTAATGAGGATATATCGGTTCTATAAGGTGCTTTCCCTTCGCGAGCTTGGTAAAGAAAAACATTGTCTTGCCCCACATTGAGTATAACTATACCCAAACTCAGTCCTTGTGTAATAAATTTAGTTATTCTCAATATTAGTTTGTTATAATTTCAAGTCTTTAACTTGAGTTCAAATTTGAATTTCTAAATGTCATCAAATTATCAGTGTTTTAAATTTACCTATTTTTCTAAAAGGGTTTTGATTAAATATTCACTTTCAACCAATAATGACCTACCTAATTGATTATGATTTTTTTGAAACATGCAATTATATAGACTCACAATACTGTGATTTCTCTTTAATAGAAAAATCATATCTAATCGTTTCACAGTTCACCGCCTCTCAAAACAGAACTATCCCCTCCATGCTACACTGGATGCGAGTCTGAAGACTGTCTCAATTAAAAAACAATGTAATAAAAGGCAAAATTGGATACTGTCACAATAATTCGTCAGCTTTATGTGTTATTTGTGTCCAAATCACATTATTTTCAATGAGTAAAGGGAATGAACCCCTGTTCTATGGTTTCCAGAATCTTTGTTTATAAAGTCAAATTGTTTTTCACCAAAATCTTTGTTATGTGCTACTAGTGCTAAGAGTATTGTGTAGCATGGAGGGGCTTTATAGAGTGTGCAGTTTTGCGAGGCGGTAAAATGAGAAACAATTAAATATATAATTTTACTGGTAAACAGAGAGATTACAATATTGTGAGGCAATAAAATTAATAGGACAGATAATGTTAGTCCCCATAATATATTGTTATTTTGTATTAGTTCCTTCAAAATTATTTGATAGGAAATAACAAAAGTGATAAATATATTTTAGGGACATAAATGAAAAAAATAAACACATTAGAAGGACAAATAAAATAACAATGACCAAAAATGATTTTTTATTAGGAAACTCAGAAAGAAAAAGTTAATATGATCCAAAATAAAATTTGTTAATTTATTATAAACCTAAAACATACAAGCCGATATATTATCTTGAGTTAATGCGAGATTTGAATTTTTTTTCAATATATTCTCTTAGCCCGAACTTAGTGTGTGGATAGGTGAATCAATAATATTGGATAAGTTTTGATGATGCATTTAAATGTAGGTTTTAACTTAACTCAATTCTAAAAATTAGCTTGTCTACCCGACTAATATATTATCTTGACAATATCTCTAATTAATATGAAACTTGATTTTTTTTTCAAATATTAAAAAATAGAAAAAGTCACATTATATGAGACAGCAAGAGGGGAGGGGAAGTATATAAGTGTGGCTTGTTGTAAAAAATGTCTAGACCTCTTTAACACAACTTACATATTCTTGTTTTCCTCATTCCATCTGATGTCAGACTTTTTTTTCCAACATAGAGTAGATTTATATACATTAATCTTATTTTAATATTTGAGGGATAAGAAGAGTAAAGACCTCACCCAAGTTAGATGTATCAAGAATGAAAATCAAAAACTTTTGGTGAGGGATGAAGATGTAAGTGAAAGATGGTTAAACTACTTTAACAATCTTTTTAATGGGAATGGTGACAAGAGTGAAGTGATTTTGGAGGACGTTTTTGATGATCTGAATAGAAGATTTGTGTGCAGAATTAATGCACATGAGGTTAAGGAGGCTTTAAAGAGGATAAAGAATAATAAAGCGTTGGGACCTGATGACGTCCCTATTGAAGTGTGGAGGGGCTTGGGAGATGTGACAATAAAATGGTTGACCAATCTTTTTAATAGGATTCTTCAAATAAACAAGATGCCTGATGCTTGGAGGAAAAGTATGTTTGTGCCTATTTACAAAAACAGGGGAGATATCCAGAATTGTTCAAACTATAGAGGCATCAAACTTATGAGCCATACTATGAAGTTGTGGGAGAGTTATCGAACATCTCTTAAGGAGGGAGACCAATGTTTCAGTAAATCAATTTGGATTTATGCCAGGAAGATGTACCATGGAAGCTATTTTCTTGATGAGACAATTAATGGAAAGGTATAGGGAAAGGAAGAAATACTTACATATGATGTTCATAGATCTTGAGAAAGCATATGATAAAGTCCTAAGAGAAGTCTTATGGTGGACTCTTAAGAAGAAAAATGTAGCATTAAAGTACGTCAATGCAATCAAGGATATGTATGATGGGGCTACCACATGTGTGAAATCCTGTAATGGAACATCAAGGTATTTCCCTATCACGGTAGGTGTCCACCAAGGTTCAGCTCTTAGTCCGTATCTTTTTGCCTTAGTGATGGATGAACTGACGAGAGATATTCAAGAGGAAGTGCCGTGGTGTATGCTTTTTGCAGATGATATCGTACTTATTGATGAAACCAAAGATGGCGTGAATAGGAAATTGGAATTGTGGAGAAGCACTTTGGAGTCTAAAGGATTCAAGATAAGCAAGAGTAAGACAGAGTATATGAAGTGTGAGTTTTCGCGGGATAAGGATGGTGATCAAGACATAGTGCATCTACTTGGTCAAGAGGTACCTAGGAAAGATGTTTTTAGATACTTGGGATCAATGTTGCAAAATGGTGGTGAGATTGATGAGGATGTAAGTCATAGGATTAGAGCAGGGTGGATGAAATGGCGGAGTGCATCAGACTTTTTGTGTGACCGCAAGATTCCTCTTAAGATAAAAGAAAAATTCTATAGAATAGCTGTTAGACTGGCAATGCTATATGGAGCGGAATGCTGGCCAGCATATAGGCAACATGAGCATAAAATAGGGGTAGCGGAAATGAGGATGTTAAGGTGGATGTGTGGATATACGAAGATGGATAAGATAAGAAATGAAAATATTTGACGAAAGGTATCAGTGGTACCGATATGTGAAAAGATGAGGGAGCATAGATTGAGATGGTTTGGGCACGTTATGAGACGGCCACTGGATGCTCCTTTAAGAACAAGAGTTTGTTACCAAGAGCTAGACACAAAGAGAGGTAGAGGTCGACCGAAACTTACCTGGGAAAAGGTAGTTAAACAAGACCTAATGGAGTGAGATATAGATTGGTGGACGATATGTCTTAGGACGGAGTGAAGAAAAACGATAAGCTTGGTGGAGGGTTAAACCCATTTGTAACTCTATGTTCCAGTCATTCCCTTGTTTTAGTCTTTCACATCCTCTTTTCTCCCTTCTTCCTCTCACCATTCTGTTTTTAGCGTATTTTTTTTTCTCTCATTTGTCTTTTTTCAATTTATCATTGGGTTCATCTACCATCGACCCCAATTAACTTGGGTTAAAGGTGTTGTTGACGTTGAATCTTGTTTTAATATTTGTACTGTAATTATGTTTTGTAATAATTAATCCTTTAGATTTCTATTTCTATTGGATAACAAATATGAGAGAAAGATAACATCCATCAAACGAAAGACCAAATAATTTAAGCCCAAGGGTTGGGCTATCAAAGTTTAAGCCTACATTTAAATTCGCCTAGTCTAAGACAGCCTAAAATTTGTCAGACTATAGTGAGGCATGCATAATTTTTCATTCAATATTTTTGGAAGGGGTATCTTCCTTCCAAATAATGGACCAAAAAACATTTATAAAAACCTGCACTTGCACTTACCTGGGAATTAAAACCTACAATTGGTCATACGTAATTTTCTTTTCCCCACTCAAGGAACACAAATGAAACCGATAACCATAACATTTCTAAATATTTTTTTCCTGGATGTGTAAAGAGTGACAATTATGTTGTTAGTTCTACTATATCATTTTATTTTTAAATTGTAATACTAATGACTAATTTAATATTAAACTGTATTTTTTGAAAATTAATTTGGCAAAATTTTAAGATACAGGAGCCAATTTATCATTAAGTTAAAGTGTTAAATACAACATAATTATCATCCGTTTCACACATTCAATGATTAAATCAATTTTTGTTCTTTTAAACATTAAATCATTATCGAATTGCATATTGAAGGACCAAAAAATAGTCATTTTCTCTAAAGAGAATAGCAAAGTTCTTCAATTAACGTTGCCCCCCCGTATTCTTTGGAAAAAAATCTATTTCTACAAAAACAATAATTAAATTAATATAAATAAGATTAAATTGAATGAATATACCTATATCTATTACTAAGTTATAGAAAAATAATTTTATCCACTTTAACAATCCTTTGAGGTTGAATTCTGATTAAATCTATTTTAACAATCTAAATTTCAAATACCCAATCAACAAACAACTCTCTTTTCTCTTTATCTCTTCTATCTTTCTTGCTCTCTCAGGTTGTAGAGAACTCAAAAGTTATCCAAAAAAGACATTTTTCTTTAGATTAGTGCCCTCCCCCTTCCCAAAAAAACAGTTCTTCCTTACTAGCCCGGTCATCTAGCCATCCAAACACAAGGTTATCAAGGAAATGCATGCACGTCGAGAATGTATTAAACGTTCAAAAGCTGCTTCCTCAAAGTAACAATTTTACAAGCGCACAATTGGGTTCGAAGGTTTACAGACTAAAAACATCCTAATATGCCAGGAAAAAGAAAAAGAAAAAAGTCATCTTCCTCAGAGCCTGCAAATGCAATAAGTAAACCAACCAAGGCTTCTCCTACAAACACGATTACTTGCCAGCTGAAAGATCCGTTAAAACATCCTCCAAGAGCAAGCCATGAACCTGTACACAAATTCCACGGCAAACTGCAATTAACTAAAGGGCTCGTTTCTTAGAAGAAGCAGGGATACCTGAACCTGCAAAACTCATAACAGCGTAAGATAATGCTACTTCAAATTCCAAGAGGGAAAATTAATTAAACATTGAAAACAAAAACCCCTATCAAAGAGTTGAAACTGCTCGTTCATTAGTCTTCATGTTGATCAGTGTACCTGACTGTAAAATAATGCATACATTCAACAACTGCAAATCAACCACAGTAACAAGCATACAAGAGCAACTGAGCAACATACGTTGGAATGTTAATAATTAACCAGTTGAGAAAAGGGACATAGCTGTTTCTTACAGAAAAATACCATGAAAAAAAAAAAAGTTACAAGGCTTTAATCATCAAAATCAAAGAGGAGGCTATTTTTGTAAGGCCTATATTAGCTATAATGCTGTAAGGCTATTTTGCAATCTGTGAACGGCGGGGAAGTGAATGAAAAACTAACACCACTTCTGAAGAAATCAACAGCAATGAATGAAAGCAAAAGAGAGAACAATATTGAAAGATAGAACCTACAAGAACTCTTGCTGAAGGACAATTAGACACTTATAAGAAAAACACAAAGCAGGAACATCATCTTAACACATTTTCAGCTGTTCTACGTACATACAGTAGAAACAAGAAAGGACTCAGTATCCCTAATACATTCTATCAATAACAAGCGCAGAGACTAAAGCATGCAACAAACTAGCTTTGAAGAATATCGAAAACATGGTTCAAAGCAGTGAAATATTTTAGGAAACCTACATAGTTATAGCACAAGCATCCACACGCAATCAAACATATGCACAATAAAAAATCTCAAAAGTAAAAAGGGGGGAGGGAGGAAGGAAGAAGGAAACACATTCCATATCTTAGAGCAGTGCACCTGCACAGCGGAAAATGGGTGGTGAGCTGTATTTTTTATGTGGGTGGCCTATGCTAGAATAAAATCTCTTGCCAAGGTCTAAATGAATAGGCAAACAAAAGGGAGAGAGAGCACAAACCATTACAACATAAACAGATCAATATCCCTCCTGAGGAGATTGCGGTTCCTGCTCCTGCTGTTGATGCACATGATGTGTGCTAGCATTATCATTGTTGATTTCCTCAGCATTAGCCTTATTTCCAGGTTCTTGGTTTTCCCTCTCCCTGTTCCATTGCTCAATTCTGGCACGTCTCTCCTCACTGCCATCTCTAACCGGACTACGGTGCCTCCTTCCTCCAGGACTTCGACTGCGACTTCGTCCTCTCCTATGTCTAGGACTTGTGCTCCTGTGTCTCCTGCTGCGGCTCTCATGATGGTGGTCCCTGTCATCATACTTTCTGCTATGACTGCGATGAGACCGCTCCTCATGACTTCGATGCCTGTAAGGACTCCTGCTTCTGCTTCTGCTGTGCCTTCCATGGGACTTCCCAAACAACTGACGCCTCAATTCCCTGTACATAAAATAGATCAAACAAATTTAAGCTTTAAGTTTTGAAGCATGTTTGGATGCACACTATATGATCCAGAATCACATTGACATACTAGCTAACATGATTATAAACAAATGTTCACATCTTTGGTTCCAGTCTTCAAGAATTGATTTTGAGTTCAAGTAACTTCATTGCTTTTTGCATTGGATTTCTATATTGAGCATTACTGGTAAGTAGCTTTTAGATTTAAAACATCCAAGCATAAATCACTCACTTAAAAAAAAAAATTGTAAGCTTCAAAACCATTTAGTTCAAAAAAATTAATTTAGCAAACCCTCACCCAATCACACGCAATCAATATTGCAAGTATTAAACACCGAAGCAAGAACATTACCTGCTAATTCTCTTCAAGTGCATGAAGTTGCAATAACCACCACGGTTGCAAGTATTCTCCTCATACTGCCTACAAGTAGCTTCTCGGAAATCCGTCACCGGCGAGAAATCAACAATAATTGGCCGACCTGCAACCATAAAAACCAACATTACACATCAAATCTTCAAAAAGAATTACAATTACATCTCAGTATATAAATTAAGCACACGGAATCATGTCCGTTCATCAACCTCATACATACATTTTGAATGAGAAATTGCAGACAAGAAAAAAAAAGCGAGAAAACTAACCTGCATAAAATCTTCCAGTGAGGTTCCTAACAGCATTAGCGGCATGCTCCTCCTCTCTGAACTGAACGTACACATTCCCCACCTGAAAACGGCCGCGTTTAATTAGAGGTCTGGAAGAATGAAAAATGAGAAAAACAAGAATAGGGTTAGGGTTAGGGTTAGGGGACGTACCATGTGGTCGGCGAGGTTGTCGCAGACATTGAGGCTTTCGATATCACCGTACTTGGAGAGCTCGTCGAAGAGGTCTTCGTAGAACTCCTCGAAGTGGTCCTGGATTTTGCGAGGGTCGATGGGGTGGCCGTGGGCGTCGACGCCGGGGGTAATCATGTCAGGGCGCTGGTACATGTTGGAGAGGAGAATGGTGGGGCTTATGCTCGGCTTCGTGTGGAGACGCGAGCACCGGTCGCCGTGCCTGCACGCGCCGATCTTGAAGTAGAACGGGCAGTTCACCCTGTCCTTCTCCGTCCCGAATATCGATGCCAAGTGCTCCGCCATTGCCGCCGCCGCAAGCACACACAGATCAAAGGAGATTCGATTCGATTTCTCTTCGAATTCTTCGTTGCTGCTGCTGCCTAGGGTTTGCGAAGTTGGGGATTTGTAGTGGCAGAAAGAATCCGGTATGGTAGAGGACAGGTTCTTTCTAGATAGTTCTTTTAAATCTGCGGAAATTTATTTATATTAATTTAATTTAAGTTGACGACAACAACTAAATACTAATTTTAATATATATAAATTATATTTTTATTTATGAGAAAAATTCATATTGTGATCGTAGATTATTTTTAACTTTTGATAATTTGTTTTAAAAAATATTTATCAATTATAAATAAGGTTTTTCTGGTTACATAGGCAACATTATATTGATTATTTTTCTATCGAAATTATGCTAATTATTTTATTTTATTTTTTCATGAAAATAAATAATGGTAAAAGTAAGTTAATTATAAAAGGTATATATTTTGATTAATTAATTAAATAAAAAATTAAATACTGTATGAAATTTGATTTTACATAATATCATAATCAATTTATTAAGTTTATGGAATTCTCTATATTTATTAATGTCTGTGTGATTTGATAATTGAATTTTTTTTTCTGGTCATTATATTAGTGCAAAATATTTATTAGTTTTATTAATGATTAATATTTGTTACAATACTTGATTGATAATCTATAGTGGAGTCTTTTTCTCTTTTCAATCACATTTTTTCATTCACAATGCTCAAACTCAATAACTTATTTTAGGATATTAAAACCAATTTAATTCAGACCAATGACTTATTGTATTTAATCATTCGAGTTATCCTACTTCTTGGTATTTGATAATTCAAGTTATCCTTTTAGAAAAGTTTCATTGTTAGTATTAATAATTTAAGTGGTTCTATCACAAATTATCATTTGCATAATTTCTAAGATAATTTTGTAAAAGTCAATAAATTTATCATAAATGATAGCTTCTTGTATATATAAATAGTTATTTATGATTAAATGACTATATAAAATTGTTTTACATTATTAATATATAATTATTTTTATCATAATTTATTTAGTAAATAACATACTTGTGACACTCTCTTTTTTGGCTTGTGTCATGTTTTTAAGTCTTGACTTTTAAGTCTATTGCATGTACTAAAATTTAAAATGATAAAAAAAGTTTGGAAATTACAAATCTTAATGTTTTCTTTACTCAATTCATCTTTTTAATGCATTACAACAACAATAAGCCTATAGCTTAGCCAATATCAAGTCCATACCAACTTCTTTAGAAAATAAATCAACTCAAAGCTTTTATATTAAAATTTATTTAGTTAAAAATATCAAACTCTAAACTCTAGTCCATTTAAAGAGTCTTTTAGCCTAATTCACAAGAGTTTGATCTTGTTAGCTAAATAAATATTAATAAAAACATTAACCTAATTTACTTTCTAAAAAAGTCTAATTTGATCTAAGTTTGATGTAAATCAAAGACATAGGCCCCTAACAGACATTTTAGCATTATCAAGTTTGAAACTTGATATTCAATTGTATTAAATACCAGAAGAAAGAAATTTGTAGTCTATGTTACTTTTACCAAGAATCAAGCAAGGGGTAATTGTAATCTATTAAGATAATATCTATTTAGTTTTTTTAATCTTATTCCACTAAAGTAATATCTCTTTTTTACTTATAACTATTTAACTAAACAAATCTTAGAAGATATATCCAATCATTTAATTAACAATATTATGTAGAAAAGTTATAAGAAATAATTTCAAATTTAGTAAAAAGAATATTCATAAAAATTGATTTAACAAAAAGATTCAATAAAATAAAAAAAAATCTTACCATACATAAAGTTTATAATTTTTTTTATTACAAATTAGTGCACTATAATTCAATTTTATTGATAAATGCAACTTAAAATATTAATTAGTACTAATTATATTTTATTGCAAACTAATTAATTGATATATTGGATATTTAATTTTCTTAATTAGTTTCATTTGACTATATTAATGATACTAGATTATACACCATACATTTGACCATTTGGATTGAAAATATATTTAAGGCTTAACTATATTTTTAGTCTTTTAAATATGGATAATTATTATTTTTAGTCTATTAAAAAAGTATTTATTTTTATTAGTCCTTGAAATTTTTGTGAAATTACTTTTAGTTCATTTCAATTTTTGTGTTAACAGTATTACAATTTGTGATGGTTTCTCACCGTACAAAATATTTTTCTTTTTAATTTAATTTTCTTAAAAATGATATTTGACAATTTAAACAATTAAAATATGTAAAAATTGCTGGCATTTCTTAAAAATAATTTTTGATAATCTTTTTATTTTTCTTCTTTAAAATCATTAAGAATATGTAAAAAGGTCACCAAATCATATGAGGTAAATATCTGATGGTTTAAAATGGTCAAAAATCATTTTAAAAAAATTATAAATAAATTTTGATGGTTAAAAATTATTATAAATTGTAAAATCGTGAATACATTGAACAAAAGAGGGACTAAAAATAAATTTTCAAAAATTTGAGAAACTACTAGAAATAAATTATTTTTTTAAGGACTAAAAAAATAACTACTCAAAATTAAAGGATTAAAAAATATTTAAGTATTTAATAAAAAAACATTAACTATATTAAATCAAACAGCGACCACAAAAGATTAAAATCTCTATTCTCTACTTCTCTTGTTGCCTTCAATCTTGATTTACAAAGCAAAGAGTGAAAGGGCAAATTTTTTGTGTTAGCCACCCTAATGGATCTTGAACGACGACCACTTAAACTTCACTTCATTCCATACTTGGCACCAGAGCATGTGATCCCTCTTTGCCTCAGGCGAACATCATGTGACAGTCATCACCACTCCTATGCTCAAATCAGTCGCAAATCCAGCCCTTCCCTGCACCTCCACAACATGGACTTCTCCGCCCAAGAAGTGGGCCTTGTCGACGGCATCATCGAAATCATGTCTGCTGTCGATAAGCTTGCCAACACCGCCAAGTTCTATGAAGCCGCCATGCTGCTCCGGCCTCCGGGTACCAATTAGGCCATTTACTCCTGAAGCAACATCCACCTGATTGCATCATTGCCGACTTATGTTAAAGTTCAGCTGTCTCAAATGTAAAAAGAAGTGAGTTATGCGTATATCTATACAAACCAAACCACATCATGTGCACACTTTTTCTTGGGTACAAACAGGCAAAATAACTGTAATATGCGTCTGAGTGTCTCCAGCCAGCATTACAGAATAACAGAAATTGGTACATACCTCTTATGCGGTACATATTCATAACACCACAATATCACATACATTTTCGTGTATCATTCCAATTTAACAGGGCATTTTTTTTATTTACGAATAAGCCTTGTTCTCTGGGCTACAGATTCTCCCAAAGTATAAAGAAAACAACTGTAAAACATCAGACTATTCTACAAAATCAATTTAATCCAAATTATAACAACTTCATTTTACTTCTGAAAATTATATAATTTCAATCATGCTGGTTTCTGTTATACAATTTTAAAGACGGGTGAGTAATTAAAATGAATTAATATCTTTAAAAACTTGAACAATATTAGGGAGACTAAAGAAACTTCAAAATTATAATTCAGTATTCAAAGACAATTTGTTGCATCACCGTGAGCATCGATCAGCTGGCATGAAGTCGAACTTAACCAGTACTCTCGGGTTCAGTTCTAGACAAGAGAATTTTGCTATCCATAATGATGTTACTTTGAATAGACGAAATCACTAGAAGCGAGAATACATGTAATCTTGTACCAAAATTAATTTGTTGTGTAATTGAAAAAAGGTAAGATTTGAAAACAAATAAATAAAAAAAGTCTTACATGAAATTTGGAGAGAAAAAGTTGAAAATCCCTCGGAATGCCAAGTATCGACATGGGAGGGGGCATGGCATGAAAATCAAATGGGTTTCTCAACCTTTGTAGCAACAAGGATTCCCAAGTTGGGAGAGGGAGCCCCATTATTGATTTTTAAGAAGTAAAAGCCACGCCCCCCTTCAGATTACTAAAATTTTCGTCATTGGGAAATAATGTGTTTGGTTTTCACAATGTGATTTTAAGAAGTTAACAGCTATACTTATACATCTCAAATGTGATTTTATACTTCTCAATGGTTTCCAAACACACTAGAAAACAAAAACAGGTAATGGATTGTCATCAATTATCAAACATTTTAACACGAATGAGATGTTGCAGAGATCCAAAAAGAATAACATAGCAACCAGATACCTAACCGGCATAAAACCTTCTATTGAGGTTTCTGACAGCATTAGCGGCATGTTCCCTAGCTCTGAACTTAACAAACACATTCCCCACCGGAAAACGACCGCGTTTAATTAGAGGCGTGGACGAATGAAAATCGTATCACGGAAAGGGACTGGGATTAAGGTTAGGGTAACATGTGGTCGGCGAGGGTTTGCGAAATGGGGGATTTGTAGTGCCAGGATAGTAAAGGTTCGGGTTTTCCTAGATAGTTCTGTAAATCGATGGAAAACTACATGAGTATATTTAAATTTAAGTTGATATTTTACAGCAATATCAAGCTGGTTTGCCCGAGAGGTTAAGGGGGAAGACTTAAGATCTTCTGCACATAAGTGCGCGTGGGTTCGAACCCCACAGCCAGCACTTTTTGCTTAACTTGCTTTTTAGTTAATAGTATTAAAAAAACTAATACAGCATATGATTATTTTCTTTATTTATTCATTTTTAAAGTAGATTGTTCTGAGTTTTTATTTTTATTTCATACATTGTTCAGTGTAAAAATAATTATACTATTAATCAATTAGAATTAATTTTAAAATACTTATTGTAAATTTAACAAATTTATTTTATAAATATTTTTTTTTATTGAATAACATTAAAGATATTGTTGATGTTGATGTGATTAAAGTTTTAATAATTTTCTACATTATTAGCATAAAAGATCTAAATTGTTTATGAAAAAAGAGGCTATACTTTTCTTATTTCTTATGTATCCAAAACATGCTTAGTGCTTTATGTGTTCCACGGTTCATCCTCATCCTCGTCGTAGTAATAATAATATTAATGTTATTTAATTTTCTCAAAGAATAATTATACACATAATAAAAAATTAGTATTCATTTAAAATAATTATGCTAACTTAACCAATGTAATAATCCTCTTTAGAAAAATGTCTTGTATAGGAAATAACTTTTTAAGCAAATGTCTAGAGTAAAGTGACTTAGAGAAGGTGATCTCAATTCAAAATACTTCCATATCATGGTGAACTGAAGGAGGAGAAAAAGCATGATTAGAGGGGTTATAAGCGGAGGAATTTGGAAGGAGGAGCCTAAAGAGGTGAAAGAGAATGTTTGTTTCTTCTTCAAACAAAGATTTAGTGAAGATAAATAGGAGAGGCCAATATTAGATGATGTGGCTTTTTGAGAAGATCTCAAATGAAGACAATGATATGTTGATTGAAAGGTCTAGAGATGAGGGAGGAGATAAAGGAAGCTGTATGGGAATGCGGGAGCTCTAAAAGCCCAGAACCATATGAGTATAACTTTAGATTCATAAGGAATTTTGGAGGATATTGAAAATGGATTGGTCAACTTTCATAATGACTTCCATGAGTCCAGTACTTTTCCTAGATGTATCAATGCATCTTTCATCACCCTTATTCCCAAGACTTTGGAAACATAAGGGTGGTGTGATTATAGACCCATCTCTTTGGTGGGTGTATGTATAAAGTGGTGGCGAAAATATTGGCAAGAAGACTACAAAGGGTGCTTCATGGGGTGATTGATGAGAGACATAACACTTTTTTCTGGAGGGGGGAAGAAGTCTATTGCATAGTGCTATGATAGCAAATGAGGTTGTTGATGAAGTGAGAAGAAAGAAGCAAAAGTGTTTAATTTTTAAGGTTGAATATGAAAAAACCTACATTTCGGTTTGTTGGAAGTTTCTTTTGTACATGTTTGGTAGATTGGGCTTTCATGACAAATGGATCCGTGGGTGCTTATTTTCTTGCTCAGTCTCCATTTTTGTTAATGGAAGTCCAACCAATAAGTTTATTCTACAAAGATGCTTGTGACAAGGTGACCCCCTTGCACCTTTCCTCTTTATCATAGTGGTAGAAGGTTTACATGGGCTTATGATGGAGGCCACATCTAAAAGGTTTTTCTCTAGTTTAAAAGTGGGTAAGAAAAAGGTTGGAGTCAATTTGTTGCAATATGCTGACAACACAAGCTTTTTTTGTGAGAAATGAACCTTCATAATGTGGTTATGGTGAAGGGTATCTTGAGGTGTTTCAAACTTGCTTTGAGCTCACAGTCAATTTTCATAAAAATAAATTTGGTGGGTTTGAGGTGGATGTGAGTTGTGTGGAAAGATATGCAAGGTTCTTGAACTGTAGGACATTGGCATCCCCATTTCTTTATTTGGGAATCCTTGTTGGTGCTAATCCAATGAGAGCGAAGACTTGGGAGCCTATCAAGAAGAAATGAGCACCATGGAAGCATAAACACCTTTCCTTTGTTGGGAGACTATGCTTGATTAACTTGGTACTTTCTTCCTCACCCCTCTTTTTCTTGTCCTTTAAAATTTTGAAAGGGGTGGCAAAATATTTGATTAGGCTACAAAGGAGATTCTTAAGGTGGTATGAGAAGGGAAGGGAGAAAATCTCTTGAGTTGATTGGAAAAAATTTGCTCACAAAAAAATGGAGGTTTAGGGGTTAGGAACATTTCCTTGTGTTAACATGGCTTTAATTACAAAATGGAAATGTAACTTATTCTATAATAAAGGTACTTTATGAGAAAGGGTTCTAGACTTTGAATATGGTGGGTGGTGTGGTTTAGGGGAGGGTGTGGTGGGACCATTTGAATCCATTTGGTGGAGAGATGTGAAACTTGTATGTGGATGTGAAAATGATGTTTGGTTTAATAACATGGTAGAATGGAGGATGGCGGACGGTAGGTAAGCTTACTAGATTTTGGGAGGCTGCTTGGGTGGGTGAGGGAAGCCTAAAAAATGCTTTTCCTAGGGTGTTCTTGAATTTGGAGCAAAAAGGAGATGTTGTAGGAGCTATGAGAAGTTAGGATCAAGGGAGGTGAGCTTGGGAATTTAGGAGAGGAAACCAAGTTTGAGTGAGAAAAGGAGTTGGAGGGAGTAAGTTTGAGGTACCAAGAAGATAATACTTGGATATGGTTGAAGGATGTCTCAAACTTGTTCACGGTCAAGTCCACTTATTTAGCAATTTACAAGCTGAAATTTGGGTCATCGTAGGAGGAAATTTTTAAGTGCCTTTAGCATCTAAAAGTTCCTCCAAAAGTGAATTTTTTCATTTGGCAGTTACTCCTTGATAGATTGCCCACTAAGGCTAACCTTAGTAGAAGAAATGTCCATTTTGAGAAAATCACTTGTTCTTTTCATGCGGCTTTGCTCATGACTAGTGTAAAAAGTGGTATAATCTTTTTTGGTATTTCGTCTGCACTTCTGAATCATGCAAGAATGCACTTCCTACAAAATTCCCATGGATTTTTGTGACATAATGCTAATCTATGGAGGCTTCTAGGTTGGAGTGCAATAATGTAGAGCATTTGGAACTTGAGAATTGAAATTATCTTCTATGAGATTCAACCGGATCATGACCACTTATGGCATAAATGCATGTTTAGTTTGTGGTCAAGGCTCAAATCATACAAGGAAGATAATTTCAACTTAAAACCAATTGACACTAACTAAGATGGGCTATAGGATGTGATATCATGTTAGATTTCAACTTAAAATCAATTGGCACTAAGTGAAGTTATCCAACAGATATATAAGTTGTACCACAAGAACTGAGGCACGTGATGTGAGACTTCCTAACAGAATTATACTTTACCTAAAGGCATGAAAATTGTATAGAAAACAATTGGTTGTTGCTTTGACACTGTTCTATATCAAGATAAGTAACTGGAGAAGAATCTTTTGCCTTGGAAGTTTATGGTTTTACTTCCAGAGTTCCATTAATCATAAGAAACTTAATCTGATGCATTCACTTTATTCTACTGTGGAATAGATTGCAAGTGTATACACGCTTTACGCTGCTAAGAAAATAAGACTTACAAATGATAAAAAGTAAATAAAAGGGAAAAGTTTACCAAACAATGAGACTTTTGCTTAAAGTAATCAAAATGACAGCTTATGATTCTTGCAATCACAGGGTTACATACATATGATGCGGCACATTGCCTAAGGGTTAACATGAAAAACGGTCTCAAAACTCAAAAGGATGCCTTCCCAAAATATTTTTGGCGAAACCAAAAAGGGTACTTACTACTTTGCTATGAAAGAACACCATTATAAAGATTTTGATTGGATTGTGATTGAACCTGTTGCGTTGACACAAGTGGCTTAAAAACATTGGACAGTTTACGCAAAAAAAAAGTCTAACTGATGGTAAGAGCTTTGGTTTGACAGTGTGACTCGGATAGCATAACAGCGTATGCTCAAGTGCATGTGATCCCTTATCCAGTTATCCTAGTGTTTAGTATTTTACACGGTTTGGAAGATATGAACAAAAACTGAATGATTGGTTCCTATGCTCTTCCCTGATAAGACATCATCATTAGAAACATGGCAAGGGCAACCGGCGGGCACTTCTATTGCAATTAAAAATGAATTTATTTGAGGAGTTTTCAATTTTAGCAATTATTTGATATATTGTAGTAACTTTAGAAAATAAAAGTAAAAAAGAATCGTCCACTGTCTGCTTAAAACTACAACAATGGATCTAGATTGCCGGGCAGAGGCACAAGTCTGTAGGAGGACAAAACAATTTACAATTACAAGTGCTGTTACCAAATGGCATACAAATTGCTGGTTTCAAATGACAGCATTTTGTGGTATTGGAAATCAAGAATCACTATTTACTCTATGTTCACACTTTTCCCTACTAATATTGTTATTTGTTACAGAAGCTACTTACATAACCCATTAATAAAATCCATTTCTTCTGAAAAATATGACAAACGACTTGCATTATTAGAAGCTCATCTTTTATTGGCCACATTATTTGGCTCAGGCTATGGAAAAAAACATAAATAAAGGAACTAAGAAATAAATAAATGTAAAATGTCACAAAACAATCTATGCAAACTAACCAACATTTGTCTACTTGCTGCCGATTCCAATTTTAAGAGCATTTTGATATTCTTCTTGCTCGTTCATAATCCTGTGTAATGCATTTCAATGGCACTCTTTGCTTGTAATTTGTTTGGGAATCTTTTGATTCAAGGCATTGAAATCTTGGGAAGAACTTGTCTTCCCCAACATGAAAATAATCTGCTCTAGATTTGGCACAACGCTTTGTAGGTTGAGAAATCAGCCCTCCTTTTGCATTTTATTGAGGATAATACAGTAAGATATGAACACTACACTCTGAAACTTAAATCACTGAAGATTTTGGCTTAACAAGTACTAGACAATGGTGCCAACATAGCCAAATTGAGAAGGTTATGGTCTGAAGGAAGAGGTACACAAAGTAGTTGTCCTTGCCGTGCACAAAGTCATAGCATCCACAGATGAAGAGGAAGGTAGCAAATCCAAGCTCCAATAAATGAAGTCTGCTCGTGTTCAACAATAAGTAACGGGAAACTTACACATCAGCCAAACAAAACCAGATACAGAAAACAGATAGTTATGTTGGTTAGAACTTAGAAACCTAATACAAGAAATTTTATATAGTCATTTATGATTTTAGTGTTTGTTTTTATAGTTTTAATCACGCAAATTTCTAAAATATTGAGTACTGTGCAAGTGACACAAACATATATAAAATTGAGCAATCAAGAACAGTTCCCATTTTATGGATCGTTAAACAGTCATGAATCCTGCCAATTTGTCAGGGGCCCAGGAGAAAGAAAAATGATTTGGAACAAAACAAGAATTTCAAAGTACTTTACAACCAATATACTAAATTAATAATTAACCTACTCAAAGAATCTTAATCACTACGATGAAACTAAAATGAAATTAGTCACACTATATATAGTGAGAGTGCCACATTATATTCCCTCGCAATGATTAGTTTATGTGCATAGCCATCTAGAACCTGTCCCCTACATAATGCCAGAGTGTATATCAGAACCTCCAAGCAAGAGACAAAAGTGGAAGAGTGGGAGACAGATACACTAAGCAAAGTGATTGAGAAGTTGAAATTATAATGCCAAATGAAGATAGAAATTGTCTTCTTTGAAAACAAAACTGGCCTTACACAAAATTTGAATCGAGATTTTCTGATTGCTTTGGTGACATTGGTCTTGTTCTTATCTCTTGCTTTATCCTTATTATTGACAGAGTCACCACGTTTTTCAGTAACAACCCACTCATTGGCTCTCCCAGCTTCTAGCAGGCCTATGAAGGTTGCCTTCGTACTGTGCAATGACATCACATTCTAAAAAAGGATCCAGTAGAACAACAGACGAATGGACCTATCAAAGTTTCAAATAGCCATTTGAACAAATTAAGGGACTACAACTACAACCAATATATATAATATGGAAAATAAAAAAAGATGGAAACAGACCTTGGTGTGCCTACTGAATTGAGGGTGGTGATGATGGAAGGAATATAAACAGCTCCCCATATTGGAACACGAACCTCGGGGACCAAAATTGTCAAGGGAAGCACCACACAGTAGAAGAAGAATGTGACCATCTGTGCTATGATTTTACGAACAAAGAAGAAGCTGTATATAAGTACACTTTCTTCCAGCATTTTACTTTCTGCAAAATTGTGCACAAATAAAACATGAAAAAGTCAGCAAATTGCTTTCTTTTCATTTCTTCTTCGCCCTATACTAGATAAACTGTTATATGATCTGGAACCACTATGGCTCCAATTAATTTTTACATGTAACAGTCGAGTTTTATTAATTCTTTATCGTAAATAAAAAATTCAACTACATATCACATCAAGATTAACCGAGACTACACAAATGCATAGTCCAAGAATATATCATAATTCTCCCTTAACTGTCACCATTTTTTCCTCCAATAATATGCAGCAGTATATCATCAATCATGCATTGAAAAGGTTAACCTTGTTCCTTACTATCTCCATCACCATTTTGCGGAATAGATTAACAGGACCACAAGACCATCGATGCTGCTGGAAGCGGAAGGCTCTAAGAGTACTTGGAAGCTTACTTTTCGCCTATAAATTAAAATAAATAAATTGGTTGAATCCAAAATTTTAAGTAAGAATCCAAAATAAATTAATAGGAAAATGTTAAGTAAGAATCCAAAATATTTTTTGAATTATTAAAAATAAATAAATTATTAAAAATTCTATTATTAAGCGGTAATTAATATTCTTGAACTAATATCCTTAATCTCCCCCTGTTAGACCCATTAACAAAAACCTTGCATTTAACTAGCCTTCACCCTTCAGTTTACGAGTTATGTATATTTTGCGGTGAAAATTTTGGGCTCCTTATATTCTTTTATGGATCAAAGGGACTAAAAGCCCAAAATACTGGAAACTAACCTAGAAATGAATAGAAGAAATATCAGCTAACAATTGCAGCTTCTTTATTAATATGCCAAGGTGACAGAATTCCTAGAAATCACTATAATAAAAATACCAGTTAATTACTAAGCAAAATATAAAAAACTAAACTTCACTCTGTCTTTTTTTAAGCTGAAAAATTTGAATAAAAGATGCTTTTCAGGCCTGTTTAGGGTTGAATTGAGCAAACTATGCCATTCAATTCTCTGTTAGCTACCTATCATGTTTTGTCTAGAGGTCTGAACGTTCAGCCACTATTGTAGATAGAAACTTGCTTTAAGCTCTGCCTTGGATTCTCCTCTTACTTGTGAAAAAGGTTGAAAAGAAAGAAGCATGCTCCATCCCACATTTTGTGTTGTCTGTGATTGAGACAATTTCTTACCCAATAAACATCAATGTTATGCACCATTTTTCTTTGGCGCACACACCATTTTTATTCTATTGTAAGAGAGGAATGATATTAAGGAAAAAAGAAAATCGAATCCTTTCTTTTGTTTAATTAGACTAAGAAAACTCTTTACTATTTGCTTCAAACTGGTTTGTAATTTTGTTTAGCTTCTCAAGAGAGGATCACTCATGTGAAAACGGATTAGAAACATTACCTACCAAATTGATTATGGACTACTGTAGAAACCTACCAAACCATTCCTCCCCCGTCTTGTTTCATTTCATTAAAGAGTGCCATCTTTTTCAAAAAATAAAAATAACCCTCGCCACGAACTTAATTTCTAGAATGTGAAATGAAAAAAAAAAAACTTCAAAGAAAAATCAAGATCACGAGATGAATATATATGTGCAAAATAGTATAGATAATGGGTTTCTTGAAGAAAGGTTCTTAAAGTTACCTTAATAAAAGTATTGAAAGGAAGATATTGTATACTAGTATATATTTAGATTCTATGTCTTAACTCTATTATATATTGATGATCTCTGCATTTTAGAACCCGCTATTCCTTTGTCGTCATATTCCAGCAGACATGACACGTCAATTTCTTCTGGTAACTTTCCGACACTAACCTTAATCTCATAATCTTTATATTAATTATTCTTTGAACTTAATGTACTTGTTTATATTAAATAATTATTTCACGGTTAGCTACCTTAAGGCCTTAATTCAATCCCATGACATGGATATATACATTAATCAAGCTCTCGTTATTAAGTTCTTTTTTTCCATATATTAGATAAGGAATTTAAAATAAAATTCAATAAAAAAAACATTTTATATACTATTTATTTTAATGATGTTATGAACCGAAGAGGATTAGATTGCAAACATTATGAATATAATCTATTTAGACTCAACGCCAACACACTCCAAATAATTATGCAACGAAGGTTTTCACTCTTCATTTTAACTTTTTAAGGAGTACATGTAGGTTTTCACTCTTCATGTAAACCCTTATACACTGTTTAATCATTGTTCTTGATAGTAGTCTCTAGAATGCTACTTTAACTTTGTTAGTTCTGGGAATGCAAAAATAATTGAAACAATATTCTAGAAACTAATATCTGAAATACAATAATAAAGTTCTCGAAACTATTTTATGGAATATCATTTAGATTTTGTTTTCTGATATGTAAAATATAAAACAGTATTTTGAAAACTATTTTTCGGAATTTAAAAATAAACAACATTTTAAAAAGTCACTGTATCGAATCTAATTTTTAATTTTTTCCCCTTCATAAATTTATTTATTTTAATTATGCATAAATCACAAAAAAGGAGTGCAAACGTGTTATGTTTGAGAACTTGGAGGATAAAAAATGACAATGTTAAACAAAGAGATCAAACGAACAACAAAAATCGGAACTAGATATTGAATGGATATCATTTAGAGAGTGAAAGAGAGGAATGATTCTAATGAAAGAGAGGATGAGTGTGTCACAGTGTGAGGAAAAGAATAAAATTTGAAAATAAAAGGTCTTATAATCAAATTAAAATAACAAAGGAGAGTGTACTTAGATAAAAGCCGAAGAGGATATAGCATTTGCCTAACCACTTTCATCCACCGAATCCCTCGGCCCATGATCCTTGACTCAGTTAGGGCAATGGAGCGTAATAAATGGTTAAAATATTAAACTCAATCTTTTAATTTAAATATTTAATAAGTTTTTCCGAATAACAAGAATAGGGCATTTGGTCTAGTGGTATGATTCTCGCTTAGGGTGCGAGAGGTCCCGAGTTCAATTCTCGGAATGCCCCTTGTCTTACCATTTTATATTTCCAAGTCCAAACTGGACTGTCCCTCGCATCTTCATAGAATCATAGTGGAGCAATTAAAGAAAATGACATGAATAGCTATACCTTGAGCACCATCTATATGGAGACATGACTCGTGACATTTTACATACTACACTTTTTTTTAACAACGGGTACTACACTTTTTTCACTGTATCATTCATATAATAAGTGTTAGATGCATCAACTATTGAGTGTTGGGTGTTGAGCGTTGACCAATATTACACCTGCACTGCATGTATTGAATTAAGCCCTTCCGTTTATGCCACATCTATTGAAGAAGGAAAAAAAATCCATGGACATCAAAATGAGAAGTGTTAATTAGGCATTTAGAGATAAGTAACTAATTATATAATTAGTGATGTAAGATAATTAATAAAAAGTGAGAGATAAAGGAAAAAAAAATGAAGAGTATTACTGATTTGATGTTAATAGAGTTGGTCTCCCCTTTAAATATCCTTGTTATCTAACAACTTGTACTAATGTCCTGTGATGTGTTAATAAGCAAAGCTCTCACGAATTTCTTACGTTTGAAAGAAGCAGATGAATTTGACAAAAGTTTGCACTCAAGACCCAACACAAGTGAAGTGATTTAATTTGTTGCTGAAAAAAAAGTAATAAAATCGAACACACTCTTATACATATATATTATACATTTATATAACTGTTTTTTGTTTTCTAATCATCAAATCGACTCACTTTTAGCTATATTCATATTATCATATACCTTAATTATCATATTACCTAGGCCTATGTGATGAGAAATGTTAAAAGGGACAAGTGGTGTATAATAAGCATTTTCCATGTTTGGCACCAAAAGCACCGATCACTGCTAAACTATTGGATAGACAGTTAGAATCCATTGCATTTGAAATCCCAGATGAACTCTATACAAACATCATGGTCCTCACTCCTCGCCTCACTAGTTGATTGATCTTAAAATTTTTGCTATTATAGCTTAGTAAGTTCTAAGACCAATTCATGTTGACCAATGAATGGGCCATGTTCCGTTTACGAGAAACAGAATGTACCCAGTAAGGTTTGCTGGGA
>CM023952.1:25714953-25751660 GCA_013407115.1 Glycine latifolia | reverse complement strand
ACCTGACATGCGTTTGAATTTGATCTCGGTTGGAAAACTAGATGATGTCGGGTCAGTGAATTACTTTGGTGAAAGTAGATGGAAGCTGACCAAGGGGAGCTTGGTTGTGGCCCGAGGTAAGAAAGAAGGCTCCTTGTATGTGATGCAAGGAAGGACGATTGGTGGAGAAACCAATACCATCCGGGATGGACAGAACCTTGAGTTATGACACAAGCGTCTCAACCATATGAGCGAGAAAGGACTCCAGATTTTAGAGAAGAAAGAACTATTGACCGGGTTGAAGGGCCAAGTGTTGGAGAGTTGCACACATTGCCTAGCTGGAAAGCAGCACCGGGTTTTGTTTGTGAGACCGGATCAACCCAGACGACGAAGGCAGATCTTAGACCTCGTCCATATTGATGTTTGCTTCATGTCATAGAGATCGCTTGGAGGAGCTCAGTACTTTGTTTCTTTCATTGACGATCATTCCCGCAAGGTGTGGGTTTATTTGATGAAGACTAAAGACCAGACACTCTGATGTTTTAAAGAATTTCATGCTATGGTAGAAAGAGAGACTGGCAAGAAGTTGAAAGTGGTTCGATCTGATAATGGTGGTGAGTACCAGGGTCTCTTTGAAGCTTATTGTAGAGAAGCTGGGATCCGACTTGAGAAGACACCTCCCAAGACTCCGCTGTTGAATGGACTTGCTGAGAGGATGAACATGACTATTGAAGAGAAGGTCCGGAGTATGCTATCCAATGCCAGATTGTCGAAAGCATATTGGGGAGAAGCCATCATGACAGCTGTTGACTTGATTAATTTGTCACCATCAAGACCACTTGAAGGAGACATTCCTGAAGAAGTCTGGACAGGTCGGAAAGTGACCTATGACCACCTGAAAGTGTTGGATGCCGACTTTTCGTGCATGTCCCTAAAGATGAAAGGGCGAAGCTCTATGCAAAGACAATGGAATGCATCTACCTCGGTTCGCCGAAAATCGAGTTTGGGTTCAGACTGTGGGATTCTATCAAGAAGAAGATAGTGAGAAGCCGAGATGTGATTTTTCATAAAGATGAGACACTTCATGACATCTCGAAGCCCCAAGTCTGGGTTACTGTCAGACGTGAAGAACCCGGCCCTCCTGACCGAGATGAAGAACCTGTCCCTCTTGTGCAAGCTGAAGCAGGGGGGAGAAACTGAAGATGATGTTGATGAGGACCGGGATGAAGATGAAGAACAGGATTCTCAAGCGGCTGATGAAGAACAGCCAAGATACCCCACTAGAGAAATAAGACCTTCTATGAGGTACCCACCTGATGAATACACCATCATTGCTGAAGATGGTGAGCCTCAGAGTTATGATGAGGCCATAACGAGCTCGGAAAAAGAAGCGTGGGAGAAGGCAATGCAGGACGAGATGAATTCCTTGCATGAAAACTAGACTTATGAGTTGACCGAGCTGCCTAAAGGGAGACGAGCTCTGAAGAACAAGTGGGTGTATAAGATCAAGCAGGAAGAGAATGGGCAGAAGCCGAGATATAAAGCCCGGATTGTAGTGAAAGGCTGCAATCAAAAGAAGGGGATTGATTTTGAAGAAATCTTCTCTCCTGTTGTGAAGATGACCTCTGTCCGGACTGTGTTAGCTATGGCAGCTACAATGGACCTCGAGGTAGAACAGATGGATGTGAAGATCGCATTCCTTCACGGTGAGTTGGAGGAGGAGATATATATGGAGCAACCTGAAGGGTTCCGAGCTCCAGGATGCGACGGCATGGTATGCCGATTGAATAAGAGTCTCTATGACTTGAAGCAAGCACCTCAGCAGTGGTACATGAAGTTTGATTCCTTCATGACAGAACATAAGTTCATGAAGATGGAGGCCGACCACTGTGTATTTGTGAAGAGGCATGAAAATGGAGACTTCCTAATCCTTCTGTTATATGTTGACGATATGTTGATTGTAGGGCAAAGTAAAGAGAAGATTG
Source organism: Glycine latifolia (assembly GCA_013407115.1). Lineage (NCBI taxonomy): Eukaryota > Viridiplantae > Streptophyta > Magnoliopsida > Fabales > Fabaceae > Glycine > Glycine latifolia. The sequence goes on along the minus strand of CM023952.1, from coordinate 25,749,696 downwards.
CCGCCTTGAAGAAGGCATTGAGCTCATCCTTCGCTATGAAGGACCTCGGCCCTGCAAGACAGATTCTCGGAATGAAGATCATTCGGGATAGAACGAAGAAGCTACTGTGGCTAAGTCAAGAAAAATATGTTAAGAAGATCTTGAAGAGATTCAGTATGGACAAAGCCAAGACAGTTAGCACCCCATTTGCTGGGCACATGAAGTTGAGTAAGAAACAATGTCCAAGATCTGATGAAGACAGAAAAGAGATGCTGAAGATCCCGTACCAATCCGCCATCGGAAGTTTGATGTATGCAATGGTTTGCACAAGACCCGACCTGACGTTTGCAGTTGGAATGGTGAGCCAGTTTCTTTCAGACCCCGGCAGAGAGCACTGGGAAGCAGTGAAGTGGATCTTCAGGTACTTGAAAGGTACATCCGATTTTTGTCTCCGATTTGGAGAAGGTGAAGCCGAGCTGCAAGGCTACTCGGATGCCGATTTAGGGGGAGATTCCGACTCAAGGAAGTCGACGACTGGATATTTGATGAGATTTGCTGGAGGAGCAGTCTCTTGGCAATCAAAATTGCAGAAGTGTGTGACACTTTCAACGACCGAGGCCGAGTACATTGCCGTGACCGAGGCAAGCAAGGAGATGCTGTGGATGAAGAAGTTCCTCATGGAACTCGGCCATAAACAAGATAAGTACGAGCTTATGTGTGACAACCAGAGCGCAATTCATCTTACGAAGAACTCGACCTATCACTCCCGCACCAAACATATTGATGTGAGATATCACTGGATCCGGGATGTGGTGGAGGCTGAACAGCTCGCACTTGGCAAAGTGCACATCGATTTGAACTGGTCCGATATGATGACCAAGCCGGTACCAGCATGGAAATTTGAAGATTGCTGTGAAGGAGCCGGACTGATGAATTCAGCACATTGAAGCCAAGAAAGAAGGCCGGGTTGTTGAAGTTGAAGACCCCGATCTCACTGAAAAACGGAATGGGGAGATTTGTTGGATAATTTCCATTTTTTAGTTGATTGATAATCTTGTTTTTATTTGATAAGATATAATCTTGTTTTTATTTGATAAGATATAAATCAAATAATATTTGATGGCTTAGGCCCAGCCCATTTCATCCTATAAATAGATGAGTAAGGGTGGAGACAAGACATACAGAAATTTGAGAGCCTCAAGTGACAGTCTTGAGTGTCATATTTGAGCAAGCCACCGTGCCTGCATATTTGAGAGCTTAGAGTGAAACACTGTGAGCGTTTGAGTGACCACCATTGTTGGAGAGGTTGAGTGTACCACCACATTGGTGTGTTTTTTGATTCATTGTAACCGATTATTGTTATAGTGGATTTTGATACTGAACTAGGTCCCGTGAGTTTTTCTTTTCTCACATTGAGGAAGGTTTTCTCACGTAAAACAAATTCAGATTGTCTCTCTCTCTCCCTTTTGATTTTATTTCCGCTTCTGCAAATTGATTTGAGGGTCCGAGATACCCAACACACTTGTGCTTGTAATTGATCAGTGCACATTGATCTCTCTCAAATTTTCTAATATCTACTTAATCAGGAAACTCAAATGGACCAGAAAAAGATTATTCTTTAAAACGTGATACAACAAATCTCATATTTGGAATCTTTAGTGCCATTGCCATTGTTGCCACAACTTATGGTTGCGGAATGATTCCAGAAATTCAGGTTTGAAACAGCCAGGTGAGTTCCCTCTTATATATAGAACTTCTTAATACTGTAGAATTTGTTATTCCTCTATATTCTATATATATCTCGAGTATGCTCATAATTAAACTTAAATAAAATCCTAATTATTCCATCTTTTATCGATAAGTACTAAGCACGCACGCCACCAAAGTATCTGTTTCAACTTCTAAGAAAATTACACATGATTGCATTTTCTTTGCCTACAGGCAACATTAGCACCCCCAGTAAAAGGGAAGATGCTCAAGGGACTGTGTGTTCGTTATGCTGTACTTGCAATCAATTTCTTTAATGTAGCCATCTCTAGCTATTGGCCATTTGGAAATCAAGCTGTGGGACTCATTTTAAGCAACTTTGTGGATAATGGGAAGCCTTTGTGGATAATGGGACTCCACCAATGACCTGGTCTTGTTAATAAACTTTTTTTTTCTTCTGTATTGTCATGGGCTTGTTTATTTGTGCTTAGTCAGGATTGATCAAAACCAACACAGCTCCGCATCAAATTTTTATTTTTAAATAAATGCATAAATTCATACGGGGCAAAAAAATAAAAATATTACAATTTAAATAAAAAATTAGGAATTTATTACAGTTTCAAAACTATTTACAAATCTATGACAATGAGTCGTGCCCCATCAGGACGCAATCAGTTACGTCCCCACTAGGCGCAACTGGGGTCAAGTCGCACCCCCACCAGGCGTGTTTCAGCTGGTTGCGACATGTGTCGTTTTGAGACACATGTCATTTTGAGGTGCAATGTATATAAACTTTGGAAGGTCATAACTTTTGACATGAATGTCTGATGGAGGGGTACTTTATGTCAAAACGCTCGAAATTAAGAGAAGAATTAAAAAAATAGAAAATAACATTAAATGAACTAATTAAATAATTAACAAAGTAGACTGTTTGGAAATTTTTGGTGATTGAATCCTAAATTCTAATTTTGAGGCACTTAGAGGAGTTTTTTGGAAAAAAAAGAGTTGATCCCTGCCTAGGGCTTCTCCTCTCAATTTCGAGCATTTTGACTCTAGTTTCACCTCAATCGGACATTCCTGTCAAAAGTTATGACATTTCGAAGTTTATATACATTGCGTCTCAAAATGACACGTGTCTCAAAACGACACGTGTCGCAACCAGTTGAAACATGCCTAGTGGGGGGCGCGACTTGACCCCAGTTGCGCCGGCTGGGACGCAACTTGTTGCCATAGATTTGTAAATAGTTTTGAAACTACAATAAATTTTTAATTTTTTATTTAAATTACAATATTTTTATTTTTTTCGCCATTCATACTGTCATTTCTTTTGATCAGTTGGTATTGAGCTCTATTACAAGTATTAAAGGCTTTTTTTTTTTTTTCATTTCTGCCAATGTGTTCTTCGTCTTCCTGTAATTTTACATTGACAATTTTTTTTTGGTTCCCTTTGCTCCTAGTCTTATGGACAGAGGACAACCAAATATAGCTGTGTTACATGGTTAAATCTTTTGGTGAAAAAGTATAATGATGTACATTGCCTGATACAAGATGTTTTTTTTCCTGAATTTGGGCTCTGCAATCTTAGAAAGAAGTTGTGTGAGCCAGTCATGCCTTGAACAATTAAATGTTTTTTACCTTATTTTTTCCTTAATTTGTTTCTTAATTAATATTCATACAAATTAGTTGTGCCTCTTAAAATTGTAGTTCCAAAACCATTGGTGGTGTATCTGTCCTATTAATCGGGATTTGCAATGGTTCCATATTCAATTTTTATATTATTGATTCTCTCTATATAATCTAATAAACTTCTACAGTATAATATATGTAAACTTTACAAGAGATTTGTTGTTCTGTTCATTTGGAAGTTTATTCTCTTTTGTTTTGGATGATTAAAAATTTGGGTGATTAAATGATTGGTCAAACTATTATGTGCATCTTATTACAAAAGTAATTACATTTGAAACAGATTTATAATCTTTTACATAAAATATTGATTTAAATGTGCAGACATAAATAATTTTTTCTGGATCACCGCTACATACAATCATGGCACTAAAAGAAATTGCCAAAGTGAGTTCTGGTTGATAGCAAGCTGTAATAGCAATGAACATTGATATAATTTTTCAAAATCCAGGTACAATTTATTTATTTCTTATATATTAACAATATTAGGGAAATTGTGTAATATTTTATACTAAGCCCCGCGCGGTACGAATTCAAATATGTACTTCATTTTATAAATATTTGATATGTATAATTCTATATAACAATAAAAACACAGTCTCTCCTTAAAAATAAAACACAGTCGTTCTACTTCCAAGAGTACGTTATCAAACTTCCTTAAATTATTATCTCTATATGTGCTTGTTTTTTTAAATGCATAGCTGAGTTTTATCTTCTTAACTAATATTCTTAAGACATTAATTAAAAAATTAAAAAATATTTATCATGAAAATTATAAAAATACATAAAAAATCATAAATAATATAATTTTATACATTTTAATAATTTTTAAAACTTTTTGTAACCCATACTTCAAAGACACTTACCATTTAACTTTTATTAATATTTGATCAGATTTAGCACACAAGGAATATCAAAATAAAAATTAAAGAATGTTACATAAAACATTGGTTACGCGGCCAAACAAATTGTTCCCACAATGCCCATTACATTTACCCTCTTGTAAACCCAATGCAATAGACTATTGCTCCAATGTTGTGCCACCACACTAATTTCCATGTTTCATTCCACACCACGTCATGAATTGAGCCACAGGACATGTTCGTCGCTTTTCTCCATTTGCACCCCTTCCTTCAAACTGAGCCCTTTAATTGAGATTATATTTGTTGCCGACAACCAGTTCTGAGCTGCTTACTCGACTAATCTTTCCTTACTCATAAAATTCTTCTTAGATATCGTCCACTATTTCAATCGCACTGCCACGAGCTTATAGCAGTCAAGAAATTTAATTTATCTTGCTTCTTGTCTTTTCAATCGCTTTCTTTAGAATCTGATTGTGTTGCTAACAAATTTTTTATTAGCATTGACAGGGGATATATATTTTCCCTCCTCACAGATGATATTGTAGCTAGCATAGACAATGTCAAACTCTAGTTTGACAGAATTTATTTTGACACTGTTTTTGGTGTCTATTTTGTTGTTTCAAATATATAACTTGATAGATGGTACAGTACATTCTTTACAAACTGAGGAGCAAGTCATTCGACAAACTCTTTGTTACGCATGTTTTGTTTCACCTAGAATATTAGTATCTTCTTGTTATTATTATTACTAGGGCAAGAGATACATCTCTCTCTAGATTTTTTAAATAATAAATAGAAAAACAAAAGTTAAATACAATAAATAAAAAGTGATAGAATAAAAAAATTAATGATATAGAAGTAGGAAGAAATTACTGTAAATTAGAAGAAAAATTTAAATTTTTTACAAATGATTTAAGAATAAAATTATCAATTGTATCGTGGACACCAAATGAAATATTTTTTATTATTATTAGTATAGATTATTTTTTGTACTTTAATTTGGACAATATTTGATCATTTGGTTTGGATTTTGTTAGCAGCTGATGTGTTCATGATTTTTTGTTGGTGGAATATCTTATCAGCCGATGTGCATGTACCACCACACGTGTACTTAATTTGCATCATGTGAATATTTGTCGAACGTCGCATTCTCTTAAAACATAGTGTTGCTGGAATTACCTATATGAAAAGGATCGTTGCTGGGATCACGTTCCCAGCTATCAGATTTTTGTGGAACCAGATGATTAGTTTGGAGCTGCATGGCACCTACTACGTTGCATGCCAATTTGATCCTCATTAAAAAGCATTTAAACCCCATAACAACCTCACAAATATTGGCACGTTGGCCTCGCTGATGAAAACAGTGAAGGAGACCAGATTCTACCGCCTTCAATATATATCAACAACTGTTGTTTAATAACAAGGCCTACAAATAAATTTATGATAAATAGGTGAAAACAAAAAAGGTATGGTTTAAATCTTGTCCAACACATCTCGATAATTACAATTTACAAGTGTATACAATCTTTAATTTTTTTTTTTGCTTAGTATCATTTTTTTATTATACTTTACAATTATTTTACTTTGATATATTAAAATTTTAAAAATTTATTCCAATCTTTTATGTTTTCAAAATGTATCATTTTGATCGATTTTTTAATTTTTCGTTAGAAACGTTAGTGTTTGATTAATTTTAAATTTTAAAAAATGATAATGATATATTTCAAAAACATAAAATTCAGAATAAAACTTTTAAATTTAATATACAAAATAAAACAATTGTAAAATATAATGAAATATATAAATAATATTAAATCTTAATTTTTTATTTATTATGATATTAATATGAAGTATATATTACCTGAATTTCAATATTTAAATTTGAATAATTTGATTAAGAAAGATAAATTGTTATTATTTGTATCAATTAGAATAATTTGATTAAAAAAGATAAGTGCTTATTATTTATGTCAAACAGTATAAATGATATTTAACTCTCATTTTAAAGTCAATTTCCAAACAAACATTGTCTAGGTTAATAAAATGTGTCAACCAGTATAAATGATTTTTTTATTATCTTAATTTAATTCTTCTCGTCTCAACGTGCTCCTTCTGTCAGATGACCAAGAGACACCGCCCAAGATTCAATATTCTTGTTATTATGGGCTTTTGGCCCTTAACAAAACCAGGGTTACTTTTTTATTTTATTGAAGTGGACTGCTGACCCACTTCATAAAATATTATAACAACGCTATCTAGCTGCTTATAAATTCAGTCCACTATTTTTTTTAACAATATATAAATATGGGTAGTTACTTTCTCTCTAGGTCATAGAGAGATAAAAAGAGAAAATAATTGATAGAGTATTTGATAAAACTAGTTTACAATTTAACTGAAAACTTATAAATTAATTTAAACTTATAAGAGCTGAAAAATTAAAAATTTATTAGTTAGTTGATTGAATTAAAAGTATTTAGTAAGATTAGTTAATAATTTAGGTAATAAATATAAATGACATAAATATATATTTAATTAGTTGAGGTAAAGAGAGATATCAGATAAATTAATGAGGATAAGAATAAAAATAAATAACTAGTTGCTTATAATAATATGCATAGGGGAATAGAGAAAGATAAGAATACTTAGAACAATGAAAAATTTCACGTATAACTACTTTCATATATTTCATCATTCAATGGTTCTACTAGTTGGCCTTGAGTTATTCCAAACTAAACAAGATTACATGAAGAAGAGAACGAAAATGGTAGGCGACAACTTCACCACCAAAAAAATGCTGACGCAAGCGCTATTTGTTCTCAAATGAAAAGTAGTAATAATTCATAGTTTTATTCCATTCTTATCTCTTGTGCCTCTGTTTAGTTCTTTAGTATTTATGTCATATATCTTGCAGGCATTATATAATGTACTAGTATTTATTTTTAATTGCGTATATATCCTTGAGGTTCACAAATCGACTCTGGTCTATTTAGGTATTCACTATTCAACACTTCTGTTGTTTCGCCTTCACTTATTCTTCTGTTCATTTTGTTTATGCCCTCGCACTCACACGTGCGCCTATAGAGAAATGAGTACGTTTCTTCCTACCTCAACAAGAGTACATGATGCAGAGAACCAAAATGATTCACAACAACACCGAAGAGATGCAGGCACTCTCTTTGTCCTCAAATCAAAAGGTAGTAATCATTTATATATAGTTTTCCACTCTTAATTAACTCTTCTTCATATTTCTTAGTTCTTTAGTATTTATGTGTCATCTTGCAGGGTTCAATATATAGTGCATTCATGTTTAATTGGTATTCCAAGAACAACCATTAGAGTATGTGTCACGAAGATAATGGAAAAGGATAAACCATGTTAATTCTATGTTAGTGCAACTACTCCAAAAATCACGACATGTTTACGTAACTTCATTAAGTGTGACTTTTTGTGATTGTATCATGAATCATTCCAGGTCAAATCCTTTCAATATTGTTCTCACTTCCTTGTTTTTGTAATTGGAGCACATGAGGAGCAAGTAACTAGGCATTAGCTTTTCATTTTCCTCGATAAAATCAAAAGGGTATCATGCACATTCGATATTTTAATTAAAAATGGCCGGTAATTACATTATTTGTTTTTGTAGGTTCATGGATTCACTGTGGTTACCACTTGACAACTTCAATCGTGTCTCCATCGCTGCTAAGTCTTCCTTATGCTTTAACCTTCCTCGGTTGGAAGGCTGGAATATTTTGTTTGGTCATTGGAGCTTTCGTAAGCTTCTATTCATTCAATTTGATATCCCTGGCTCTTGAGCACCATGCTAATTTGGGTAATCGCCACCTGCTGTATAGAGACATGGCTCGTGACATTTTAGGTACTACACTTCTTCTCTGTATTATTAACGTACAGGGTGGTTAAGAAAGAATTTAACTCGCTCGTTTAAAGTAAAATAATAAAAAGTAAATGAAAACGCTTTTAGCTAGGAGTTTTTTTTTAATGAGAGTAAGGACTAATCTCTTTTAATCGTTGTTTCCAAATTATTTTTTTAATTATCAATAATTAAAAATAATATTATATTTTAATATAAATTGTTATTATAAATCTATAATGTAGTTTATATTTCAAAAAAATTCTTATAAATTTTAATTTTAACATAATTCATATATTCAAAAGTATTTATTAATTATGAATTTTAAGCTATATAAAATAAATATTTGTTTTGTAAACTTCACAAGCTAAAATACTAGTATGTGTGTACACCACAGCCTATAAGAAATGTTTATTTTTCTTTTATGAAATGCCATATGAAAAATGCTAGCAACACAATACTCCTTAGCGTATTCTTTCTAAAACGCGCACTTTATCTCATTGGTTAAATATATTAAACTACAAAATTATGATTGTGTACCCCTACCATTAATAAGACACATTTAATTTTTTTCCAAATATTTTTATTATTTTTAATTTCTTTAATCTCTCTCTTCGTTAATATATTTATTGTTTAACTTTTTGTTGACTATGCATGTGAATAATCAAATTAAGGTTTCCAAAATGCTAGTATACAAAGTTAGACTCCCAAAGAGTCTAAAATATTAATGTATTCTACTTATTATTTATTGAAGTGAGGAAAATGATTCATAATTAAGTGTATTTTTTGAAAAAAATAATTAATACAGAAATCATTTTAAATTGAATTTTATAAAAGAATCAAACTAAATTTTTAATTTGGATCTCATAAAAAGAGCTGGAAAAAATATGATACATTGATATAATTTTTATTTCTAACCACAGTTTTACTGTTAGTTAATTCATATGATCTTGCTAGCTAGTGTTTGGTTAAGGAATCAATAAATATTATTTTATTAAAGATTTAGTCAGAATTGTATTAAAAATTATGAAAGAATACACTGTTACACTTTTCAATGAAAGACTTTTTATTTTTGATTCCCTAACTAGTTTCATTAGCAATTTCTATTTAGTTTTATATTACCGTATACCTTATTGTATCGGCTATATATGTGAGAAATGTTTAAAGGGACAAGTGATGTATAATAAGCATTTTCCTTGATAGACAGTTGGAATCCATTGCATTAAAAATCCTAGATGAGGTCAATGCAAACATTATTGTCATCACTCTTCACCTCACTAACTGATTAATTGATCTGAAAATTTCTGCCAGGATAGTTTAGTAAGTTCTAGGAGTCTAGGACCAATTCATGTTGGCCAAATAAAGCGAACTGATGTATCAATATGTTAAATATTAATGGAAGGTCCACGTTGGGGTCGGTATTTTGTGGGGCCAATTCAATTTGCAGTGTGCTATAACAATGAAGTTCTTTGTGCTCTTCTTGGGGGACAATGCATGAAGGTGAGTAAATTAAAATATCGCAATACATTTTTATTCCTTTATTTTTTTATATATTCAAATTAGAGCTTGCTATATTATAAATAATTAAAGGTTTTTATTTTATTTTATTCTTGCTTTTAAAAATTACTCTATATTTTTACTAGAATTATTTAAAAATTGATAAAAGTACCAAACAAATATGTATGATGAATTTTATTCTGAAAATAAATTCTGAAAACATTAAAGACACGGATCATTTCTAATTTAGACATATAGTTAAATTCACATAATTCCTCTTGTAGCATGAAGTAATTAACAAAATATATTTTGTTAAATAAATATACACAACCTGACTTGATACGTTTTTGATACAAAATTTATTGGCACCAATAGTGCACCACCTACTTGACACCTTATGAGAGAAATATAAAAGAAAAAAAATTGTAATGGCAATAAGTAAATAATAAGAAAAAGAGAGTTAATTAGTAGAAAATAGTAAATGTTAATATAGTGTTTGAAATGGTAAAGTTTTTAACAATCATTACTAAACTCTTTTGAGAATATGTTTGAGGCTAAAATTTTAATTAGATGAAAAGAAAAGAAAGTATAATTTGTTTTTTAAAATTTAAGAGTTATATAATGTTCATAAAACAAGGAAAAACTTTGGACATGAAAATTTTATCCTTGCTTCTCTCTTCTCCAAAATTTCCAAAAAAAAAAAAGAAAAGAAAAAGAAAACATGGTCCATGCACGCCGTGACGCAAAAGTACACAAACATTGATCATATACTAATCCTTCAGAGCTTTTCCTTACGAAATCAACTGCAGGCAATTTACCTACTATCAAATCCAAATGGGACTATGAAGCTTTATGAGTTTGTAGTGATATTTGGATGCTTCATGCTGATTTTGGCTCAAATGCCATCTTTCCACTCATTGAGACATATTAATCTGGTGTCTTCGGTCATGTGCTTATCTTATAGTGCCTGTGCTACTGCAGCTTCCATATATATTGGTATTTCCTTTCCCTTCTTATTAATCCAGTTAATTAATTAACACTAGTGCTTGCAATTGAGTGCACGTTCTTTGAATTTTCCCAATGTATACTTAATCAGGAAAGTCGTCAAATGCGCCAGAAAAGGATTATTCTTTGAAAGGTGATACAACAAATCGCTTATTTGGAATCTTTAATGCCATTCCCATCATTGCCACAACTTATGGTAGCGGAATAATTCCAGAAATTCAGGTTTGAAATAGCTAAATGAGTTCCCTATTACTATGCCATGCCAGAGTATTTGTTTCAATTACTAAGAAAATCCACATGATTACACTTTCTTTGGATACAGGCAACTTTAGCACCCCCAGTAAAAGGGAAGATGCTTAGAAGTCTATGTGCTTGCTATGTTGTAGTTCTCTTCAGCTTCTTCAGTGTAGCCATTTCTGGCTATTGGGCATTTGGAAATCAAGCTGAAGGCCTCATTTTTAGCAGCTTTGTTGATAGTAACAAGCCTTTGGCTCCTAAGTGGCTTATTTATATGCCCAACATTTGCACAATAACCCAACTAATCGCTAATGGTGCTGTGAGTAACTACTTACTGAATGCTTATATCATACTTTTCACACACCAAACATTAGTTTAGAGATTATACACTAAATTTAATACTAAATATTTCTTCTATTTCAAAATAAGTGTTATCATATCATATGTTATTTTACATATAACAAGAAAAATTAATAAATAAATTGATGAAAAAATTATAATTATACAAAACTAACCTTAATATTAATACATTGAAAGTTAAAATGACACTTATTAGTAGTATTAGTAGAAAAAAAATTATATAACATTAAAAAATTAAAATAATACTTATTTTAGGATTAATATTTTTTCAAATATAATACTGAAGGAGGAAGTAACATGTTTGACAAATCATATTTATGTTGTGTTTGAGCATAATTTTGGAAAATTTCATTAAAACTTTTAAAAAGGTTACTTTTCTAATTCTATTGGGAAAACTCCATGGTTTTCAAATTATAATTCAAAAACATTAATTACTCAATCTTCCTCACCTCAAATAGCTAGGATCTAGTTCATCACTATATTGCAACATTTGGTGCAGGAGTACTTGCAGCCTACAAATGTAATACTAGAGCAAATATTTGGAGACCCAGAAAGCCCCGAGTTTTCTCGTCGCAATGTAATTCCAAGATTGATTTCTCGGTCATTAGCTGTAATTACAGCAATTACTATAGCAGCAATGCTTCCTTTTTTTTGGGGACATGAACTCGCTCATAGGTGCTTTTGGTTATATGCCACTTGACTTCATTTTGCCAATGATTTTCTTCAATATGACATTTAAGCCATCCAAGAGAAGCCCCATTTTCTGGTTGAATGTTATTATTGTCATTGCTTTCTCCGCACTGGCAGCTATGGCAACAATTTCAACAGTTAGGCAGATAGTTCTTGATGCCAAAACTTATCGATTATTCGCTGATGTATGACCAAATTGGGGTATTGTTCGTACACTCGGGGATCTCCTTAATCCCTCATGTTTGTAACTTGTACAATCGGTACTTTTGCAGTGAATGGAGTCTAATAATTATTATGAAATGGATGTGTTTCGAGGTTTGAAACAAACCAATTTGTTTACTTTATTTTCTTTTTCTTTGTTTTTTATTCAGTTTGTTTATTTTCTCTGTCGCTTAGGTCTTTTATTTTGTTAACACTAAGAGAGATGGGCTGCGAGAAGTTGTTGATAACGAGGTTTTGATGAAATTGCATCTCATCTTTTAGATTATATACTTTTGGTTCGTCTTGTCATATAAACGTCAAATTTGCAAACTTGTTACTTCCTTTAAGTGTTTTGTAAAATATTTGGGAAAATAATTTTTTATTAAAAAAACACACAATTCAACCAGTTTTTTCATATATAGGTTAAGTAAAAACACACTGATTTTATCATGCATCGATCATTTTAGGTCCAAATCCTTTCATTGTTCTCAGTTTCTTGCTTTTATATAATTGTTTGAGCACACCCGGAGCAAACAACTAGCCAATCCTTTTCATTATTTTTTTAATTTTTTTTCTGAAACAAGGGGCAAAGCCCAACAAAACAAACTAGCTAGAAACACCTACACCACTGGCATCTGCCAGTAACCTCAAAGAAATAAAAGAATGTGCCAAATAAAAAAAGACAGTACCAATATCTATCGATAATCCATGCTTTGCTAAACTATCGATAATCCATGCTTTACTAAACTAGCTAGCTTGATCATTTTCCTCGATAAGAACAATTAAAAGGTATCATTTTAATCAAAAATGGTAATTACATGTGATTCAATTATAATTTTTGGTAGGTTCATGAATGCAGGGCGCATGATATTTTTGACAGATCATAGGGCGCATGATGAAAACGGGAAAATAAATAAAAGGAAAAATGTTACTACTCCTAAAGCTTCTTGTAATAAATAGATAAAATATAAAAATCAGACAAACAATGTAACTTCTTTCGGTCTTTTTTCTTTTCTATCTCACATCCGATTTACAATTAATGATCTTCATAGGGCGCATAATTAAAATAGGAAAAACAATATTTTTTTTCTATCTCAAAATAAATATTGTCTTAAACTATTTTACATGGATAAAAAACATTAATAGATAAATAAAAGATAATAATAATTTTATAAAACTAATTAACCTTAGTATTAATATTACATTAGAAATTAAAGTGATTAGGAATATAAATAGAAAAATAATTAATATTACATCAAAAAGTTAAATACAACATTTATTTTAAAGATAATTTTTTTAAAATAGGATACCTATTTTAGAATGGAGAGAATAAAAGAAAAAAATTGATAAATATAATCCTCAAGAATCTCGCAAATAAATACATATAAATTAGAGAAACAATGCAACTTTTGTCGGCCCCTTTTCACTTCTATCCCATATATCCTAGTCACAGGGAAAGTTGACGTATGATGAAAACGGGGAAAAAATAAAAGGAGAAGTAATCTTTTAGAAATGTAACCCTAGAGCTTAATTCTTGTAAGTGTAATTAATATAAATAAGTATGCACCATGAGGCATTATTAAAAGAAAAAGGATATACACTATCACGAAAATTAAAATTCGACAAACTGCTGTCTAGGCCTTTTAAGGGAAAGCTTCTCCATCTTGGAACAACCCTTCTCAGAAACACGGGTAACTTCCTAATTCAACTCTGCCATTTTGAGTTCGTTTAAATTTTTAAGTACTTTTTGCATTAACAGATCAAGACAATAATGGTAACAGCTGCATTAATGAAAGAAACAAAAATTAATTACATATATACTTTTTAAATCATTTTAGTTCATATATGTCCACTGCTCAATCTATTTTAGTCCTTATAATCTTGGGCAACAGGGATTAAAATAAGAAAATTTTAAATATAGAGACTAAAACGTGAAATTTATATAAAAACAGAGTCCTTGTGAGTTAAACCAAGAAATAATGTTGTATACAATTTCCACAAGTCAAGTGATGCTTCCCGTACTGTAACTGTCTTTATTAACCAACCACTGAGAAGAAAAAAAGGATGTTAGTTTTTTTATAAAAGAAATCAATAAATAAGTTCTAAGCTCAGTTTCATCTATATCCATCAAATTAGAGTCATATTCAGTTCTTAACTGCTCTTTTTCATACATGTGGTACTAAAATAACTAGAGCAATATTGATTCGTTGAGGCCAATCAACCGTACAGACTTTTGGCAAAGCCAATATCAAACGTAGATGCATGAATATACAAAATGGGAGGAAACAACATGTGAGTTAATGTCTTTGTGATTTATAGAAGGTAAAACTTCTTACACGCTATCAAAGTATTCATTTCAACAAAGAAAAAGACTCACCATGCTTGCACTTTTTTTATTTGCGGGTATCAATTAGATTTTTAAGAATCTAATCCATATATATTTAAATAGATTAGATTTTAAATCTATATCCATATTTTTTTAAAAATAATTTAGATTAAGATCCAATCCATTTAAGTGGATATAGATTTGATCATATCCAATTTATATCCACATAAATATTATAAAGATTTTTTTACAAATTTTAGTAATTAAATATTAAATAGTAAAAACTTAGTACCTGTCCATTTAAGAATTATTTTCAACCGACCTTGGTCAAGATTATTTTCGATCTACCTTAACTACGACAATTTCGACATACATCGGTCCAGGCATTTTTAGACCAACATCAATCAGGATTATTTTTTTGCTAACATCAGTCAATGCATTTTTTGTCGACATTGGTCAATAATGTTTTTGGTTGATCTTAGGTAGGGTTAATTTTTGGTTGAAGTCAGCTAGGGTTTTTAATCAATGTTGGTTGGCAATATTTTTTGGCCGACATTGACTAGGGGTTTTCGATCAGCATCGATCATGACTAGTTTTTGGCCGATGTTGGTTAGGGTTTTTTGTGGCGAACATCAGTAAGTCTTTTTTTTTTCCAATGTTGATCGTTGATATTTTTTTACCAACATTCCAGGACTATTGTTTGGTTAATGTTGGCTAGGTTTTTTGCTGACGCTGGTTGAAACTATATTTTTGTTGGCATCAGCTAGGATTTGTTGGCCAACATTAACCATGACTATTTATTTTGGTTGGTGTTAGCTAGGAATATTTTTTGTTGACATCAACTGGGGGAATATTTTGGCTGGCGTCAGCTAGGTTTTTTTTTGCCGATGTTGGTCGATGTCGGCCAAAAAATAGTCTCATCTGACGTTGACCAAAAAAAACCTAGCCGATGTCAAGCAAAAAACCTACCTGAAGTCAATCAAAAAATAATCTTGACAGACATCGACAAAAGAATCCTATTTGACGTCGACCAAAAAAATCCTAGCCGATGTTGAGCAAAAAACCTACCTAACGTCGATCAAAAAATAATCTCGACAGACATCGACAAAAAAAATCCTAGCTGGTGTTGACCAAAAAATAGTTTCGATTGATGTCGGCCAAAAAGACTTTTGATGATATCGACCAAAAAAATAGTCTCAACCAACGTTAGCAAAAAGAATCTTACCAACATTAACTAAAAAAATAGTCTTAGTCGATGACGGCTTAAAAACATTATCAGTTGACGTCGACCAAAATAACTTTAGACGACATCGATCAAAAAATGGCTCTTAGTAAAATTGGCCAAAAAAACTAATCGTCATTGTCCAAAAAATTGTATGAGATTTTAATATCCAATTCATATCCAATTAATTGGATTGGATTTAAAATCAAAAAACAGGATTTGGATATGAAACCAATCCATTTAAATGGATTTAAAATGAATTAGATTAAATTGAATATGAATTGATTTTATGGATTTAAATTGAAAATGAATTAGATTAAACAATCGGCAGCATTAGCACCCACCGTGTTTAAGTATGTTGTAATTGAAGTTAGAGTAACAATTAAAACCCCGAATCCCCGATTCCCAGTACAACACTACTTCGTCTTGGAGTCCAGTCACAATCATTTGATAATTTATTGCATTGCTTGAATGTCCAACCAAATTTAAAGCATTAGTTGAAAGTTTTTCATCCTATAAACTAGAGGCATAGCTTGCGGTAACGTACGCTGAATTTGAAAAATAATTGCTATGTTAATTGTTACTTTTTTTCTTTCATATATAGAACCTGAGAGGTGAAGAATATCATCCAAAACTAGAAGTGATGAAAACAAAGATTTTGTGCAGAAGTGAACGACAGAGAAAGGTGAAAGCCTTTCAAAGTGAAAGAAAAAATAGTGTGATTATTAAGTCTTGAAACTGAGGAAAATATATCAGACATTAGGTATTATCTCTATTACTCTTTGTATTGTAAAATTGTAATTTTATGGGTATATTGATTTTTTTTCTATACCACATGTATGTCTTTATGAAAAGTAGTCTTATTTAAGTTAAAACATTCATAACGTGGTGAAGGTTTTTAATTTTTATTGTAATAATTTTATCTGGACATCAAATTTGAACTCGACCTTTTTTAAAAAAAATGTCATATGAAAATAGAGTATAAAAAGTAAGACTAATATAAAACAATTATAGAATAGAGTTTATTTCATAAAAATAACTAGATTAATTAATTGCTTAAATGATGTGTATTTTTTTTACGAGAAACAATCACACATAAATTTGATAAGATTGTGTATATTTATTTAACCATCATGATAAATATAAATAAATAAAATTTAAATTTTCAGCAATCTAAATATATTTACATGTTATAAAACACAAATTTTATTTAATCTAATTAAACTAAAATCATCTTCAACAATAAAGAGAAAAGGGTTATTTTTTAATTTTCAATATCACTTGAATATGCACACTTATTAAAAAAAAACCGTAAGTTTACATTTAAAATAGGTGTGACAACAAACATGTCTGAGTATAACTATGTTCAAATTTTTTAAACAAAATATTAACTTCAAATCGTTTAGATAAAAAAATTTGATTGAAAAGAAAAAAATTTACCTTTTAAAACATGTATGATAAAAACATATTTTAACAAAGTTGATGAATGTTTAGTATTTATAACATGATAACCAAAAAAATATTTACGACAAAAATATGATTTTTCTCTCAATGTTTTATCCTTTTAATATATATATATATATATATATATATATATACTCCCAATTAAGAAATCTGAAATCTGAACTATCAAAATGAGAAACTAATTATCTTAATTTTGTTATTATCTTAAAAGACAGAGTTCTTCATCATTTATAGTAAGTGCATTGTACCTTTAAATATAAAACTAGATTTTTTTAGTTCAATATATTAACAACTGACAGGGTTATTAGTCTGAATGAAATTATTATTATTTTAAATAAGATCTCAAATTTGAGTATTGTAAATAGAAAAACATGATTATTAAAAGAAAAGATTACATTAAAGGTGATTAGTCATGTTTTTTTAGAAAGATTAATAATCAATAAAATGAATAATTCACATTAACGTTGTGGTGATCCAAATTAAATATCAACAATTGTTGTTTAATTTAATGAAGCTACAAATAACTTACAAGCATGTACAATCTTTAATTCTCACAATAAAGTCAGTTGCCTAACAATGAAAACAACATCTAGGTTAATAACATGGTTACTGAAATTATGATTTTTATTTTAATTTAAGTCTTCCCTTCTCATTACTTATTATTACTAGGAGAAAAGAGATTATATTTTCTTAAAAAATAAAATAAGAGAGAGATGATGGAGATTGAATAAGAAATGACAGTGTATAATTATTTTGAAATTGAATTTTATGTTATTAGCGGGGGATTTTTTTATATGCAGTTAAAATATAATTGTGGTGTAGTTTATAATATTAATTAAGAGGCAAAATAGTTCAAAAAATATGAAGAATAAAAGTGGGTATCGCTGTTACAATTGTTATATATTAAATTATAAATTATAGATAACAAGCTTTTCGCCCTTAAGAACAACCAGCATCGCATTTTTGGTTAATAAATATTGGTGGATATACTTTCGCTTAGGTTATACACACTTATACTTAAAAAGATAAAAACAGAAAATATTAGGTATAATATATGATATATGTAATAAGAAGAAGAAAAGAATGGGCAAAAAAAATTATACGTAAATTAATAATGTATTCAGAACAAAAGTACCACTCTTCGGGTTCTGTTACTCTCTGTTCATTTGTTTGTGCCCTCTTGCACTCACGTATACTTGCCCGCGTATAGGGAAATGAGTACGCTGCTTCCAACCTCAACAACAGTACCCGAAGCAGAGAACCGAATTGCTTCTCAACAACTTCATCATCGAAGAGATGCAGGCACTCTCTTTGTCCTCAAGTCAAAAGGTAGTAATTATTTACATAGTTTTATTCCATTCTTAACTCTTCTTCCTCAGTTTAATCAGTTGTTTCGTATTTATTATGTCATCTTGCAGTGTTCAATAAGTAATGTATTAATGTGTAATTAGTATTCCAAACAACCAGTACTAGGATAAATGTTACGAATATACTGAAATAGATAAACCTTCTTTTTATGTCAGTAACTATTTCAAGAATCACGACATGGTTTGTGATTGCATCATAAGTCATTCCAGAGATCAAATCCTTTCATTGTTCTCACTTCCTTATTTTATCAATTGGAGCACACAAGGACCGATCGAGCAACTAAAGTTTCATTTTCCTGGATAAAAACAAAAGGGTATCATATTCGACATTTGAATTAAAATGGTTATTACATGCGATTCATTTATGATTTGTTTTTTGTAGGTTCATGGATTCACTGTGGTTACCACTTGATAACTTCAATTGTGTCTCCATCACTACTAAGTCTTCCTTATGCTTTAACCTTCCTCGGATGGAAGGCTGGGATACTTTGTTTGGTCATTGGAGCTCTGGTCAGTTTCTATTCATTCAGTTTGATGTGTCTGGTCCTTGAGCAACATGCTCAATTGGGTAATCGTCAGCTGCTATATAGAGCCATGGCTCGTGACATTTTAGGTACTACACTTCTTCCCTGTATTATTAACACGGTAGTTAAGAAAGGATTTAACAATATGTAATGCTAATATATAAGATTTGTTGTATATACACTCAGTTATTTTTTAGTTGGAGTATATCAATAATAACTGAAAATTATCTTAAAATACAATCATAATAATATTATTTGTTAACATACTCTAACTAAAAATTACGTATGCGCTAACAAATATGTTTTCAAATTTTTGTAGTTGGAGTACATTTTCAAGATGTTATAGTTTATACTTTTTTATTTACCAAAAAATAGTATTTTTGTGACTTGTTGGTCATATGTTTGAATATGAAAACAACATTTTTGTATACGCAAGGGTAAGAATGCGTATAATATCCCTCCCACATACTGTTGCATTGATCTCGGGATGCAGTGATAAGTGTTATAGGGTTCTTGTCTTAAGGCAAGGCGTAAGTTCTTCACCCAGATTTGGTGACAAGTATGTCAGGATCCCGACACGCAGATGGGCGAGCGTGGCGGGTACACATCGTCCAGGGGTTAAGGATACAATTGGGAAGCTGGAACATAGGAACCTTAACGGGTAAATTGAGGAAGTTAGCATATGTTTTTGTTAGAAGAAAATTGAATATTATTTGCTTGAAAGAAACTAAGTGAGTTGGAGAAAAGGCTAACAAAGCGGATGACATTGGTTTCATGTTATGGTATAGAGTTATAAACAAGATTCAAAATGGTGTTGAAATTATGATTGATATAAGTCTCAGAGATAAATTTGTTGGTGTCAAAAGGAAAGGCAACAAGATTATACTGATTAAGCTTGTAGGAGGTGATTTAATTTTAAATATCCTCAGTGTGTATGTACCCAAAGTTAGACTGCAATCAAATGATAAGAACCAATTTTGAGAAGACTTAGAGGTGATTTTGAGAGGGATACCACGAGAGAAGAATATTTTCCTAGGAGGAGACCTAAATGGTCTTGGTAAAAGCAGTAGATGTTTCAATAGAATTCATAGAGGTTTTGGCTATGGGATGAGAAAAAAGACTGGAGAAGTTATCTTGAATGTTGCACTAGCCTACGATTTGATGCTAGCGAGCAACTTTTTTCAAAAAAAGGAAGTTTCATCTTATCACTTATCATAGTGATCAAAATTGTAGTAAATTGATTTATTATGGTTAGAAGAAAAGATAGGAATTCTTGTATTGATTGCAAGGTCTACCCTAGAGAGTGTGTCGCTACACAACATAAGCTGGTAGTTCTAGAGGTTTGTTTCAACAAAGTACTTTATATGAGGAAGAGGGTTCAAAACCCAAGGATAAGATGATGGAAGCTAAAGGAGGAAAAACAAATAGAGTTTAAGGAAAATATGTTGCATGAAGGACCGTGGAAGTCTATTAGAGAAGCAAATGAAATATGGAAAGAGATGACTAAGTGTATCCAAAATGTGGAAAGGAAAGTGTTGGGAGAAAGCAAAGGAAACAAATTTCTTACAAAGGAAACATGGTGGTGGAATGGAGATGTGCATGTGACAATTAAATAGAAGAAGAAATATTTTAGATCTTTGCATAAAAGTCTCAATTATGAGAACTTGCAAAAGTTTAGATTAGCGAGAAAAAATGCAAAGAAAGCAGTGCGGGAAGCTAAAGACAAGGTTTTTGCCAATTTGTATAAAAATCTTGGGAGCAATGACGGTGAAAAAGGTATAAACAAACTTGCAAATATGAGAGATAAGAAGAGTAAAGACTTCACCCAAGTTAGATGCATCAAGGATGAAAATAAAAAACTTTTGGTAAGAGATGAAGATGTAAATGGAAGATGGATGAACTACTTTAACCAACTTTTTAATGGGGATGACGATAAAAGTGAGGTGGACTTGGAGGACGCTTTTGATAATATGAATAGAAGGTTTGTATACAAAATTAATACACATGAAGTTAAGGAGGCTTTAAAGAGGATGACGAATAATAAAGTTTTGAGACTCGATGATGTCTCTATTGAAGTGTGGAGAGGCCTGAGAAATGTGGCAATAAAATAGCTAATCAATCTTTTCAATAAGATTCTTCAAATAAATAAGATGTCTGATGCATTAAGGAAAAATATGTTTGTCCCTATTTATAAAAACAAGGGAGATATCCAGAATTGTTCTAACTATAGAGGCATTAAGCTTATGAGTCATACTATGAAGTTGTGAGAGAGAGTTATTGAACATTACTTCAGGAGAGAGACCAAGATTTATGTAAATCAATTTGGATTTATGTTAGGAAGATGTACCATGGAAGTCATTGTCTTGATGCGACAATTAATGGAAAAGTATCGAGAAAAGAAGAAAGACTTGCATATGGTGCTCATAAATCTTGAGAAAGCATACGATAAGGTTACGATAAGGTCCTAAAAAAAATTATGGTGGGCTCTTGAGAAGAAAAAAATATCATTAAAGTATGTAAATGCAATCAATGATATGCATGATGGAGCTATCATGTGTGTGAAAGCTTGTAATGTAACATCAAGTTATTTTCCTATTACGGTAGGTGTACACCAAGTTTCGGTTCTTAATTCTTATCTCTTTACCTTAGTGATGGATGAACTAACAAAAGATATTCAAGAGGAAGTATTGTGGTGTATGTTTTTTGTAGATGATATTGTGCTTACTGATGAGACCAAAGACGGTGTCAATAGAAAACTTGAATTGTGGAGAAGCACCTTAGAGTTTAAAGGGAGAATCGGGAGTTGGAAGCAAAGCCAAACAAAAGTAGAGTAATCATTATTTGAGGAGAAACGTTTGAAATATTGGTTTATTGCATCAATTGTTGACCGTTGACCATTGACCGTTGACCATTACCCCTACTCCATGCATTGAAATCTCTCTCTTTTTGCCACATATATTGAGTAGAAAAAATCCTTCTATATTAAAATGAAGAATGTTAATTAGATTTATGAGAGAGATAGCAAAGAGTCAGCGAGAGAGAGATTTTTTTTTAGGTTAAATGCTGAATATTATTGATGCACTCGAAAAGCAGAAATTACATCATTTGCAGTTATTTGGTCCACTTGATATAAAAGTGAGAGAGAGAGAAAAATGAATGAAGTTGGTGTCCCCTTTAAATAAACTTCTTACCTAATAATTTGCACTAATGTTCTGTGATGTTTTAATCAGCAAAACTCTCGAATTTTGTTCAGTTAAAGAAGCAGCTGAATATTGACATATATGCACCCAACAAAAGCGAAGTCATTTAATTTGTTGCTGAAAAAAGTAATAAAGTCACACAAACTCTTAGATATACATCATAGTATTATTTATTTTCTAATCACTGGCTCATTGTTAGTTATATTTATACATTAACTATATTACCTATGAAACAATTGCTAAAAGGACAAGTGTCGTATAATAAGCATTTTCCATGTTTGGCACCACAAGCATCGGTCACTACTAAACCACTCGATAGACTGTTAGAATCCATAGCATGTGAAATCTCAGATGAGGTCTATACAAACATCATAGTCCTCACTCCTCCTCACTAGCTTATTGATCTGAAATTTTTGTTTGTTTACTCAGTTCTAGGACCAAATAACCAATTCATGTTGACTAATTAATGGGCCCGGAACTGATTATAAAATTATTAAGGTGAAATTAGTTTATTGGTGATTTAATTTATTTTTTATGTTTGATTTAGTTTTTATTTTTTAGGTTTAATTGGATCTTATAATTTTTAAAATTGATTTGATTTAGTCTTTTAGTTTTTTTTTTCAATTTGATTCTTTAATTTTTAAAATCCATTTAATTTGGTTTCGTTCTCTAAATTAATTTAAATAGGTCTACTGTCTAAATTTGATGTTACCATTTAAATATATGTTTTATGATAGTCTAAAATTGTTATTAAATGGTTTTAAACATGCACACAGAGTGAAATTTCTTAACATTATTGGTCCAATTTAAATGAGAAAATCAAATTAAATAGATTTTAAAAATTAGATGAACAAATTAAATTCAAAAAAATTAAAGGATAAAATCAGACCTAAAAAATAAATTAAACAACCAATAAACTAATTTAATCTATTATTAACCTTGGAAGGTCCACATTGGGGTCGGTTTTTGGTGGGGCCAATTCAATTTGCACTATGCTATAATAATCAAGTGCTGTGTGCTCTTCTCGGTGGACAATGCATGAAGGTGAGTAAAGAACACTATTCATATTTTATCCCTTTATTTTTTATATATTAGAGTGTATTATATTGAAAATAGTATTTTGATCTTATTCTTGCTTTCAATTAAAAATTGTTCCATATTTTTTAGAATTATTTTAGAATAAAAGTACCAAACAAATATGTATGATGAATTTTATTCTGAAAAAAAATACTCGAGGAAACTATGAGCATTGCTAATTTAAACATTTAGTTAAATAATTCACATTTCTCTGGTAGTATGACTATGAGTCGAACAGCTTTTAATTTCTGGGATATATAATCTATATACATCAGGGGATGTTAAGTTTAAATATGTGATTTTAAGTTGATGTTAAGATTTTACATGGAAATAAAAGAGAGTACAAACTTTTTTCAAAAAAATGTTATATAATGTTTATAAAATGGACAACAAATTAGGATATTAAATTTATATTAATATATGATTTTTTTTTTTTGCATTTTAAAAATTATCAAGTTAGAGAATATTTATCAGAAACGAAAATTTTATCCTCCTTTTTTCTTTATCTTCAAATTTTCCAAATAAAAAAAGAAAAGAACAAAAAATGTTCAATGCACGCACACATGAGTACATAGACATTGACCATATATTGATGTTAACAGCTTTATCTAATAGCATCCACTACAGGCTATTTACCTGCTATTAAATCCAAATGGAACTATGAAGCTTTATGAGTTTGTAGTGATATTTGGATGCTTCATGCTGATTTTGGCTCAAATGCCATCTTTCCACTCATTGAGACATATTAATCTAGGGTCTTTGGTCATGTGCTTATCCTACAGTGCCTGTGCTACTGCAGCTTCAATATATATTGGTATTTTCTTTCCCTCATTAATAATCCAGTTAACTAATTAGCACCTATGCTTGCAATTGAGTGCATTTTTTTTTCTTCTGAATTTCCCAATTTCTACTCAATCAGGAAAATCATCAAATGGGCCAGAAAAGGATTACTCTTTAATAGGTGACACAACAAATCGCTTATTTGGAATCTTTAATGCCATTCCCATCATTGCCAACACTTATGGTAGCGGAATAGTTCCAGAAATTCAGGTTAATTAGAAACAATCAAAATTTGTTCCCTCTAATATATAGAACTTGTTAATACTACCCGCGACATCAAAGTATTTGTTTCAACTTCTAATCAGAAAAATACACATGATTGCACTTTCTTTTGCTACAGGCAACGTTAGCACCCCCAGTAAAAGGGAAGATGCTCAAAGGACTATGTGTTTGTTATGTTGTAGTTGCTTTGAGTTTCTTTAGCGTAGCTATCTCTGGCTACTGGGCATTTGGAAATCAAGCTTCGGGCCTCATTTTTAGCAACTTCATAGATAATAACAATAAGCCTTTGGCTCCCAAGTGGCTTATTTATTTGCCCAACATTTGCACAATAGCCCAATTATTAGCTAATGGTGTGGTAAGTAACACCTTGATTCCCACTACAGTCTACAACATTAATAAGTGCATGTTTAGATCATAGTTTGCACACACCATACATTAGTTTAGAGAATGTAGATTAAATTAATACTCTAAAATATGAGTTTAATAATAAGATACTGATGGTAAAATAATTTTATATTGATAAATCATAATTGTGTAATTTTTAAGATAATTTTATAAAAATCAATAAATTTATCATAAATAGTTATTTGTGATTAGACGATGGTATAAAATTATTTTAAATTATCAATATATAACCATTTTTCTCATAACATATTTGACAAATTAATCATCTTTATGTTGTGTTTGAACATAACTTTGTATATCAACAATGATTTGAGTAAAAAAAAATTATTAAAAAAAAAACTACTTTTCTATTGGGTAAATTCCTATAATCCAAAAGTACTAATTGCTCAATCTTCATCACCTCAAATAGTATGATCTAGTTCACTATTGAAATTTAACATTTGGTGCAGGAGTACTTGCAGCCTACAAATGTAATATTAGAGCAAATATTTGGAGACCCAGAAAGCCCTGAGTTTTCTCCTCGCAATCTAATTCCAAGATTGATTTCTCGGTCGTTTGCTGTAATTACTGCAACTACTATAGCAGCAATGCTTCCCTTTTTTGGGGACATGAACTCGCTAATAGGAGCATTTTGTTATATGCCACTTGACTTCATTTTGCCAGTGATTTTCTTCAATCTGACATTTAAGCCATCCAAGAGAAGCTCCATTTTCTGGTTGAATGTAACAATTGCTGTTATTTTCTCAACATTGGGAGCTATGGCAGCGATTTCAACAGTTAGGCAGATAGTTCTTGATGCTAAAACTTATCAATTATTCGCTAATGTATAATCATATTGGGCTATGTCATCATCCTTGAGTTTGTTGTATTTTATATCTAAGTTCGTACCATACTACGTAGCAAAATTCTAAATGACTATGGTCATCGCCAAACTTTAATATCAGAATTCTGAAAGATGAAAAGTTGAGCCAGGATTAAAATAATATAATGGAGGAAGCTATAACCCAGTGGTTGTTGACATTTAATTTTGTTTCGAGTTTTAATCATGATTATGTTGTATTTCTCGAATTGAATTCTCAATGCAATTTTTCACCTTTTGATTTTACATATATAAAAGTCAAAATCATAATTTCTTAATTCAATTAAGATATTGGTTTGCAGGAAACAATTTTTTTTCCCATTCTCTTTAGGGTTAAACACTAAGAGTGTGTTTGGATTAAGTATTTTAAAATTTTAAAAAATTTAAAATTTAGAAAAATTAAAATACATCCATGAAAATTTTTGAATTGGATAAACCAATTTAAATTCCTTAAATTTCAAATTTCTTATTTTGATAAAACAATTTAAATTTCTTATATTTTAAATTCTTTATTTGAATTAAATAATTTCAATTGATTATATTTTATTTTTTGGATCCAATTATATTTAAAAATATAAATGGTCATATAAATATAAAAGAATATTTTTATAATAATTGCTTTAAAAATCTATATATATTATTGTGCAATTATATTTTAAAAATATAAATTTAGAACTAAAACATAAAAAAAATATTTTAAAAATCCTACTATATCATAAGGAGAACTCCAACCATTGTCAACAACCTTCTCACCCTTATCCACATTCTCCTCCACACTCTCCACTCTGTGCTTCCCACCTCCTTGGCTTTCCCATCAGATTCTTCATCATTTGCTTCTTAAGCACCTCCACATCTTTCTCGCTCCACTCCTTCTCCTCCTCCACCATCGTGGCACGCTTCTTGATTCTAGAAGGTTCTTTTTTCTTCTTCGTTGTGTTGAGGAAAACCATCGAGCCTATGGCAGCGGCTTCCTCGGGTCTCTGCTGTCTGGATCGCCGTCGTGAGGACTTCTTACTAGTGTCCTCGTCGGGCTCGGGCTCCAGATCGAAGAATCATGAGAATGAGAAAGAACAAAAACAAAAATGAAGAAAACAAGAACAAGGAACAAACCAGAGAGTTTAAGGGAGAATTTTCAAATTCTCTCCTTTCAGTCACAAATTCCAATTCCTTAATTTTAATTTTAGTTAATTGAAATTTTTGTTTAAAATTTCTTAAATTTTAAAATCTTTCAAATAAAATATCACTGAATTTTATCTTAAAAAAATTAAATTCCTATTTAAATTATTTTTCTCATTTTAAATACTTCATCCAAATAGACTCTAATATTATTTCGTAATCCTTATCTTTTCTAGAAATTATATTGATAATAAGATTAACAATTAATATCGATTCAATAATAAAAAATGAAGTGTTCTTTTTTAATGAACTTCTTTTCGTCAAAGAATTTGGACTCACCTAATTTAGTATATTAACTTCAATGCTTGTGGATTCTCATGTATTGGAGTGGATGAAATTGTAGAAGAAAAACCATATAAGTATGCCCCAGCCATTCGCATAAACAATTTTATATCACTAAAATTTGAAAATCTTAAATTAAAAGTAGTTCTTTATATTTAATTAGTCTAACATACTAGAGTAATCATAAAATATTTTTCCCAAAATATATGATCTTTGACCATTTTTTTCATATCTTAATTAGAGAAATATTTAAACATTATATTTTTTATGTTTAAACTGTCTGAACGATAATAATAGAAAGATATAAGTTTTGATTAAAAATACCTTAAAAATCACTCTTTATATAATGACGAGTAACTTAATTTTTATTTTTATTTTTTACATTAAAGATGTCTTTCAAATAATAATTTGAGACTAATTTATAAAGATTATAAAATTAAATACTATCTTTTTGAATAAAGTCTTTATTTTTTTCCATACACGTAATCGTAAAACACTAAGTTAGTTAACTATCTACTAATTTCGTTGGTAAAATTGATACGTACTTACAGTAAATTTTATAGAAAATGTTTGATGAACGTGGTATGAGATACCTAGGAGAGAGAAAATTATAGGTATAATAGATTTATGACATGATAAAAAAATAAAGAAAAATAATCACTTTTATATTTAACTTTGCCTACAGTAAACTCTGAGTAAATTACTCCAAAATAATTGGCAAACAGCAACACGAGCATATCAAAACACATTTCAAAGCCTAATTAGTTACAGTAACTGTTTTTATTTGCAGTGCACTTTGTAAAGTACAAGCAGATAAGGTTCAGACATAGTTATCACTTATCAGAATGTCTTATTTGACCACCATTATTTTCAACAATTTGGAGTTTTATAAAATATAATAGAGTACACGGATACATCCTACTAATGCAATTTAACAAGGCAAATATATTGTGAGTGAGTTACGTAGAATAGGGACATTTGGAAATGTTACATTACGTATTTTCACAATACTCTTGATAATTTATTTTTTCTTTCATTTCACTTTATTAAATTACTTGTTTTATTTTTTTAACCAAAAAAATTACTTATTTTATTTTAAATGTTTTCTCTTTCCCTTTCATCTCTTTTATACTGTAAAATGTATTGTGAAATTTTGTTGTATGAATAGTATTATCCTTTTAACTAGCTTTCTCTATATTTTAATATTTATTTAAAACAAAATTGCCGGAGAGACTTGAGGTTGATATATTTTGTTTTATGCACGATAGTCAAAATAACAGGCTCAAAATATCAGAACAAGATCATATAGCATTCTAGCTGCTACAAATTGACTCTGCTCTATTTAGTATTCGCCAGTTCTGTTATTTGGCCTTCACTTGTTCTTCTGTTCATTTGTTTGATTTGTGCCCTTACACTCACACACACATGTTGCTTCCAAAATCAACAACACATGAAACAGAAAACCATAATGCTTCGCAACAACTTCACCTCCGAAAAGATGTTGGCGCAGGCACTCTCTTTGTCCTCAAATCAAAAGGTTGTAGTAATTATGTGATCTTTAGTTCTAAACTCTTTTTCCTCTGTTTAGTTCTTTAGTATTTATGTGATCTTGCAGGGTTCAAATATTGTGTATTAATTACTTTTTTTGTCTCGTAATAAGCGTCGTGCAAAAAGGAAAAAAAATAAGTTCTAAAATAAATATCATTTTAACTTTTTATACTAATTACTTTTTTCCATCTATACCTTAATGATATTAACTATAGACAGCAGAAAACTAGAAACTATAAAAGAATTAAAGATGACAATGTTAATTTTATAAAATTATTATATTTTTCCATCTATTTCCTGACTTCTCTTAATTTGTGTAAAAAGTCTATAACGTGCAGGACAGAGAGAGTAATGTTTAATTGCTTCATATAACTTTGTTTTAGTAGTGAGCACGGCGAACTACTAACCAGCTTTTCATTCTTTTGGATTAGAACAAAAGGCTAACATATTCAAGATTTTCATTAAAAATGGTTATTACATGCAAGTCATTTATGATTTTTTCTAGGTTCATGGATGCACTGTGGTTACCACTTGACAACTTCAATTGTGGCTCCACCACTCCTAAGTCTTCCTTATGCTTTCACCTTCCTCGGATGGTCGGCGGGAATATTTTGCTTGGTCATTGGAGCTTTGGTCAGTTTCTACTCATACAATTTGTTATCTTTGGTCCTTGAGCACCATGCTCATTTGGGCAATCGCCAGCTACGATTTGGAGACATGGCTCGTGACATTTTAGGTACTACACTCCTTCCCTGTAATAATATTGATTTGGTGGTTAAGGAAGGATTTGATTCTTTTAAGTATTTTAGAAGAAAAAATGTATTAAATTGAAAGCCCTCTCTTGTTGCCACATATAATGAAGTAGTAGTAATACACCAAAGTTGGTCTCCACCCCTTTAAATCCTTCTTACCATATAAGTTGTACTAATGTCCTTTGATGTTTTAAGACGCAAAAGGAGCAGATGAATATTGACATGTGTGCACCTAACATAAGTGAAGTCACTTTATTTGGTGCTGAAAAAAGTAATGCAGTCACACACACTCTTATACATATATATTTACAAAACTTATATTTTCTAATCAGAGTTAGTTATATTCGCATACCTTCATTATACTAGCTACCTACAAAGATGAGAGAAATGTATAAGGGGAAAGTGATGTATAATAAGCATTTTCCATGTTTGGCACCATAGGCACCAGTCAGAATCCATTGCATTTGAAATCCTGATGAAGTCTATGCAAACATCATGGTCCTCACTAACTAGTTGATCTGAATTTTTTTGATACTCTAGCTTAGTAAGTTCTAGGACCAATTCATGTTGACCAATTCATGGGCTCAGAACTAATGTATCAATATTATTAACCTTGGAAGGTCCTCGATGGGGTCGGTATTTTGTGGGGCCAATTCAATTTGCAGTGTGCTATAGTGCTGAAGTATTGTGTCCTCTTCTTGGAGGACAATGCATGAAGGTGTGTAAACTGTAAAGATCGCTATACATTTTTTATTTCTTTATTTTTTATATATTAAATTAGAATTTACATTCTTAAAATAATTAAGGATATGTTTAATTTTATTCTTGATTTTAAAAATCATTTCATATTGCTTTATAATTATTTCAGAATAAAAGTATCAAACCAATGTGTGCGCATGATGAATTTTATTCTGAAAATAAGTTTTGGAAAGCTTGAGGACACTATGACCATTGCTAATTTAGACAAGCAGTTAATTCACATTCCTCTCGTAGCATGGAGTGAACACCTTTTTTATATATAATATATTTTATATATCATACTTCTACCTTTTATTTCTGTAGAGGATCTTATGATGTGATTTTAAGAATATGTTTGAGAGTAAGATTTTAGATGGAAAGAAAAGAGAGTATTTATTTTTTTTACATGAAGAGTAATGTGATGTTCATAAAATAGACAAGAAAAAATAAATAGGAGCACTGAGTACACATACATAGTCATTGACTGTATATCGATTCTTAACAGCTTTTGCTAATGGACCAACTGCAGGCAATGTACCTGCTGTCAAACCCAAATGGAACTATGAAGCTTTATGAGTTTGTAGTGATATTTGGATGCTTCATGCTGATTTTGGCTCAAATCCCATCTTTCCACTCCCTGAGACACATTAATTTGGTGTCTTTGGTACTATGCTTAGCCTATAGTGTCTGTGCTACTGCAGCTTCCATATATATTGGTATTTCCTTATCCCTCCTTAATAATCCAGCTAATTAATCAGCACCTGTGCTTGCAATTGAGTACACCTTTCTCTGAACTTTTCCAAAATCTACTTAACCAGGAAACACATCAAAAGGGCCAGAAAAGGATTATTCTTTAAAAGGTGATACAAAAAATCGCTTATTTGGAATCTTTAATGCCATTGCCATCATTGCCACAACTTATGGTAACGGAATAGTTCCAGAAATTCAGGTTTGAAACAGCTAGATCAGTTCCCTCTTATATGCAGAGCTTCTTAATACTACCCACGCCATCAAAGTATTTGTTTTAACATTTAAGAAAAATACATATGCTTGCACTTTCTTTGGTTTCAGGCAACATTAGCACCTCCGGTAAAAGGGAAGATGTTCAAGGGACTATGTGTTTGTTATGCTGTACTTATATTCACTTTCTTTAGCGTAGCCATCTCTGGCTATTGGGCATTTGGAAATCAAGCAGCGGGACTCATTTTAAGCAACTTTGTGGATAATGGGAAGCCTTTGGTTCCCAAGTGGTTTATTTATATGACCAACATTTTCACAATAACCCAACTATCAGCTGTTGGTGTGGTAAATAACACCCTGATTGCCACTACTTGGTGCATTGTTAGATTATAGTGTGGACTGAATTTAATACACAACCATGATTTCAATTAAAGTTAATACACAATAACATGTTTGACAAATCAACTTTTTGTTGTGTTTGAACATAATTTTGGATATCAACCATGATTTCAGTTAAAGTTAAAAGGGATGACTTTTCTATTGGGCAAAGTCCATGGTTTTTAAATTATAATCCAAAATTACTAACTGCTCTATCTTCCTCAACTCAACTAAGACCTAGTTAACCATTGAATTGAAACATTTGATGCAGGTGTACTTGCAGCCAACAAATGTAGTACTAGAGCAAACATTTGGAGACCCAGAAAGTCCAGAGTTTTCTCCTCGCAATGTAATTTCAAGATTGATTTCTCGGTCATTAGCTATAACTACTGCAACTACTATAGCAGCAATGCTACCCTTTTTTGGGGACATAAACTCGCTTATAGGAGCATTTGGCTTTATGCCACTTGACTTCATTTTGCCAGTGGTGTTCTTCAATGTGACATTTAAGCCATCCAAGCTAAGTCCCATTTACTGGTTGAATGTAACTATTGCTGTTGCTTTCTCCGCATTGGGAGCTATATCAGCAGTTGCAGCAGTTAGGCAGATAGTTGTTGATGCCAAAACTTATCGATTATTTGCTAATGTATAATCACATTGGCCTATGTCGTGAACATAACTAATGTCAATCATATAAAGTTTAGAAGATTGGTAAACAAATATACAGTGACAAAGGCAAGGTTCATTACATGTAAGTTACAATTGTAATGTTTAGTGGAAAATTCTCGTAATTTTTCTTTAAATAAGTGACTACTGTATTCTCAAGAAAAAATAAATTTACCATGTATCAATCAAACTGCTTTTAAGGTGAATAGTTATATCCTAAAACTGTATGAAATCTGCTCACATTTTTTTTTTCAATTGTATATTGTAAGAAGAGTCACCAGTTGTTCTCATTCACAATGTACACGTACACGTTTTACCCGCCGCTGCAAAATATCAAGACCAAAATTATTTGTAGAATTTATTTTCTTATGTAGCTAGAATCTCTTCTCCCTAAAAATACTAATCAAAAGTATTTCATCTTTATATCGGCCACTGGAAAAATTATTTGGTATGAGATGGTTGGTATGCTCCGGTGCACAGTCCAACAAATAAGGTAACCGGGTAAAAAGAAACTTAACCAAATGACAAGATATTCAACATCTTCATTCAATTACACCATTATATCATTCAATAAGCATGCTAATAAGCACACAAAAAATGGAAAGCACTGATTAATTACTTCTTTTTTCAAGAGTTTTACAATGCAATATAAATTTATGTGGTGAAATATTACAAGGGATAAAATTTGGCAGGATTACAAGGACGCCCTGCCTCTCTTGAGAGAAGTAGATTTCACGAAACAATGAATTCAACATAGGGATACTCTGATGAACCCAGTTCTTGATCTTCGAGTTATCTCCCTCAGCCATATTTCAGAGTTTAGAGGGAAAAAAGTGAGAAATGGATTCCCCTGCAATCAGCCTTCGAGTTATTTAGATTTTGTTCTACTTCACAATAGAGTAATGTATATACAGTTCAGTTTTTAAAATTTTATTTGTTACTTAGTAATTGAGTCAACAGTTAGTTAGGTTTTAGTTGCATGCTAAGCCTTCCTCTACTATTGTATAGATTCTTTTCACTCTATCAACATAGTATCAACATTAAGTATCAATATATTTTCTTTTACCTAAACTCTATCTCGTTCTCTCTCTGTATATATAAATACTGAAATTTATTAAATATGATTTGTCGTTTAAATATTTTAATTATAAAATTAACTAGTAGTTTCTAAATAAATATTTTAGGTTATATTTAGTCTTTTTTTACTTTAAAATTATATTTATATCCGGGCGATGCAGTTGATTATTTTTTTTTACATTCATACTTAATATTATTAAATATAATTACATTAAAAGTAAAAAGTTTGATTATTTTTAGTTGAGAAGATATTATCTTCAAAATAAAAATAGTAAATATAAATTTATAATTATTTAGAGAGAAGAAGGGTTATTCAGTGACAATATAAAAAAATTATACATAATTATCCAATGACAATCGTATGATAAATTTGTTGAATTTTAAAATAATAATTTTAAAGTAATTCAAATAGTGATATGTAATTGGATGACAGTGAAAATGGATAAGGGTTAAACTCTTATTTAAATTAAAATTTCTTAAACGTATTGCATGTGTTTGTTTAAATATAAAAAGATAATTTAAATACATAAATACATAAAAATAAATTATTATTAGTTTAAATTGTAAAGAAAGCTTTTAAGTATTATATTTAGGAGATATAAGATTGGTTGAGTCTTTAAAAAAGAAGAAAAAATAAAAAAATGTCAATCCATCGTAAAAAAATCTAACAATAACATTTTTGGATTAGAAAAAAGTATTATTTTTTTTTTAAAATAAAACATTTTGATTATCCATTTTTTCATTATTTTATGGTTATAAAATAAAATATATCTAATATTATAATTTATTAAAGTAACTTATCAAATAATTTCTTATAAATTATATATTTCATATTTATTAACCTTTAAATAAGAGAAAAGTGAAAATATAAAATAATAAACCTAACCATGAAATCATTAAAAATATGAGTATAGCTTAATAGCACATAATTATCATAATGATTTTGGGAAAAAAAAATAATAATGATATTAGTAATTTCACACTTATATAATTTCTCATTCATATAATTAATATGAATTAGGGGAGAAAGAAAAAAAAATGTGATCAAATATTTATTTTTCATTTTCAAGTCTATTTTTCCTATATGAAAATCATACATTCAAAAAAATCTAAAAATAATAAATATATAATTCAATATAATTATTAAATTAACTGTTTATTTTATTTCTTCTAAAAAAATTATTTTGTTTATTGTTGATATAATTTTAATATGCAGTAAATTTTATGTGCATTTATCATCAAAATTAAAATTTATTTAAAATTTGTTGAAATAGTTTTTTTAAAAGGCAAATTTGTTGTTGTTGTTTGTTGAAATAGTTTAAGTTTTATTGAATAGATATAGTTGTTAATTATTTTATTTTAAAGGATTTTAAATATATTAATTTTAATTATATGATATTATTGAAGATTTGAATTCACTAACTTCGTCACATAATATTATATTATTATTGTTGTTCAAAGAAGTGAAAAGTAGTACAACAATGTTAATTGAGAAGTGAGAAGGAAAAATATTTCTTAATAGCAACATTATCTTTTATTTTATTAATTTTTATATTTTATTTAACAAATA
>CM023952.1:25668817-25714853 GCA_013407115.1 Glycine latifolia | reverse complement strand
ATATATATATATATATATATATATATATATATATATATATAAAGCTCAAAATAAAAAAAATATATAAAGTAGATATTGTTTGATAATTTTCATTTGGATTAGTTTTAAAATTCTTTTAAATTAATTTTCTATTAAGAGACCATTAAATTTATTTAATATTAATTGTCTCACTCAATGGAAGAATACATTAATAAAAATTAAAAATTAATTTAATCACCATAAATATCTTTTAATGATAAAAATACATAAAAATATCAATATATATATATATTAAGTTTTAAATTTTATAAATGTCAGCATATTTTAATTAATAAATATTAATTTTTAAAATTATTTATAAGTATTTGATTACAAGTAATATTTATTAAATCAATTTAAATATAAAAATGATTTTTTTAAAATCAATAATGTCAATATATCTTAAAAAATAATAAATAATCCAAAAAATATTAAATGAATATATTATTCTAATTAAGAATCTAAAAGTTTAATTACTAAATAAAAAATACATAATATAAATAGCAATTGAAAAATAAAAAATATAAATATTTTAAAATATCAAAAATTGGATTTTACTGTATTTTTAAATTTTTAAATATAAAGTTTTTATTTAACTATATTATTTACTCATTTTACTAACATTTTTATTTTATATAATGAAAAATTAAAAAAAATTAAAGTTTCTTGAATAAATCATTTAAAATCAAATTAAGACTTCACAATAAATAAACATAATAATTTTTAAAAAAACAAATAAGTGAGAATAATTTGGTGAAAAAGCCAGTGAAGTACACAAGTTGAAAAATCAATGCTTATAAAAAATTGAGAAATTGATAAATAAATAAAAATCAAAAGGATGGTATTTTAGGCCGAAGCAGGATTCAAAGAGGAAACCAACATCCTCAAATTGACAATATTGGATGACACCTACATACACTTCGATGCTCGAATGAATAACCGTTCTAGTAAAATGTTAGAAATGAATAGAACATACACAAGAGAGATGCTTGCTTTAGGTATTTATAAGGATATTTCCATCAAAAGAACTATACGTATTAAAGATATATTTTAACAGTTGCTCTTATTTTTTAAGTTAAGGGGGAAAGAAAGGAAGACCATGAAGATACACAGCCAAGCAAATCAACAGGTAGCCGCCAAAGAATTCTTCCCCTCGAAAATTGGGGGTAATGCAGATGAAAAAAATCATTTTTAATTATATAGTTGTTGAATTACATATATCTGAACTTGGACAAAAAGAATTACAAAGTAAGAACTACATTGAAAATCAAAAACTATAACTATCATTCCCTCTATTTTTAACTTAAAATATCAAACAAGGGGAAATAAGTCCGTCCATTTCTTGCCCTATCCACTCGTTTCCCCCTCCCAAACACAGCATAATAACAGCATGTCCCCAATTACATCAAGGACGTTCATCTACTTTGCACCTCCCCCTCCAAGCAGCCTGATTCAAGCATTGTGTTGATCAAGATATTCACTAAACTTGATCTCACTACGGAAGTTGCAGGCTAAAAGACTACTCCCTGGCACACATGCCGCCTAAGAAGCACCTTCATGTTACCAGTCACAACTACCTCGCACTCGCCAGTCACCAGCACTTAAGAACACAAAAAAACCATGGGATGCAAAATTTGTGACAGTGCTGGTGCACCCAAAGCAAGCAAACATGCTTGCACTGCCTCTGGTCTAAGTAAAAAGCATCTTCAACTCCTCAATCCTTGCAGTTCGAACTTCTTGATCAGTCAAGGCACCAGAAATCATTTGTTGTTTCCGTGCTTGCACTGCCTCCATTCTCTCCTCAACTGTCCCCTGCAATGTTAAACACAAAAGACCAAATGCTGCATTCAAGTCAATAACAATACTTGGAACCAAGGTTAAAATTCACATAATTCGGTGATAGATACCAAACAGACATGCTAACAGGTGACAAGTGACACGAAATTATCCAAAATTAACTTGCTTGAACAAAGCAATCTCGTAAAAAGGTAGAAGTCTAGTTCAGCCAGTGGCTTTGCCACAAAAACTTCACTAGTTTACTAGCAGATTTCTTGTACCCAGTGAAGCAATTAACTGGGCTGGATTAAAAATATATAAAAACAACCATGTGAGATATGTGCATGATTTTCCAAATTTGGGATATTAAATATACCTTCACTATAAACCGTCTAATGGCAACCTTCTTTGTTTGTCCAATACGATGAATACGCATAACAGCTTGTTCCTCAACAGCAGGATTCCACCATGGGTCCTGTCCAAAGTGAAAAATCATCAATAATCCATAATTATTAAAAAAAAAACAAATACTTTACAAATGACAATAATATGTCACTATATATCCATTGGATTGGTTCTTCATGACATTCCGATGCAACTTTCTGAATCTTATACGCATGCAATTATTTACTCCTAATATATTGTAAAGATTAAATTTCTCAATCTAAAAATATGCTAAAACAACTAAAATATATAATACAAAAAATAGTTATAAATTTACACTGCTGCCAGTAAAAGTATAGGTGAGCAATAATAATTTAAATTTGGATAATGTCACCCTAAACATCATGAAGCAAGGAGCCTCTGGCACCAAGGTATGTTAGTTTTTTCAACCTAAACATGATGTTTAAATCTTGAAACTTTAAACAACAATGTGATGGAATGGAAATATTTTGCTGACTAATTTATCCTCAATGATGACTTGAGACAAGGTAATGTGTTTGGCAGTGGGTAATGGTGATTTTCATTTTAATAACGCAGGGAGAACATATATTATACACTCCACTAAAGATCATGTGGTTTCAGTCACTATTTTGATGTTTTATATGCATCCAATGCTGGTAATAATAACTTTGTTGAGGATGAGTTTTTTTTTTTTTTGCATAATCAATTTGATTAAATCTTAGAATGTGGGTTTGGGTCTAACTCAACCCCAAAAGCTACTCATGCCCCCTCCTTTTATATTTTATCTTTGTCTTATCTCTAACCAATATAGGACTTAGGTTTTTTCAAATACACCCCCTCACACCCAGCACTTTTGGGCTTAGTGCGTAGATAATATGATGGGTGGCCCGTTTAATGAATCAAAGATAGACTCTGATACCATCTTAGAAGAGTTTCAGCCTAACTCAACCCCCAAAAACTAGCTCAAAGGGTGACAGTTGTCCCCCACTTATATACTCTATATTGGTCTTATCTCTAACTAATGTGGAACTTGGGTTTTTCTCAATATTAAAAACTCACATCATGTGGATCACACCCAATATTGATAGCAATCCAATTATCCGAGTTCAAATTTATTACACTTTATACCCATGTGATTTGGTTAAAAAATAGTTTGCACATACCATGACAAAAGCATTAGAAGCTGCTGTTAGGTTTATACCAACTCCACCAGCTTTTAGTGACATTAACAACACCTGATGCAAGAAATAAGTATTGCATAGTCAATCCATTGAACCAGTTCACTACACTGTCTAGGTCACAAACAAATGCGAGAGGAAGTATGTCAAGACCAGGGTGTCGCTGTCTTCGGAGAATTGCTTGATTACTTTTTCTCGCTGCTGCTGATTCAAAGTTCCGTCAAGACGAACAAACGGAATGTTATTCCTGTACATGAGTGCAGTCACAAAGAAACAAACCTCCTTGGTATTGTTGTTCATTGCAAAAATATGTTAAACCAATAAAAAGGTAATTAAGCATGATGCAGAAAAGAGCGGATGAAGCATGCCACAGCATCATAGCAATTCTCAAAGCTGAGATCCATTTAGAAAGAATGATAATATTACAACACAATGAAAAATCCACACTCACTGAGATTCTCTCCCATAAGAATGGCATCTTTCCTAGAAAATGATATGATTCAACTAGCAACAAATCTTACCGAGTAAAGGGAATCTGCAAGAGGTCTAGAAAAGCAGTCCACTGGCTGAAAACAATGCTTTTGGAGCCTGATGAGCAAAGATTTTTAAGTTCATTCAAAAGGACAGTTACCTTGCAAGACTCTACCCAGTTCTTCTCAATATCCACCTGAAACCGATTCTCAGTAGGGGCAGTGATAAGATCCTGCCTGCTGATTGTTTTCCTGTAAAATAAACAATATTGTAAGGAATTTGTACTATAACCAAGATTCATCTGAAAACTACTGCAATAAAGACAATTTTGAACTTCCTTCAGTCAAAATTAAATAGAAGAGTCGAAAATTCTAATGGGATAGCTTGATAATACCTACAAACAGGACATAAGCCAGACGTAGCATTTCGCCAACTAGACAAGAGGCATTCTCGGCATAAGCGGTGAGCACAAGGTGTTAACACTGCATCTTCAAATACTTCAAGACATATTGGACACTCTCCTTGCTCCCCTTTACGTAGGTCTTCCACAACTTCTTGAACATAAGCCCGTGAAGGTGTATCTTTTACTTCACCTTCTGAAGCACTATA
The DNA here is from genome assembly GCA_013407115.1 of Glycine latifolia. Lineage (NCBI taxonomy): Eukaryota > Viridiplantae > Streptophyta > Magnoliopsida > Fabales > Fabaceae > Glycine > Glycine latifolia. The sequence continues at coordinate 25,710,396 of CM023952.1, read as the reverse complement.
GGTTCCTCTGAGGAAGCGCTTAGCTAGTTTGTTTAGATCGGCAAATTCTTGAGTATCACCTCGACTAAATGAATCAATTGTTATCATGACAATAATATAAGACTTTAGAAGAGAAAACAACTTAATGCTACAAGGGTCAAAGAAAACATAATCATGAGTTCTTTTCACTCAAATTACATCAAACAAAATTCCCAAGAAACATCAAAAGTAAAACAACATCAAGCAAAGTTAAGAAAATCATCCTATGCAGCATATTGTTCTGATGCAATTAAAGACATCAAACTATTATAAACACCTTACACACTCTTAGAATGGTGTGTGGATAACATGGTGGGTGACCCTTTGAATGGATTTAGGATAGGCTCTGATATCATCTTAGAATGTGGATTTGGCTCTAACTCAACCCCAAAAGCTAGCTCATAGGGTTAGGATTGTCCCCTACTTATATACTCTATCTTGATCTTATCTTTAGCCAATGTAGGACTTGGATTTTTCCTAATAAACACACACATGGACTTCAAGAACAAAAAAAGGTTGTGATGAACCTACAGCCCAAACAGCATTTCCCAAATATTTTAGCCTATTGAATTATACAAAATAAAATAGGCAGGGGGCACCAACCTCAAAAGTCTTATAAAACAGACCTGTTAGTATCAATTCTATTCCTAACCATACTACAGATTTAAGGTTCCATCCTAAAAATACATGTCCCTCCAAATATGATTAGAACAGAAAATTTTACTTTCCTCCCCTTAATATTATTTTCTTCACTTTCAAAAAGTAACAAAAATTAGGCGAAGTCAAAAAGAAAATTTGACAATTACACTAATTATGTAAAAGTACTTCCTAGTTATCATTTTTGCTTTCACTTTTCAGCTTCCACAATGCTACCGTCATCCAGCATCTCGTCATTGTATTATCACCCTGATCAATTTGTTTAGTGTGCTGTTTCTGCTACTCTCAAATTCAACTTGGAAACTATAACTACCATACAGTATATTTCAAAGGCCAGTGTTAATATAAATTTTAAGTCTGTTGTATTGAAATTTCTCCTGAACTTGAAAAATAACCAACCTAACCAAAAAAACTCCTCAGATTAGCTTATGAATAGCATGATGGTGATCGGAACAGGTTAGAAATTTTGAACAGATTAAATGTTAGTGTAACACCTCCTTAAAAACCAATTAATCAGACAAGAAGCTTAAAATTACAATAATTTGTGCTCAGGTGCTGGCAACAGAATTTTGGTACAAAATTCAAGTATATTAATAGGAATCGGGAATGTAAGACATCATACCTCATTACAAGAAATGGATGATCACAACATTGCCGAAGACGTAAAAGTAACTCCAATATTGAAGCATAATTATGAAGAACACGCCCTTGCTCAACAAACTGGTCAAATTTTACCTGCATAAATTTCACCAACAAGTTGGATCAATGTGACTTGTTTCAGTGCCAAAAAATAAGGTGAAAAACTGAAAATATTAAATTTAGATTAGAAACTCAGAATACCTTAGATCTTTTGAACAGGGCTCCATAAAAGTCCTTTTCAGGTTCTGTGGGTTCACAGTAAATTACCTGCATATCAGCTGGAGGGAGAACTAGGATGGGCCTGAAACAAATGATAAGTAAATAGAATGAACTATATGTTAAAATAGCAAATGTCTTTAACCAGATTACTGACTTGCCCTCTCGATCTGTGCTATGTTTGGTTCTCCTCAACATGATTGGCTTCAAAATTGATTGAACTAACTTCAGCCCTCTTTCATCACCGCCCTCAAATGGTTTCTGAATAAGTTTGTTCCACCTAGATCATATAAAAAAAATCTTCACAGTCCAGTACTCCAGCCACATACCCACTTAAAAAGAGTAAACCGTCAAAGTAATAAACAGAGTAGCAATAACTTATAAAAAAATGAGCCCAAAACAAATACTTTGCATTAGATGACTATGCTAAGCATTCATGATTTCCAACTTGGTTCCATACTTTGTACTCCATTCATGTTACAGAAATTTTGACCAGAAAATATTACTCTCATACACACCCAATCAAATCACGGTGTAGAATTCTTCTCCAATTGATGCCATTGTAATCAACCAACAGAAGTTTTAAATGTGAAGTAAAAAGGAGAGTCAATCAAACCACTTGTCTTAAGCTTACACAACATTTATGCTATAAAATTATAAATGTCATATTGTCATGTACACGTCTTGTTACCATTGTTATTTGATTCAATACTGGGAAGAAAATAATTGAAAGCTCCAACTTCCGTAGAATGTAGAAATTATAAATTCTGTTAAGAGATACAAAATAAAAAGTTCAGTTTAAACCCATATTTAACTTCCCCTACCCCCTCCCAGAAAAATCAAAATCTAGCATTATTCACCATCCAAAAATGGCCTTCAGAAGCTAAAAAAATAACCCTGATGAGAAAAAGGGGAAGTGGTAGAGAACATTGGACATAAAGAGCTAGCATATCCAACACAAAGAAAGAGGTAATTTTACCAGGCCCAGTGACCCCAAGGCTCTATTCTCAGAAACCGCAGAAGACTGTAAATATCCTCAAGGCTGTTCTGTAGATTAAAAAGGGCTCCATGTCAGGAAGAATAAAAACTAATTTGGAACACTAGACTACTCCAAAATAATCTAATATAAATACATGAACAGCAGTTCCATGAAAAAAAATTACATACTCATTTGGAAAAAATCCAAAAACTGATTTTTTAACTTTTCGAAGAAAGTTTTTCATACCAAAATCACTTCTGGAATTTAAAAAACAATGAAGCTTATCCAGACAAGCTAAGGGTTTGACAGCATTGCAAGGTACATGCGTATTACAGACCAAGGGTTATCAGCTTAAACACACTGTCCAACTCACAACACTGATAAAAACATGAAAATAATGATACTACAATGTCACTGATAGATTCTACGTAGTCCAACTCCATAACTTGGAACAAATTAGCAAAACCTTATCAATTATGATACTACAATGTCATGGATAGATTCTAATTATACAACTCAAAGATGGAAACTATAAGACACTGTCAGAGATAATTAAAGATTTCATAAGTTTAACCATGCAATATAATCTTAGTGCCAATCAAAGGTTTCTGGTATATCAAGTTCAAGCATCACATAGTGGTCATCTGTAAAATTTACGATTAGTGCGAAATTTCTTATTCTTGGCAAATTGATTAGTTAATTAATCCACAAACACCAAAAAGAAAGTTTTCAGCCATGAGACTCAATTATAATTCACCTGAATCGGAGTGCCTGTTAGACACCACCGTCTGTCAGCAATTAGAGCAGCAGCTGCTAAAGAAATTTGGCTTTTAGAAGATTTTATGATATGTGCTTCATCAAGAACCACTCTAAACCACCGAATTGAGAAGAGTCCACCATTATCCTCTGCACTCTGTACATAAGACATTGAAAGATGCACCAGTTGATAAGTCTTAAGAAATTAAGCAAATAGGGACTATCAGAGATAGTATACAGGTTTCAACTTTCAACTACCTCACTGGAAAATTCAGAGGCCAAAATTCCATATGTAGTAATTACAACATGACTTTGGGCGAGACTTTTTGCATCTTTTGGCCTACTTTGTCCATAGTGAACATATAGAGACAGAGACCCAGGGTGCACATGAGTTTCAATCTCTGCCTGGAGAAATTGTCAAATGATCAAAACTGGAAGGTATTTGACTTACTCTATACATCCCACAGCTGAATACAATGTGATACTACTTTTAAGTAGAGAAATGATGTAACCAAAGAGCTACATATGCAAAAATTGACAAAACTAATACCTTCCATTGCCCAAGAAGAGTCATGGGACATATTATCAAGTTGCCACCACTTGTTAGAACATTCTTTTGCTTCATCGGTTTATCAAAACCAGCAAATTTGGTTGCCTTCTTGGGTATGTTTGAAAAATTGTGCACTGTATCACTAACTTCACCACATTCAATAAAGGATTGGGTTATGGGTTGACTGGCTATTGATCCACCCTTTCCTGAATGGGCAATGAGAAGGGATATGGTCATGATGGTCTTTCCAAGCCCCATAGCATCTGCCAAAATCTTCAAATTCACAATAAAACAATGCATTACAAATGTTGAACAATATGTGAAAGCAAGAAAATTTCTCAGGGTTAACTCCTTAAGAAACATACTCCTCCTCTGGCCATTTGAAGGGTGCTGGGAAATTCTATTGTGGCTTCACCAGAAAACGCATTCAAATAAATAACAAGCTCCCTCCTAACAAGTACAAGCACAAATACTTCATCAAAACCACTCATTGGTTTTTCTATGTGTGTGTGTGTGTGTGTTAAAAAGGGTTTTAAATTGTGGTCCACAACCACAATTGCAGCCACATCTAATGCATTTGTCCGCAATTTGGTTTTCACAATGCAACCACAATTTAAAACCATCAATCCATGATATTAAATAGCCAGAGGTATACTTGTCAGCCAGGTGATATGCCTCCCAACAAGGATGGAGGGTTGTTGCTGTCTCGTCCATAGATTGTCCCTTCTCCATCTGGATCATCCAATAAAGAGCCTGCTTTTGATAGGGCCGCAGTTCACACATAAGATTACCAGGGGGGTCCATTTCCTGAACAACACTTTCTGGTTAAATACTATTGCACCATTTATAAGCATAAGTAAAACAGTGCATGTTACTCTCAGAATATAGCACCTCTAACTCTGTGCTCAATCCAACACCAACAATGTTCTCAACATCAATTTCAGAAATGGAATCCTCATTGTCATTCTCCTGACCATTTTGAGAAGGATGCTCAGACTTGGTACGTGGTAATGTGACCTGAAGAGAATATCTTCCTGTTACAGAAAAGGTAGCATGCAAAAATGGTTGCAGAAATAGTCCCAAAGCAATTAAATCCATAGTTTTGTACCTTTTGATTGAGAGGACGTTTGTTGGAATAGAAATCACCAGGAGTTAACTCCGCCTAAAAATCAAGAAACGATGGAAGTCAACATTCAAGTACAACTTTCAGACTAATTAGAGAGCTATCTTATCAAACAACAAAGCAAACTCCACACACAAATAAAACATAACACCTTCCAACTAAATATAACCAACGATACAAAAGAGGTTCAGAAAAATAAAAATGAAAAACAGGTGACACAGGACCAACAACCACCTTCTTAAAAGGGTTTAAACCCAGCAACCGAAACAAAGTTGGAAGTGGATGAAACACTGATTCATCAGTGGAGTTGGTAGCATCCTTGAGAGAAACCTGGTGATGCTTATCAAACATCGAACTATTGATAAATACACTGAAAGAGTCCCAAAAATAAGCAGAATTCAGCTTTCACCATCAAAAAACATAAATGCAAACCATAAAATTCCATACACGAGTACTTCAACGCAAAGCATAATCCCTGAACACAGTGGCAAGCCACATAGCATTTCACATCAAACATACCTTACTGACAAAACAATGGAGTCCATGATACCCAAAACATTAGGGGCGTATTTACACTGCCCCTCAATCCTAACCTTATGATCCCGCACGAGAGGCAAAAGACACCGACCCCATTCGTTCGGTATTCTACCAATCTGCCGCACAAAACACCGTTAATCAAAACACAGATTGAATTGAACAAACGTTACCTAAGTTACGACGCCATTGTTCACATTACCTCCCCAGCTTGTTCCGTGGAGAATCGAACTATCTCCGAACAAGCCACTGCCCGCCCGAACCCCTTCCCCGGAGAGGGCGAAGCGGAGAGCTTCTTTGCCGGAAACTTGAAAACCACGGTCTCGCCGGAGCTTATAGTCCTCCCTTTACACGTGGACAAACCCGTCATTTCACCACAACTCACGAACCACCAATCGTCGCGGTTGCTATCGCTGTGTCGTTCACCGACGCTGTGGTTTGAGTTGGCGGTGACGGTGGGAGTGGGAGGCGTCGGTTTTGGGGGAGAAACTGGTCGGGGATTGGTGGGGCGCGTGGGCTTGAATTTGGGGGCGATGTGAGTGTCGAAGATGATGTTGATGGCCGCAGTGACGTCGTTTTTGGCCATGTGGAGGGCCCTGATGATGTCCATGTCGGTGTATTCGGAACCCACGATGGATCGGACGGTGGATAAGTGGTGGTCGCTCACCTTGCTCCCCATCGGAACCCTAACCCTAACCTAAGTTCCTGATTTCGCGCCAAAGGTTTGGAAAATTGAAGGCGAAAAAAGAAAGGAAGAAAGGAAGTCTAAATTCATATAAATTCACAAAGAGGCGCGAGGAGTGAGTCACAACTCACAGTGATTGATTTTTATTTTTTTTGGTGAATAGTCTAAGTGATTGATGAGTCTCCGTTACTTACTTGGCGGGAGTCCACGCGATACGCACGTGGCCACTCACTCACCTTGCCTTCCCGCCAAATCTCGTGTTTCATGACGCTGATATTTTTTATTTTTAATCGAAAATCGAAAACTGAATTCAGTCATTAATAATCGAAGTTTTATGGCGCTGATATTAATCGCACCTACGTGTCCCTATCTCATTTTTTTAACAGAATGTGCCTATGTGATTATTCACTTATATATAATGGAAAAAAAATGTGAATACACAATCTTATTCAACACATGAAGAGAAACAAAAGAATTATAAATATAATAACCGATAGGATGTGATAAATAAAAAGGAATTAAAAAATAAATGAGAGGTATTGATGTGATATTTAAAATACTAAAATATTTAAAAGTATTTATGAATTATTATTCTGAATAAATTATAGATTTAATGGTTATGTGTTGTTTTATATTATTATTTAGTTATCAAAATTTGTTGATACAATTTTTAAAGATAATTATTATAAAAATTAATAAACTAAATATAAATTATAAAAGTTATAAATTAATTTTTATTGTTAACATATTTTCGATGGTATGGATAGCGGGCAATGATTCCATAAATTTAAAGTAATTGGAATAATACTTTCATAAAAAATTGTAGCTTTAAAAATATAACATAACACTTTTTAAAATATATTTTATAATTATATATAAAGGGAATAAAGTATTTTGGTAGACATATTTTTATACTCATTTTATTCTTATAATTATATTCATAAATTACTATTTTATTTTTATAATTACTTTACAAATTACCCACTGACTTTTATTATTTTTATTTTAAAAATAAAAGAAAGAAAGAAAAGCAATTAGGTACTTGGTGTCAGTTTTTCCCTAGTATATAATAATGTTTTCTACAAGTTTTCATATTTAAAAAATATTGCATTGTTTTCTTATTTTCAACATTATAAAAAAGTATTAACATATAAATAACTAAATAATCATTCAACTATTAGTCTTTCATATGATTTCACATTTGATTCTTAATGGTATTTATAGAAAAAAAAAACAACTAATGCAATTGTAAGTAGTAGTATCCAAGCTTAACTCTAGAAGCAAATACACTAATGGATACATAAAATGTTTTTGGTCCACAAGTTTTATAAAATGATCACTAATCCCTTACAATTTTGAAATGCATTGTCCAAACATACATCTATCAAATAATTTATAAGTTTACTATCAAGTGCTAAAAGTTCAATGAAAGGAAGTTCTAAAGAATAAAATTGAGCAAAACATATCAATTTCTCCTTATCAATTGTAGAAATGACTCTCTTTGACTTAAGCATATTACACATAGAAGCGGTGCAATATTCACCTTTATAAAATGATTATTCGACTCTTTAGATGTCAATCAATCACTTGATAGTGATATAAATTATAAGTTAGTTCCATTTTGTGCCTTGACCATCCTTGTATTTGAAATATGTCATTCATACTTAAAATGACAATATTTTGTGTTTTTTTTTTTCACAAAATAACAAAACATCACTAAACAAAGAATGTCAATCGTCATCTTTTTAACTTGTAACCTTTGTTTAAATATTGTAACTAATTTTATAACATTTACAATATATTTATCACTTCTTTGTAATGTTTGATAACTCACAAATAATTCATAAAATATTTTTCATCAAGTTCAAAAGATTGCATAAAACTCAAAAAAGCACATGCTCCAATTAGCAAGGGACCAGAGAAACTTTTTGGTTATGAATCAGAAATTGAATCAATGGGCAATGCTTGGTTACAATTTTAAATTTGTTATTATATGTTTGCTCTCATTTTTGTTTGTTTTTTACCTTTTGTTCTAAATGTATACAATCTTCCTAAATAATTTCAAGGAATAAACACAACAACAAAAATTACAAAAAGGTGAAACAAAAATCAAATCACAAACTAACTTGAAAATATTACCTTACAAAACATTAGCAATCCCAACATCAATTAAAGTCAACAACTCTAAAATTTTAAACACACCATTAGCACTCAATATTATGATATTGCAAACAAAATGCAAAATGCAAAAAATAAAAAATAATTAGGTTTACACATATGATTCAATCCTTTCCACTTTGTCTATTTTGGCTTGCAAATTATTAACATTTATCATGTGAGATTTTAGTCAATTTTAAGTGCAAATCAAAGCTTTAATTATAGTGAGATTCTAGGAACTATGAAATTAACCAAAGACTCAACTTCTGAATGAATATAGACTCATATGATTCAATAAACACATGAAGAGACTATATATCTTCATTCATGTAGAATATTTGATTGTTTTTACATTTCACCAATTCAAAGTATAAAATTGAAGGTCGTCAATGTCCACGTCATCCTCCAAAAATCTTTCCAAATCATTTTTTGCATCTCGCCATATTGTTTTTTCTTTATTTTTAATCTAAAATGATCGTCTATATTCCCAAATTTTCAAAATAATTTAAAACATGGTTACAATCACATTTTATGAAGTACTTTGAAAGGAAAAACATTAAATAGTTTTTAATTTAACTTGTTTTAACAAATAACTTAATTTTTTTAATATCTCAAATTATTCTCCTTTTATCTTTATTTATTTTTTTAATGAGTTATCTATTTTTTTGTAATTCATTTATTTGAAAATTTGATATAAAAGTATGGAAACATTGTAAAAAATAATTATATTCATAAAAAGTTACTCTTTTATGAAAAAATGTAACAAACAAAATTTTGTTCTTCAAATTGTGAATTCTGATTCATAATATATGACATGTTTAATATCTACTCATATATTATAAATCTAAATATTTAATGAAAGCATTTTTAACGATCCTTTTTCAACGATAATGTTTTAAAAAAAATATTCAATAAGATTATTTTTATAAGTTTTTTTCACCTTCATTGATCCATGTATCTCATATATTAAACATAAATTTTATTTTTTTAATATTTTTTTCCTTTTCAAAGTACTTGATAGTTTTTTTAAAATTTAATTTGATGTAACAACTAACTCAGTTTTTTAGTATCTCAAATAATTCTCTTTTTATCTTTATTTATTTTTATTTTTAATCATTTATCTCTTTTTTCTAATTCATTTACCTCTTCGTATTATTGCTTTCATCTTTATTCATAATTGAATTTCATTTTTTTAAAGTACCATATATAAATTATTTATCAATAATTTAAATACATTTTATACATCAAAATATTTAATCATTATATTTTTTATTAAATAAATAGAAAAATCATGCGCTTCGATTGAAATACTTTTTTATGTTTATTTTTGAAAAGTCTAATTTCTTTGTTCTATAATTTTGTTTATATGAAATACGAAATTCATCAAATCTACTACTACTAATAGTTTTCAGTATCAATATTACCAACATAAATAACGTAAGTTTTGAAAGTCATTGGAGGATAAAAAAATAATCAATATTTTTTATGTAGATGGAGTGTGGAGTGTTGGGGCTTTTTGGTAAGGCTTCTAAAGAAGATGATGAACTTCTTAAAAGCACTAAAAAAAAGTCACATGTAAATCTAATGATGATGAAGGAGATGTTTACAAGAAGGGTGAGCAAGCTAAAGGTTGTGTTAAGGAGATGAATCAATCATACAAGAACAAGCTATTGTTGCATGAAAGGGCTATTCCTTTCTCTTCCTTTGATGAAAAATGTTTTTGTACTCATAATAAGGAGATCTCACATCTTCCCATTTTTAAGGAGGATACAAAATAATTCCAAGAGGTGCCTATCAGATTGGTGCAAGCCTTGGAAAGGGTCTCTTGTGGTGATTGTGTTAAGGAAACGAGTGGGATATAGGATATTGAAGGTCAAACTAAATCATGTATGAGCTCCTAAAGGTTCCATCAAGATTATAGATGTTCCAAAAATTACTTCTCAGTGTTATTTACATCAAATGAGGACTATAATCATGCCTTTATGGAGGGTCCTTTGATGATTATCAATCACTATATTCTTGTCCAAAGATGGCGATCGTTCTACTTGGCAAACCCTAATATTGGTAGGAGGGTTACTGGTTTGGATTATAATTTATGATTTACCCATTAGGTTGTTTGTTGATCAATTTTTATGGAGGCTTGGAACAACACTGGGTGAGATGTTAAAGATTGATAGGGTTATGCCTATCCAAGCTAAAGGTCGATTTGCTCATATATGTGTGGAACTGGATTTGCATAAACCCCTTCAACCCAAGATTATTGCGCAAGGATACCTTCTAACCTTGCAATACGAAGGATCACACTCCATTTACTTTTGTTGTAGGAATTATGGTTATAAGAATGATGCTTGTCCATAGAAGAAAGTGGTCCTAAAGGTAAGGTGAGTGGTGATGACGGGGCTAAGGCTGGTGTAGCTCCTCCAATTAGGGTTGAGCCGCCAGTGCAAGGTGTGGAGGATATGACATTAAATAAGGAAGGTGTAACCGATTCCAATTTTGCAAATTCAATTATGGATGTAACAGAGGGCAATCATAATAAGGCAAATAACATTTGTGGGCCTTGGCTTTTAGTTAAAAGAAATATGAGGAAGAATAAAGGAAAAAAAGGATTAAAAAATGTGGGGATAGATTTTATTCCTAAATCCTTAGGGTTTGTTAGTGAGAAATGAGGGGTTGCCTCAGGTTCACGTTTTGAAATACTTAATAAGGCACATGATATGAAATTTACAAGAACAAGTGAAAGTATTAAATAAGGTGGAACAAAGGAGTCTGGCCCTTATTTTAAAAATGGGTCGAAACCCAATAACAACAATAGGCCTCGTGGTCATGTGGACCAAAAAATTAAGAATAAAGGGAACCAAAAGTCGAAAGTTGATGACGTTGCCAAATTGAAGTTTACTATTGCTAGTAACGTGGGTCTTGAGTCAAAGGAATCGAAAACACCCAAGGGAACAAAAAACTCAACTCCAATTTGAAGTTGAAATCTGCTTAGGAAAATGGGAGTGTGGTTATAGGCCAAGAAAGGGATAAGGAGATGTCTCATGAGAATTTAGAAGGAAAAGAAAAAGATAACAAGGAGGAGGAGTTGAGATTAATACAGGCTCTGCAAAAAACAAGGGAGACATTTATAAGTGCCCCCAATATCTACAACCATGTGTCTAAGAAGAATGTCTTGTTGCCATATGAGAAGACCATTTGTTTTGCTCAAGCTCAACATCAGTATCAATCCCAAGGTGAAACTCTTAATTCTTTTGGTTTTGCTGTCGAGTTAGAGGACCCAAAGGAAACTAAAGGGGGTAATGTCGATATGGTGACATATGTTACAGTTGAGGTCAGTGAAGCTATTCCTAGGCCACAAGTAATAATGTTATTATGAATCTTGTGACTTGGAACTATAGGGGAATGTCGAATAAGGGCTTTACATCTCCGATTCAAGATATAAGAAGAGAGTACTCTACATTATGTATTTGGTTGTTAGAAGCCCATTTAAGTGGTTTTAAGGCTAATAAAACCATTAAAAGTATTATCCTAGCTATGTTGAGGAAGCTCGTGGGCATTCTGGAGGCATTTGGTGTATTTGCGATTCCAACATTTGAAAAGTATAGATTCTGAAAAGCACTAAATACTATGTTCACAAAAAGGTTGGATGGAAAGATTCTGCGGATTTGTTTCTTACTATTGTGTACAATAGTCCTCATTTCCAGCAAAGGTAGCACAATTAGGATGATTTGAGGAAATTAGCCTTAGAAACTGATGGACCTTAGACAGTTATAGGAGACTTCAATTCAATCTTGTGTGAGTAAGGATTGGTGGCACTAATAATCCCTCATTGTAGGGTATTCTTGGATTTAAACTTATGACAGAAGATTGTGACCTTATTGATGCAAGGTTTCAAGGTTACCCCTTCACCTGGAAGAAGGGTAACTTGGAGCAAAGATTGAATAGTCTTTTAATGAATATTCAATGGAGAATGTTGTTTTAGGAAGCTTATGTTGTTCACGTGTCTCCATACAAATCTGGTCATAGACCATTACTTTTGAAATTGGTCGTGAATGGGGGTCAAAGTCAGCAAAATTGTCTTTTTAGATTTATGGCTTCATGGATCACTCATTTTGGCTTCTAGAGATTTTTTAGAGTTCATTGGGATCCTTCCTTCCCTTGGAATGTTTTTATGAGCAATTTTTGCCAAGACATCCAAAGATGGAAAAAGGAGGTCTTTGGTAATATATTTGCTAAAAATAAAAGATTGATTAGAAAGATGGATAATTTAAACAAAAGGATAGGCTATGGTTATTCTAGGTACTTTGTTGATTTGATGCAGAGTATGTGGAAGGAGTATGAGACTATGTTAATGGAGGAAGAAATTTTGTGGTTCCAAAAGTCTAGGTTTAAATGGCTAGCACTTAAGGACTGAAATTCAATACATTTTCATGGAATACAGTTATTAGAAGACAAAAGAATAAGATGGATATGATATAGGATGAAGATGGGAGTTGGGTGACCAATCTTGCTTTATTGAAACAAATGGTTACTAAGTTCTATAAAACATTGTTTGTTGAAACTGTATACTATGTTCCAATGGTTGTTATAGGTTTATTTCCAGCTCAAGATAATTCTACTTTGGCTTCTCTGGGTAATCTAGTTTCTCGCCACGAAGTTCAAAATATCATCAGAAGTATGAGGGGATTCAAAGCGTCGGGTCCAGATGGATTTCAGGTTGTTTTTTATTAGAGTCAATGGGAGATTGTGGGAGAAGCTCTTTGGGCTATGGTGCAGAGAATGTTCGAGGAGCCATACTTGATTGAAGAGATCAATGAGACATTGATCACTCTTATTCTGAAGGTTCATCATATGGTGAAGATGAAAGAACTTAGATTTGTTTATCTTAGTAATGTGTCCTACAAGGTCATTACAAAAATTCTTGCTCATCGATTGTGTCCTTGGATGGGGAAGCTTGTAGGGGTCTTGCTAGTGCAGTTTCATTCCCAATTGTCAAAGTATAGATAATATAGTGATTTCATAATAAGTGTCCCATTCTACAAGGAACAAGAAATGGGTGAAAAGTTGGATGGTGATTAAAATCAATTTGGAGAAAGCATATGATAGGCTTAATTAGAGGTTTGTCAATGACACTTTGATTGATGTTGGTTGCCCTGATAATTTTGTTAATATTATCTGGCATTATATTTGTCGAATGGTGAAACCCTTGAAGAGTTTAAACTCGCAAGGGGGTAAGACAAGGCGATTCTATCTCACTCTACCTCTTTGTGCTTTGTAAAGAAAGTTTTTTCACTTAATCCAGATTGTTGTGGATAATAAGATATAGAAACCGATGGCTCCTAAACTTTCCCATTTGGCTTTTGTTGATGACTTGCTTATTTTTGCGGAAGCTTCGGAGGATCAGGCATAAATTATTTCAAGTATTCTTGATTTGTTTTGCAAGAGCTTTGGTAAAAAAATGAGCTAAGACAATACTCATATTTCATTCTCTCATAATGTTGGGTGACAAAGAAGGAATTACTTGAGCCAAAAGTTGGGGTTCTGACACACTAAAGATTTTGGAAAATACCTTGGCGTTCCAATCCTTCATAAGGGAGTTTCTAAAAGCACGTTCCAATTCATCCTCTCTAAGGTTAGTCAAAGACTCTCCTATTGGAAAGCCAAATAATTGTCCGTTGTTGTTCGTGTGATGCTTGTCAAATATGTCTACAAGCACTTTCTTCCTATGCAATGCAAATTGCTAATCTTTCTCATCTGTTTGTGATTAAGTAGATAAGCACTATAAAAGCTTCATTTTGGGAGACAATGATAATCATCGAAAGATCATACTATATCGTAGACAAAGCTATGACAATCGAAAGATGTTAAGGGGTTGGGATTAAGGCTATCTAGGATGGTGAACACCTTTTATATGATGAAAGTAGGTTGGCCTTATGTACAAATAGAGATGATTTGTGGGTCCAAATTATAAGAAAAAAATATAAATGTGGTGATGACATTGCACCTATTATTGATTGTAATAGAGCAAGGTTTAACTTGTGGAGTGGTATTTATAGTAGTTGGGAAATGTGCAGCGAAACTTGTGTTGGAATGTTGGTAATGGTAATCAAATTGAATTTTGGAACCATTCTTTAATCCCTGGTGGTGGTAAGCTTCAACATTTGGGCCTTGACTATAATACCTTCTTGTTAGAGTGCTAATTTGGTCTTTGAGTATGTTGATGGTCGTGGTATGTGGGAATTTTAACATTTAAATTCTCTTTTCAATACTGAAATCATTGACCAGATACCAGCCATTCCTCCTCCGAGATTAGCTAATGGACCAGATCAAGTTTCTTGGAAAGGCTCTAAATACAAAAATTTTAGCATAGGAATAGCCTTTAAGTTTTTCATGGACTCTAATAATTTGATCCAAAATACGAATTACAAGCTGGTGTGGAGATGGTGGGGTCCAGAAAGAATAAAGATGTTGTTATGGAATATCCCAACTAATGCTCTCTTATCTAATTATGTTCACAAAGCCAGACACCTCACGAATGACACTTATTGTCAAAATTGTGGCACAAATATTGGACCACATTTTTAGATGATGTCATGGGGCCAGAGTTGTCGGTACCTTGTAATTCCTCATAGTATGCACTTTAACTTTTTTTGTGAATGATTTCAATCAATGAATAGTAAGCAATGTGAAATCTAATGTTTTAGTTATGGGCAAAATTTGGAATAAAGTATTTGGTGTTGCCTTGGATATTCTGTGGCGGTGTCAAAACAAAACGATATTTGAGAATTTTCAGATTCAACCAAATGTGATAGTGGGCTAGATTATGGGCAAAACTAATGTAATGGCAACAAGTATCAACTTTATGAAAATCTGTTGCCCCTGATGAAGGTAGAGTTTTGGGTCAAAAAAGCATTAGTTGGAGGAAGCCTTCGAATGTCTAGTTCAAACTCAACATTGATGTTTCAGTCAATAGAGACATGAAAAAGGTCATTGCTGGTGGAGTTCTCAAGGATTCTAATGGTAAAGTCAGTTTCTCTATTATTGTTGATATATGTTATTGTTTAGTTGTAATTGTAGATCTCTGGACTATTATGCTTGGAATCCAAATTGCATGGAATATAGGGTTTAAGAAATTCATGGTGGAATTTGATTCCTGTGTCGCTATTTCGTTTCTGAACCACAGTTGTCCTTCATTTCACCTGTGTTCTTGCATGGTTTGAAATATCAAGGCTTTGGAGGAACAAAGAAGAAAATTTGTTTGTCTCCATTCTGTTAGGAAGGATAACCAAATAGTTGATAAACTTGTTAATTTTGATCTAAATTTAGATAGACAATTAAGAATTTTTGAGGATGTTTCTCAATTTTTATCAAATGCTATTTTAGCGTGTGCAAGTTTTATTACTATTTTGCATGATTTTTAATTATTTTTTTTGGAATAGTATCCCTTCCCATTAAAAAAAATACCAAAAGTATATTTTTTAATCCATAGGAACAATGTTATTAAAACCGCTTTGGACCAGGAACCAGAGCATCAACCGGGCCGAGTTGGTTAACGAACTGGTCATGCATGTGACCTGGTTTGGCCAGGAGAAAATCGGATGATTTTGGGAAGAATCGAAAACCTGACCGGTTTTTAGGACTCGGACCGGGTTGGTGAAGAAAAAAAAAGCTTCAGACACACACCCTTGAACCAGTCCAGCTTGAGTTCAACTGTAACATAGTCCCTGAAGGAGAAGATTGCGTTGGCTTTGGCTTCATTGGCCATAGGTTTAGGAGAAAGAAGTAAAAGAATGAATTTGATTTGATGAAATGAAAAGAGGATGGGAGGAGGAAGCGCTTATAGAAAACGTGCAGATTGCAAAATGAGACACCAATGAGGCATAGCAGTGGCTGCTGCATAGAATTGAAGGAGAATAGATAATTATATACGTAGGGATTAGGGTGTTTGTTATTTGGGCCGAATTTTCTTCCTGCACTTCTTTTATTGCTTACTTCACTCCTTTTGTTTATTTTTTTAATTAAAAATTGGACTCATGTTTTAATTTAATTAGTTGCTATTTATACTTTTTTTATTAGTACATTTTACTTATGTTATCAACTTTAATACTTATATATAATATAATTTCAAATTTTTTAATAAAGATCAGGTCAAATTAGACCAATTACTAACTCACCGAACCACTAACTTATTAATCCATTACCTCGGTCAAATCAATGACCCGAACTGAGTTTTATTACAGGAATACAAGTACGATTTGAAATTGAAAACTAAAACTAAAATAAAAAACGTGCAATTCACTCGCCAGGGTGGAATCGGCAACTCGGGCTCACGAATGATAACCACAACAAACCTCTTCGCCATCACTAGCAAAATTTTCCCTCTCTTCTCCCCCCTTTTTATCTCCCCCAACCCTAACCTCTCCCCCTCAATTCTCACCCAACCCCCCGCACTCTCTATAAACTTCGCACGATCTCAACAAACCCTAAACCTTTCGCCAAACTCCAAAATCTCTCTGAAAAACCACAGAGAGACTCTACATTCTCCTTCGGATTCGACGATGGAAGAACCTCCCGTCGTGAGATCCAGGGGCCGCCCGCGCAAACGGAGGAGAGAAGACGACGCAACCGTCGCCGGCGAGGCGAAAACTCTTCCCGAGGCGAAGAAGATGACGCCGATTGCATTGGTTGGACAATACGTGCTGAAAGAATTCCGCAGAAACACGGTTCTTCTCGGCAAAGTCGCGCGTTATGTGAATGGATTGTACAGAGTCGTGTACGAGAGTGGCGGTTTCGAGGATTTAGATAGCAGCGAGATTCGTAGGATACTTCTCCTTGATACTTATTTCGACGACGATTTGATTCGGAGGAAGGTTGAATTGGAGGAATCCGTGTTGCCGAAGATCGCAGCAGAGGAACCGGAGAAAGGTTCGAGCGAATTGCAAGGCGAATTATCGGTTGAGAACGAGGAGGAACGAGCTGAGACGGATGATGATGAGTCGTTCGGTGAGGCTAGGGATTCGAGCTCCGTTTCCGAAATGCCGGAAACGCAGATACCGCCGCTGCTTACGCTGCCGCCGTCTTCCGGAACAATTGGAGTGCCGGAACCGTGCGTTTTGAATCTCTTTTCGGTTTACGGGTTTTTAAGATCGTTTAGCATTCGCCTGTTTCTGAGTCCGTTTACTTTGGACGAGTTTGTCGGTGCTCTGAACTGTAAAGTTTCTAACACGTTGCTTGATGCAATTCATGTTTCGCTGATGCGTGTTTTGAAACGTCACCTTGAAAACATTTCACCAGATGGCTCGCGGCCTGCAACAAAATGCCTTAGGTGCTTACTTCTCTTACTCTTTTTAATATATTTTTTTGCATTTGATTTAGTTTTGGACAAAAACTTAGATGCAATTCAAGTGTTTTTGGCACTGTTTTCTGAATAGAATTAGATTTCACTCTGGATATCTGAGTTTGTACTTAGTTTTACTGCTACTGCTGCTTTATCTCATTTGTCTTTGATCATGCTTACCGTGTTATAGACCGTAGCGTGGTAATTCTATGTAGTAGTATGTGTCTTGTTCGATTTGATTTGACTGGTGGAAAAAACAAACAAACTGTTCTATTATGTTACCATCTTCAGTTTTCATTCTTGGGAGCTCAGTGGAGCACATGGCTGCCTTATTGTTTAGAGTCCAAAAGCACTGGAGGCATGTTATGCGTGCTTTTGATGAGTAGGTGGAGTGTTGTAGAAGAATTTCGAAGCAACTAAATGTGTTGTTTAATCCGTTGACTAATTTTTATAGAGGACATTACATCTGTTATCTTCACCTAATTGTAGCATTCTTTTAATATGCCCTAGTGCTGTTCTATTTATGAGATTTTTTTATATTAGAAAAAGATATTAATTGGAATATGTAATTTCTTTTTCAGGTGCAGTGATTGGAGTTTGCTTGATGCTTTGACTTGGCCTGTTTTTGTGTTTCGGTATTTAGCAATTTTTGGATACACCAAAGGGCCTGAGTGGAAAGGATTTTATGATGAAATTTTTTATGGCGAGTATTATTTATTGCCTGCAAGTAGGAAATTGACGATATTGCAAATTCTCTGTGATGAAGTTTTGGCGTCTGAGGAGCTAAAAGCTGAAATGAACATGCGTGAAGAATCAGAGGTTGGGATTGATTATGATAATGAAGATAGCCTTCCTGCTGAAAATGGGCCTAGAAGAGTCCATCCAAGATATTCCAAAACTACTGCCTGCAAGGATGCTGAATCTAAGAAGTATGTTTCAGAATTGAATGCTGAGGATGATACTGATTTTGATGGAAATGGAGATGAATGTCGCTTATGTGGCATGGATGGGACCTTGCTTTGTTGTGATGGTTGTCCTGCTGTTTATCATTCAAGGTGTATTGGTGTGATGAAGATGCATATACCAGAAGGGGCATGGTATTGTCCAGAGTGCAAAATAAATATGATCGGGCCTACAATTGCACGGGGGACATCACTTAAAGGGGCTGAAGTATTTGGAAAAGATCTGTATGGGCAAGTTTTCATGGGTACTTGTGACTACTTACTGGTGTATGTTTAACTTCTTTTTTTGTGTTTCTTTCACTCTTTCATTTGTTATGCTGGATAATCCTGGTGCTACTTTGAATTTGTGCTTTAGTTTTTTATTTATCTGTTTTCCTTTTTGCTCTCATTATCAGTTCTCACTATAGATGCACTTGAAACTGAGTTTTGATTTTGTGATCTTTTATGACTGCAGACTCAATGTCAACAGTGATGAATTTTGTCTTAAATACTACAATCAGAATGATATTCCTAGAGTTCTCCAAGTCCTTTATGCATCTGAGCAGCATAGATCTGTATACAATGGTATTTGCATGGCGATGCTAGAATATTGGAATATTTCTGAAAACTTCTTACCCCTTTGTGTCAGTAAACTTCCTCCTATGATTGAAGAAGAGCATAAAGCTGTTAGTTTGGTGAAGGCAGACTACAGTTTAACATTTGGGAATGGGATTTGTAGTGATAATTTGGTGCCATCTCTTGATGCTTCGTTGTTTACATCTCGAAGTCCTGCTCCTGGAAGCAGTGGCAATGCAAGAACTACTGTGAATCTGAAGCTTCACAAGGAAACTGCAATGGATTCGTCTGTTTCAACTGTTAACCATCAGTCTGACCCAAAGTGCCAAAATTCTGTTAATAGGTCAGCTGCAGTAAGCCCTGCCAAGTGCTCCTTGGTAAGCAGCCAATGTAGTAATTATGGGCACACAAATGACATAGGGTTGCCCATGCATTTGTCTTTGCAAACTAAAGGTGACCAATCTGGTTTTGGAAAGTGCAAAGGCAGTTTAATTAATGATTTTGTGTACATGGGTTGCTCCTATAAACCACAGGCATATGTTAATTACTATATGCACGGTGATTTTGCTGCATCTGCTGCTGCTAACCTGGCCGTTCTTTCTTCAGAGGATTCTAGATCAGAGGGTCATGTGTCTGGCAACTTGGGGAAAGCTACATCTGGAAACACTTATTTGCTAGCAAAAGCATTCTCCCAAACAGCTTCACGCTTCTTTTGGCCGAGTTCTGAAAAGAAGCTTGTGGAGATTCCAAGAGAGAGGTGTGGATGGTGCATTTCTTGTAAAGCCCCTGTTTCAAGCAAGAAAGGATGCATGTTAAATCATGCTGCTATAAGTGCCACCAAAAGTGCAATGAAAATCCTTGCTGGTTTTGCTCCTGTAAGGAGTGGAGAAGGAATCATCCCTAGCATTGCTACATATGTTATATATATGGAGGAAAGTTTACATGGCTTAATAGTTGGGCCCTTTCTAAGTGAATGGTATAGAAAGCATTGGCGTAAACAGGTGGAACGAGCCAAATCATTTAGTGATATAAAGCCCCTTTTACTCAAAGTGAGTGGTTGTTATTTTTGAATCAAGGAGATTTATTAATTTTTAATGCCTGGACTATTGCTTGCATTTGTTGCTCTTGTTAAATGTGCAGATTTGTAAATCATTTCATTGGTTAATGAAATTGTCCTTTTCAGCTTGAGGAGAACATTCGAACAATTGCTTTTTGTGGGGACTGGGTGAAGTTGATGGATGATTGGTTGGCTGAATTTTCTACAATGCAAAGTGCTGCATGTACTCTGGGAACAACACAGAAACGTGCAACTTGTGGGAGGCGTAAGAAACAGTTATCTATCAATAAAGTAACAGCTGGTGGTTGTCAGGAAAATTTTGCATGGTGGCATGGCGGGAAATTTACCAAATCTGTATTTCAGAAAGCTGTTTTGCCAAAATCCATGGTCAGAAAAGGAGCCCGCCAAGGTATTCTTTAAGTAAATTGTATTCCATTCCTATCTGGAAGTAGATTATTAGCTAAAATTGGATTGATGCATTTTTAATCAATTATTGATTAACCATGAAGAAATAGAAAACCTTTTCCCAAGTCACACCCAATTGATCATTTTCTCTTTAAAATTTTATTGTTTAAATATATTAAATTATAAATTATTGTTAATTTCTAAATGTATTAATATATTAAAACAATAAATATTACATAAAATTAATATTTATTTACCATGAGATTTCAAGTCACAAACCAGGGAGTTCTATAAATTTGTGTATATCAAACTTAAAATTGATATAATTGAGTTGCATCTACAAGTCCTGCTATGTAGTTTTATTTGATTGCCATCCTGTCCGCCCCTACCTGCTGACAACTATTTGCCAATTTTTTTGAAGTAATTTGAATTTGTATCGGAATTAAAGCACAAGCACTGACTGTTATGGGCAGCAGGTGGTTTGAGGAAAATTTCAGGTATATTCTATGCCGATGGCTCTGAGATTCCTAAAAGAAGCAGACAGCTAGTTTGGAGAGCCGCAGTTCAAATGAGTAGGAATGCATCTCAGCTGGCACTTCAGGTTTCCTCTTATTTATTATAATAGTTTTGTTTTCTGCATTAGCATTTTTTTTTGCACCAGCATGTTGGTTTTGGCAATAACTTGAGGATATTTGATTATTTGTATCAGGTCCGATATCTAGATTTTCATATCAGATGGAGTGATCTGATTCGTCCTGAGCATAACCTTCAGGATGTGAAAGGTCAAGATACTGAAGCTTCTGCTTTTAGGAATGCAAATATTCGTGATAAAAAAATTGCAGAGGGAAAAATTTTGTACAGAGTAGCCTTTGGAAGCCAGAAACATCTTCCTTCGCGGGTAATGAAAAATGTTGAAATAGAGCAAGGTCCTGAAGGAATGGAAAAATATTGGTTTTCTGAAACACGTATTCCTTTATATTTGGTAAAAGAGTACGAATTACGCAATGGAAAAGTACTATCTGAAAAAGAGTACCTGCATATTACATCTCATGTGCACAAAAGGCGGTTGAAAGCTACCTACAAGGACATATTTTTTTACCTTACCTGCAAGAGAGACAAATTGGACATGTTATCATGCTCTGTATGTCAGCTGGTTGTTTTAATTGGGTAATGACTTTTACTTGGTTACTGTTTTGTTCATGTGTTTATGTGCTGTTCATACTTTTTCTCTTCTCCAGTTCTTTCTAAGGCCACAGTTTTTCTCTTGGTTTAATTTCAGGAATGCTCTCAAGTGCAGTGCCTGTCAAGGTAACCCCTTGCATGATCCATCATCCTTTCACTTACTTTAGTATGCTGTCCTGAAGTTTTTAAATTTTTTTTTAAATGAGATCTTTTCAGTTTCTCATAAAATGAATCATCCTGTTCCGTTGAATAAATACACACAAATACCCGTAGATAAAGAATCTACCCCCTTTGCAAGGGTTTTTAAATTGTACTCATTTGTTTTAGTATGGGGTATGGGATTTATTTGGTTTGTATTTTGTATCTTGCCCTTCAATTTTGTTTGACTTTGTAGATATCTCGGTTTAATGTTTTATTTCATACGGGCAATAGGTTATTGTCACACTGGTTGTTCCGTGAGTTCAACAGTCTCTACATGTGAAGAAGTTGAGTTCTTGGCCACATGCAAACAATGTCATCATGCCAAATTACTTACTCAAAAAGAGTCCTGTAATGAATCTCCAACTAGTCCCTTACTCTTACAAGGACAAGAACGTAGCACTTCGACAGTTCTGAAGGGGCCAAGGCCTAAATGTGATGGTCAAGGATTGATTTCTACAAGGACAAAGAATAGTCGACTTGACATGAAACTAGTTGCTTCTGATTTCCCTTTGGAAACAAAAGGCCGTAGCAAAAGTTGTTCTTGGGGTATTATATGGAAAAAGAAGAATAATGAAGATACAGGCTTTGATTTCAGGCTCAAGAACATTCTTCTAAAGGGAGGTTCGGGCCTGCCTCAATTGGATCCTGTTTGTCGCTTGTGCCATAAACCATATAGATCTGATCTAATGTATATTTGCTGTGAAACATGCAAACGTAAGTTTTTTATTCAGTTAATAAATGATAACAATTTCAACTGGTCACCCTTTATTTATCTAATTCTGAGTTTTACAGATTGGTATCATGCTGAAGCTGTTGAACTTGAAGAATCCAAACTTTTTGATGTACTGGGCTTCAAATGTTGCAAGTGTCGCAGGATAAAGTCGCCTGTGTGTCCTTACTCTGATTTGTACAAGATGCAAGAGGGCAAGAAGTTACTCACAAGGGCTTCAAGGAAAGAGCACTTTGGGGCAGATTCTGATTCTGGTACACCTATTGACACGAGAAGATGTGAGCCTGCAACTCCTATCTATCCTGCAGGGGATGTCTCTAGACAAGACAATGATCCTCTGTTGTTCTCCCTTTCAAGTGTTGAGCTCATTACAGAACCCCAGTTAAATGCAGATGTTGCAGGTAATACTGTCTCTGGGCCAGGGCTTCCGAAATTACCTAAATGTGAGAGGGAGAATAATGGTTCTTTTAGAGGTAATCTTCATGCTGAGTTTGCAACAAGCAATGCAATGGTGTCCAAATCTGTAAAAGATTTATCACCTGTAGAATATGGCTCTGCTGACTGCAATCTTCTGAATAACTCCGAAATTGTAAATTTTGATGCATTGGTGGATTTTGAACCTAATACCTACTTCTCTCTGACTGAACTGCTCCGCACAGATGATAATAGTCAATTTGAGGAAGCTAATGCATCTGGGGACTTCTCAGGGTATTTGGAAAATTCTTGTACATTAGGTGTGCCTGAAGATTGTGGGACTGTTAATTTAGCATCCAACTGTGGATCTACAAATTCGTTACAAGGAAATGTTAATAATTGTCGGCAATGTTCACAAAAGGAACCGGCCCCTGATCTTTCTTGTCAGATTTGTGGGATTTGGATTCACAGCCATTGTTCACCTTGGGCTGAATCACCATCTCGGCTTAGTAGTTGGAGATGTGGTGATTGCCGGGAATGGCGATAGCAGATTTTGTTTGTCATCCTGTTTAGTGAGAGTTCTCTTGGGTGTGGTGGTGGTGAGAGGTGTGGTAATTGCCGGGAATGACATTCAAACTGACTCTCGATTTCAGCATTAATCATACAAGCTGGCTCAGTATGCGTGCATTGACTGGTTCAGGTATATACAAGTTGAATTCATTGCCGCGGAACTTTAACAGATGAATGTGCACTTCCAGAGGTTCATTGGCATCTGCAGGTTTCTATGAATTTAGTTACCGCTCAAATAATTGCGGCTTTCCTGCAACTGATAGATAGTGTGAGTAAATGATGACTTGGACACAGTATAGTTGAATGCTCTGGAACCATATTGGTTTTTACTCCCTAGTTGCATTTCCCCCAATCCCCACTTCTAATGCAGGATTCATAGAATTTTGCTCCGATCATCGGAGATAAGCAGTTTTTTATGTTGCTTATCTGTCACAATTATTTGTATAGATTAGATACACATTCTTTTGGAGGTCGGTCAAAATTGAAACCTTCACCTCGGATCTTAGATATCAAGCTGTGAGATGCCTAGTGAGCTTCCCTTCCCCCCCCCGGCCCCACCAGAAGTCATTCTTTACGCTTAGAAGTGCTGTCTTTCGGTTTATAGTTCACTCCCTAGGTGCTCTAGGATTACATAAACCGTGTCCAAGATTCTGCTAGAATACTAAAGAAGAATATAGGCATTTGTGAATGAAGTGTTTATCATGAGTTTATTCATATTATAATTTCATTTTGTCTTTCTAGAGTGTGTGATGTTAGTCTTTAATTAATTTAAAAAGTTTAACGTTTCAAATTTTAAACTCAAATTTTCACAAATAATAATTAAATGTTTTTGAAACCTTGTTTGAATTTTATCAATAAAATATCATTTTTTAATATAAAATGAGGCAAATCTCATTATTATTATTTAAATCTTAATTTCAAATTTTTTAATTCCTTTAAATATCGTCATGTTTATTAATGGATTTCAAAGTTTCTAAAAGCTTGTTTATTAAATAAAAGTAAAATTAAGAATTTTGGTGAAAGAAATTTGACGACTTAATTAAAAGAATAATATAATTAAACATTCGCAAATTTCTTTTGTTTTTAATTTTGTAGCATACAGAAGTTTCAATAAATTTGCTTTAGCATGCTCCACATGTCGCACCCGTCTTATACATAATTTAATAACAGTCTACTCCAGTTTAATCATATCCATAGACAATAACTTGACTTTTTCATAGATAATAAGTCAATAACTTGACTTTGAAGTTTGAACCCTAGAAAGCATTTGATAGTAAAAATGCGTATGTCCTTACTCCACAAGCTATTATTGTATATAATGTCAAAATAACAATTTCAAACTTACAATTGTTTCTATCAAAGGCAATATCTTACATGTTATCAGCTGCACCACAAACAATCCAGTGAAACTGGGAAGGGGAAAAATATGAGAACTGAAAACCCTCGCCCAACTGATATAAAATCTTGCTTAAAGGACAATCACTTTGTGCAGAAAGAATCTCAAAAATGCCCACAACCCAGAAATCCCTGCTCAAACACTCAGCTGGTAAACAAGCTCACTCGTAATTCCGCCAGCCCTGGCATCATGATTTTGTCTATTCACCTCACTAGCTTTGAGGGAGACATGGGTTAGGCTGTGTAGATCAGGTTTACAAATGTGTAATAATTAATGAACACCTCTATATTGTCATAAAAGAGCAGCCAGCATTGCCCCAGGATCTGTCAATGCTGCGGGAGCACTGCCTGGTTGGGCCAGTGGTGGAGATGTCGGAGCTGGTTGTGTTGGTACACGGGTTGCTATGGTGGGAATGCTGACTAATTGATCCTTGATGAACTCCTTCAGCCTGCAAACCAATACAAGAATGATCAGCAAAAGCTGTTGAATCTGTCGACATCATCCTTTAAGTGGAAATACTAATCACATACTCAAATGTTAGAGTTGGGTCCCCTGAAGCAACCGTCATTCGCAGCTGGGTTCTGTCTGCTGGGTCTGTTTCAATTCTGACCTGCACATCATTCACAATAAAAACAAGAGTTTAAAAATGTTATCAACTACCAAAAGTTTCAACTAATGTTATCATCAATTTAATCATGGATGACTGGCAGAAAACCTAATACAAAAAGAGTTTAAAAATGACAAACAAGTAATACAACAGCAATGTCAAACTGTAACAATTTGATTATTATGATCTTGAACCAGGTGAAAAATGCTGCCTCCATTTCCCCTCCCTTTTATATTAGATTATTTAAGAAGTCACAACCATACTATTTGTAGGGACTGCGATGCAAGATATGTAGTTCAACATATGTACTTACTAAACAAAGCATGGCCCTTGTACTTTCTGAATAAAATGTTGTACTCGCAACAAGATTGTTAGGATTGGGATCCTAAAGCAGATAGACAGCATAAACAATATACAAATTAGTAGTTGTTAAAGAATGTAAGGGAAAATAAACAAAAAAAAGAAAGAGGGACTTCAATATCATACAAGCCCTGGGCAAACTGTCAAATGGTAACTATTGAATAAGTTTGCCATTTCGAGCAGTGGAAGGGGTCTAACACCTCTAACCTGCAAAACCAAAAGGAAAGGTGAATCTATGATTGCATGATCAGATATAACAAGCCATCAAAGCAATAACATATTTGCCACAAAATAAACTAACCACAGTTCACCATGTACATAATGCACAATACGTACCACTTCTTGAAGTTTCAAAGGTGGTCCCGGAAATGATCTCCATTGAGGAAAAAACTCTTCAGCAGATATAGTTATAGGCTGAAGAAATTTATTTAGGACAGCAGGTAGGCGAAGCTTGACATTGACCTGTGAAGCAACATAGATAAATATACATTAATTAAAATAGTATGTGGTTGGAGGGAAATGGAGGGGAAGGGGTGGGTTTTTATAAACTTTTGTTGTTTGGTTTAAGATTTTGGAGGAGAGGGAAAAAGGGGGCTAAAGTCCCTTCTCACTCATTCAGAAGGACTAATTTGGTAACAAAATGTTTAGAGGACTAAATTGGTGACAAAAGAATCTTTGAAGGACTAATTTAATAACTAAAATTTTAGGACTAATGTAGTGATGTATTTTGAAAGGACTAATATGGTGATGCATTTTTAAAGGACTAATACGGTGATGCATTTTTAAAGGAATAATACGGTGATGCATGTAACTTGGAGCCAAATTATGGATTTTCTCTCAGTTTAATAATGAGGTACTAATAGATAAATAGAATTTTTTTTCTAACATTTGATATTTGAGCTTTAATAATAACTCAAGTGCTTCCCACTATTCAATTAAATCCAATGCTTTATTTGTTTATGCAACTAAATGCAACATAAAGACCTGCATATTTTTTCATACTAGCCTTGGAAGCATATGATCAACTCAACCCTATCATGATTTTTGAAATTAGACAAATAAAACATAAGTTTAAATTTATGTACCATATCGTTACCAAACTTGTAGGAGAAGTCAAGAACGGCCACATCCCTGCTTGGGTGGAGATTAATGACCTCAAGTGGGCATTGCACCTATGCAATCAAAAGAGGGAAAAATATAAACTTATTAACAATTAATAATATTTGAAAGCAACAAACAGTAACAAATGAAGTCTCACTTGTGCCCGAGGAGGTATAGTTTCTGGTACTAGAGAGAGCTCCATCTTCAAATGCGTGGGAGGTAATATTAAAGCTTGAACAGAGACAAGAGGAGAAGTATTCTTGTTTCCCAAGAAAAGAACAAGATGCCCTTGATGAGCTCTCCATTCTGCTTTAATGCCAATCTGTGCACAGTATATATATATTAAAAATCTAAGAACACAAGTTTAAACTGCAAATATACATGACCAAAATTAAAACTATAAATAGAGAACATCAGGAAAAAAATGAAGAAATACCTGAATATAAGGATCCTCATATAGAACACCACTATCCTTCACGCATAAAGCATGAAATCTTTCAGCAATATTTCCAATTGGCTGCACATGCAAAAGGTGCCAGTTATATTCCAATGCCCACAAGTTATTTTGTAGTAATAACCTTCTAATGTTGAACAATGGAGAACAGTCTAGTAAAAAGTGACATGTTGTCTAAATTTGTATTTGTTCAATGAAGTTTTGGTGTAAAAATGTGGTTCATCATCAACAATAGTCATGCCTAAATAAAATAAGATTTAGGAAATATAAGAAAAAGCAATATTCAAATGGAATTGTGCAGTAGCATTCAGTTAGCACTTGGCACATCAGTTTAAGAAAAAGACTGCATTACTTATTTGGGTTCTTAAATTAAGGTTTTACTACGTCGCATGTTGAGAGCCCAACAGCCTGAGTCGTGGCTGGAAACATAGAACAGACCAAGTCAATGAAATTGGTCAGCATCAACCTCCTTATTTTGATTTGACTCTATTCCCATCTGTTTTGGTTAGCTAATATAAATACTCTCATGCACCCTCATAAATAAATATCAAACCATCTATTCTCCAAAACTGTCCTATATATATAAGCAAACACAAGCTAGCAAAACACAATGTACCTGCACAGAATTGGCCTGTTCCCCAGCAGGTACTATGGCTGTGGCTTCAACTACAGTTCCTTCCACTCCTGAATTTGAGCTCGGCTGCAGGTGGACACTGCTACTGGGAGGGCCTTCAATAGCTAGAGGACCCAAGAGATCGCTAAGGAGATCTGCAGAGGGAGGTTGAGAATCTACTATACTCAAAGTCCCATTTTCCTGGGATAATCTTTGATCTGCCTCATCCTGTTTAGAGAAATAGGTGTCAAACTAAGAAGCAATAAGATGAACCAATTTATGGTTAAAGATGCTATAATGCTGACCAAAATGATGTAGTAAAAAAGATACACGAAGTGAAGGGATCAACTAACCACATTGCTACTCATGCTGGGCACCTTTACGAGGCTAAGTTGGCCAACAGGTGGAGTTCCATTAACATGACTTTGGTCTGTTACAACCAAAGCATTTGATGTTTGAGATTGCTGCTGAGCTCGTAACTTTATAGCACTTTGTTCCGCTGTATCCACTTCAGTGTCTTCAGCCTTTTTAATCAATGCAGACTGAATTTGAAAAAGAGTATGAATGTATGAGTGTTATACCATTATCAAAGTGACTATGCAAATTTCAAATAAGTTGTCTCTGAATCAATATTGCAAGAAAACCTGTCGTTCAGGGAATTTAGGCATTTCGGCCAATATATCCATTAGAGCTGCACCTTTTCTACTCAATGCAAAATATTCAACAGCTCTTTGCTGTATTTCGACTTCAATTGAGCTTTCATATCTAAAGATGAGAAAATGGGTTAGAAGAACCTATGGCATCATGAAAAAACAGGAAAAATTCATAATAATAAAAATTGAACATTGCAGAGGTAAAATCTCACTTCTTAAATATTGTCCATATCTGATTCTGTAATTCAGGGTCTGGTGGTTGACTGTGCATCAGAATTTTAGCATATGTTGATAAAAGAATAGAAATAGTAGAAGTCCTGAAAATAAAGCACCTCTTGTAAGATATCTAGGAAAAAATGCATTTCAACTATGAAATAAATGAGGTGGGGTGTGATTACTTACGATACAGTTGGAAGCTTCTCATGTATAATGCTAAACAGTTCCTTCGGACTGCATCCAGGTCGTCTTGCTAGAAGGTGTCCAAACTCTCCAAGTATGTATGCACTGACCTGTTGAAGTGTATTCACATGAAACAAAATCAAGCAAATGCTATTTCATAGTGACTAAATCAAGTTATAAATTATTTAGTAATTGTGATTCGTGAATGAATCAATATAAAGTAAAATATTAAATAAAATCCATAATAACATAAGAAATACTTATTGACATTCTTTATACTTCGTAAGAGATTATGAAATTTCAACTTAAATGGACCACTTAGCAAAGATGTCACAGTTTTGCTCTAATATGATTTAAATATTTCTTAGACATTTTACACTTTAGAACCAACATCAATAAGGGGCATTTAATGGAAATATTGTCCATACAATATTAGTAGCATCCAGATGATTAAAGAATGGCAGTGGAAACACACAAACCTTAACCATTGTCTCATGTATAGCAGGTTTGTCAAGATATTCTCGAGCTTTTGCCGCAGCATAAGGCTGACAAAGACAGAAAACGCCTTGTGAATGGTGTAAATTAGGAAGCAGTATCATAGTCACTACAAGTTTCAAACACACCTGTAAGTCTTCATTGTTTGTAACAAACTGAACCACCCGAAACCATATGTCATCGCTAACAAAATCACCAGCCTTGTCAATTAATTGAAGAATCACATCAACATACCTGTATACAAGGGACAACATGATATCAGTATCATATTGTTGGTACCGAGCAATCACAACAACCGAGAGCGCAAAAAGAGAGAAAAGGGAAAAAGAAAATAACACACAGTGTTTACCCTGGTTCATCCAATATGGGCTATGTCCAACTATTCACTATATTTGTCTCACATTCGTTACAATGCACTCAGATTACAAGGAAATAATATAAGCATAGAAACCCTAAGCACCGTAGCTATTCATGGGCCCAAGCCCAAACTATAAATAATAAAACACAAGGCCAACAACAGTACTAAGCGGACCCCGTGCTTATCTTCGGAAGGCAAAGTATGAGCCGTATCCAACACATATTATATCTACAATAAGTTCTGATCAAGATATCAAGGGAATTTTTTGTTCTGAAATATGGGGTGACAGGTATTTTGATTCTCTCTTCTACAGATACTGAACAATTATATAAATACTATCTTGCAATCCTTAGTTGCAGAAAATGTTGAAATTATTGATTTTCATCTCACGTTCATAAAGGATGCAAACTAGTAGTCCTTCTAATCTGTCCCCACTAATTTCTAAATTAATTGCATATTTTTGCCATAAATATTTCTGATTTTGACATTAGCCAGCCTGATGTTATTTTGATTTTATAGTTATATTTTCTTTTTTGCAAGCACAAATTTAATGACAAAAGAGTCGAGTGCAAAAATTGAGCACAGGTCATCCACAAAATAGAAGTAAAAGAAAACAAGCTACAGCAAAAGATGAAAGGACACATCAAAAGTTCAAAACACCAAATAAGTGAAAAAACATATCTCATCAATTATACTGAATTTTTAATTTTCAATAAAAAAATCCATCACATATATGATAATGAAAATATACTTAAAACTAATCATTGGCTGAGCATCATAACGAATCAGAAAAGAATGCCCTGTCCAAGAAGAGGCAAAGAAAGAAACTGCACAAAAACTCAGGCATGTTGCTCCAACAAAGAATAAGGGTACTAGATAATTTTGCACTTGAGTCTGTGGGGGGATTTTATATTCCTATATAAAATAATTCATTAGAGGCTATATAGTATCGATGTAACCTTTATGAGCAGTTCAGCAGTTACATATCAAGAAAGTACCCAATGATGAAATTATCTGCTACAGGATTAAATAACAATATTATTCTTTTATTTTTCTAGTAGGCTCTATTGCATTACCATGAAAGGTCTGGTGCAAACTTCTCAGCAAGAATAGCTGCTTTAAGTGACAATTCCTCACGCATTGCAAACTCCGCTGTGCTGAGATACTACAAAACAGTTGGAATTGCAAACTAATCATTGTGTATCCAGGTAACAGCTGGTTCATTTTCTTTCTTTTGTTTATTGTTCCATGAGGTTGCTGTTGGGAAGGAGGTAGGGTTTACTTTAATGCGATTTTCAAATTGCATGAATTAGTTTGGACCTAGCTCCATACCTGCAGTAGTTCTTCAACTATATCCTTTGCATTTGAAACGTCACACATGCCATAAAGCAAATCTAGAGCACGCCTACGAATACTGCATGTAAATCAATGCAGGTAAAAATACTAGATTTAATAAAAATTGCATTGAGAACAAAGGAATTTGCTCTGTATCATCTTTGCATTTTAATGCACTTATAAAACTTTCAAAGAGAAACTAGTTTAGTAAATAGTATCAACTTTCTCTTATAAGTTGCACTTTTGGAAAAAAAAGAAATAACATAACTTATGACCCACTTATTAACAACACAGTAGAACATAAAAATAAAAACCAAGATCTTGAAAAGAAAATAATCTCTCCGCTCTTAAGTCGACTTAAATTTTTAACAAGGGTCAGGAGGAGTGTTCTGAGAGTGAATCAATGAATGGGCATCCTATCCTTAATTGCCCCCATCTTATACATACATGTACACTTATATGTTAGCCATAAGTAAATGCTGGGTTCTGCATGAAAATAATTTAGTATTTTAGTGATGATATATACAGCCTGACCCAGCGGTAAAGTTGTGTTTTGGTGACTTGTTGGTTATGGGTTCGAATCCGGAAACAGCCTCTTTGCATATGCAAGGGTAAGGCTGCGTACAATAACCATCCCCCTTACCTTTGCATAGTGAGGAGCCTCTAGGAAATGGGGTACGTAGTTCAGTGATGATATATACAAGATCAATTATGATCAACATATAGGATAACACATGTAACCTGATGTCAGGATCCTTCAATGAGGTAATAATCTGAGCTTGATGTCTTTTTATGATATCTTGTACATCAGTAACCATCAACATTCTTGTCATATTCTCCTGCACCACAATAGCATATATGTTATGAAGTGGGACATTGCATTATGACAACCACAACCACCACCAAGCCTTCTAAACTATGATACAATGAAATCTACTACAGAAATTGGGCATGCAATCCTTGCCCCTCCCTTCAAACAGAAAAAAAAAAAGGAACAAGAAAAGAGAAATACAGATTATCAAGTGTGCCCCCCAGCTTACCAAGCCAAGATATCGAATGTTCGGTTCACGGACAGCAATAAATTTTCCAAGAAGAGCCACACACTGAGACATCATCTCCTTTTCAGCATCAAGATGCATCACCTGAATATAGCAATCAGAATAGAGAGTATAACTACTACATCTCATTGTGAGAAAAAAATTCCTTGCATGTAAATTGGGAGAAGGGGGAAGGGAGAGATTAACACAGCCACCAAATTCACTACTCACATTTCTATATAAAGAATCATCCATATATCAATAACACCATAGCAGCAATTAAGAATACTTACAGAACCCACCAAACGTATACCATATACACCACACCACCACCAAATGCATCCAGATGTATAGATAGATTATAGAAATGAAGACAGCCAGCAAATATGGGTTTAAGTGGCCCGTGATAGACCTGTGAACCCGATCAACCCAACCCAACTATATTTCAGCAGGTTGGGTTGGGTCATCTTGGCTAACCCAATTATAATTGGATTGGGTGTCGAACTAATGAGTTTTAAACCCAATGAACCTGACTCAGCCCAATATACGTAGAATATTAATAAAACATAATAATTATTCTAATTCTCTCAGTATGATCCGTGATTATTGACAATGTGTGCTTTTAAGAGGGTAATATAGTACAGAGAACAGTCCCATGTATATAATTTAAGCCACATGGTAATGTATATTGATAGCTCCATAATTGTATCTCTACTTAAGCAGCTAATTACGCAAATGTAAATCTTTTGAAGAAATCATGCATAAGAACCATTTAACATAACAAAAAACATGCTAGAACTCCAAAGTAAAAAGTTGGGGCCTGGTCTGCTAGGGTTTCATTTAGTTCAACCAGTAAAATTCATAATCATCATATTAACATTTACACATACATGTGACTGTCATCTTTAATGAGAAATGCAAAGAATGAAAATATTGTTTTTCATTTTCAATATAGTATAGTGCAATAAACATACCAGAGCAAGGGCTTCAAAAAGAACAGCATGGGATGCATTATTTTTGTTCACATTTTTTACAACATCAGTTCCCATCAGTATCCTTTGTAAGACCTGAAATGATTAATCAAGGCTCACTAAAATGTGTTAACTAAAGAAAGTTTTTGGATGTGTCAATTTGATATTACAAACCTCAAACAGTGACCTTCTGGCATTAGGATCTTCAATGGTAGGAAAATATTGAAGAGCCCTCATTGTTTTGACCTACATTAAGCAAAAATTGTTAAACACTAAAAAAGGTTACCTTGCTGGATTAGAAAAAATTTAGTTCAACATTTTTGGTTCTCAATAAAAGCAAGCTGTAAGAGTAGCATTCGAAAATCTTCCTAAAACCCAAAGCCAATACCGAAATATATTTGATGAAAAGAAAAATTCACAAACCTGAAGCCAGGGAGATGGGATACCGTAGTAAGTGTATTCTTGTGGGATATCCTGGTTCCTAGCTAGCCGTTCTAAAATTTTGATGCACTTAGGAAGACAACTCCAATATGCCTCATGGTTGTTTGATACTAACGCAACAAGAAGACTCATAGAAGATGTCAAAACACCAAGGTCTCGTTCATCCAGAAGTTGTGCCATCCGATCCGCCCTTAAGGTGAAAAGGGACTAATAAGATGCATTTGAAGGAAAACAATAAGGAAAAAAAGTGTATACTAGCAAAATTACATTCAAATTTACCATCCATCTACATTGACAACATCAGGATTTTTCCTGTACAGGCGCAGCAAACACAATGCGGCTTTTTTTCTAACAAGTGGTCTGCAGCTGCTCGATATCTAGATCACAAAATGCAGTTAACATCAATATCTTCCAATCAAGCCACCTATTAGTGATAATGCAGTAATTTCTTACCAGCAACTTCTGTACATCAGGTGCTAAGGATTCAGCAAATTCTCTCCCACCAATATTTCCAACCTACAAGATATAAAACAGAATATGATGGCAGGGACTCAAAGGAAAAGATTTGTTTTCCAAGGAAAGAAACAGAGTACCAAGACTTGTCAACTTTCATAAATTTACTAAATGCACACATTAACATCTACAAGAACTTTAGAAAATATATTCAAAGTGAGACCCTTTAATTCACAAACATGGGAACCATAATAGCAAAGAAAAGAACATAAAAAGTCATCCAAATTCTAATGTGGATATTTTATCAATTTATAAATTATATATATTCAATGCAAGTCCATATTACCAAGTAAAAGTTTTTCATGGCACATGATCAACAGAGGATGGTAAAATGTATAAAAGAGCAAGTCATCCAAATGGACAAAATTTTTCCAAGACTTCTTGTTAGTACATTAAGATACCAAAAGAAACAGGGGAATATACATAATTGTTAAATGATTAATATGAAGAGCAAGTCTAAGAAAGGATGACAGTTTAAGTTTTTTCCATTACCATACCATAGTCAATGCTAGACACTGGAAGGTTTCATTACGACCAATGATATCATTGCGCACTGTATTTATAGCCAACCTGAGAAAGTCATGATTTTCATTAAGCAAACTTGATGTTACAATGTACCCAACCTGCAGTCATTTATGGCAGTATTAGAATTCCTTATTCACAGTCTATAGATATTTTCTCTGCTTGGCATGTAAATGAACTGAAACTGAAACACTTCACCAGAATACACACACACACACACACACACACACACATATTTTGAGAGAGAGTAAAAAATCATTATAAAAAGGTGTCATGAAGGAGAACAAAATACCTGTTTTTCAGGATACTTTGGGGCAGATATAAGAGAAACAGCTTCCATGTGACCAAAATCCACATCATAACCAAGCATATATATGTAGAGCATTTTCCAAACATATTTCTTTTTCTCATATGGAGTCAGAGCCTAAAGATAGAACCAAAGGTAAAAAAAATGTAAATATTAGTTTAATAGTCAACAAAAGAAATTCTTCTGACATTGCAATCCAGAGAATCATGGATCATCAATTTCTGTAACAATATGGTATTCAGAGCCACACATTTTTGGAAACATGCAGATATGTGTGTGACTGTATGAGTTGATTCAAATGAATGTTAATAGCTATTCTTGAGCTAAGAAAGTGATGTGCTACAACAATGAACACACCTTTGTGTCTATTTATCATATTTTTCAATTTATCTTATTTTCGTCTATATTTTTAGATTTTGAATTAGTTAGTCTTCTGTATATTTTCATGTTTGATTTGATTTTTCATGTATATTCCAGAATATTTGGATAAATATTGGAGATATTATGAAGAAGGAGAAGTAAAGAGATTTTACTTAAGCTCAAAATTTATTCAAATCTCTAAGTTCATATTGCAGAGAATCAAATAAACCATCTCCCTATCAGAAAATCAAGGAGCAGAAGGCCTAAGGACTAGAAGACCAAAACAAATCAGGAAAACATGACTCCTAGACCTAATTTATAAATAAATAGCGGAGATTTTGAGAGAGTAGGAGTGTTGTCAGCTGGGGATCTTGCATAGAGGGAATTTTTGCTTTAGATTAGAAGACTAGAAAGTTCCAAGGGAAGAAATGCAATCAAGAATGGACTGAATGGTGTAGCTTTGAAGTTTTATTTTTTTTCTTCCATTATTTATGATGAATAATTTTCTGCTAGAATGAAGGCAGCTTGGTTTGAATGATGATTTATTTGGATTCCTATTGAGTGTTGAAGTTATTGATAATCTTAAGGGTTGTGTAGGAAATTGGATAATTTGTACATAACTTAGAGTCTTAGACCATGTGAAACATGCCATAATCATTAATTTACTAGGAATAGTGGTGAGTGGGATTTATTATGAGTCACTGAGACTCTATAAATCATCAATGTCTTTATTCTTCTTAACATTCAAGTTACAGAATTAATTGGGTTTTAGGAACTAAAGAGGATTGATGCAACAAAAAAATGAGTATTAGTTAATCAAGGGAATCTGTCCATCGATTGATATATTAGATATTAGTTAAAGGTGGAATACTAAATACTAGTTGAAAAAACCAAATGAAATTGGATTCCTAGTGTATTCAATATTGCACGCTTACTAACACCCTCTAACTTATGACCATGGAGCGTTTTGCATTTTCACTCTAGCTTTTCAGTATTTAATTCTTGCTTTGTATTTCAATTTCTTCCATATAAAAATAAGGCCAAGAGTAGTAGGTAATTAGTTATAATCCTTGTGGAGACAAATCTAGACCCATCCACTTCGTTACTTGATTTCATACACTGCCAAATGTTACCCATCAGAATGCAAGGCTAAGGCCATCTTCTAGGCCAGAACATACTGAAATTGACTCAGAGAAAGATACATACATCTATAGAAGTTATAAAACACAATGTTGTCTGAGCGCAAATATAATATTGAAGAAACTATAATATATTTAAAGTCAATTCCTCATCTCAGGGAACCATTTTTCCTGGGGGATTTTTTTTCCTTTTTTTTCATGTATCATACTATCATTATATAGCTTCCAATGCATTCTTTGCGCCAGAAGTAAGGTTAGAAAGAAATTATGCTACTTGTAACATATTTAATCTATCAAATCTGTTCAAACTAAGGAGGAGTGGCTTTCTAGTACATAAATATCTACCCATGAGCTGTTAAATCAATTGATACCAGCTTCCTTTCTACGTTATCTTCAATATCGCAATCAAAGGGACCCTAGAAGTGAACAGAACAGAACAGAACAATTGAATAGCTCAACCAATAACGGATACCTAACTGTACAGAACACTATATCCTCTGGAATTTTAGCTCATTCTTCTTTTTCCACAAACTCATCAGCACCCAAGTTATGATGAGAACCTTCATTTTTCCAGCAGCAGTAAACCAGTAAAAATCCAAGGTCACACATGACAAACCCGCTCAAGTCCTACTCATTTCAACATTCAAAACATGCTCGCTACCTAATTTTCCTCTATCAATTTTAAACATCAATCTCGATACTACCAATACGTCATGGATTTCAATTTTGCTAGGTTTCCACTGCCTCAAAGTGACAACAAATAACAGAGTTCGGGAAATCAAATTGGAGCAACAGAATAAGCGAGAAACGGTGGAAAAAACAACAACAGGAAGTGGCAATTTAAGTTTTTTTAAAAAAAGCTGAAAGGAAAAAGCGAAACCCTAAGCGAACCTTCTCGTTTTTGAAGCGCGTGCGAATGTTGCCGAGTTCCTTGTCAACCCGGAGCCTCTCCTGCTCCTTGTTCTGGCAATTGCGAACATCGCTTATGAACACGGAGAGTCCTCGCATCCCCGACATCGCCATCGCCTATGGCGCTTGCAGATCCCTCTCTTCTCTTTCTCTTCAGATCCCGAAACTCAATTGAATTGCGGATTCGATCGGATCCAAACGCGAATTTGAGCGGTGGTTGATCTTCAGCTCCGAATTGCGGAAACGCGAACGGAAAATGGAAGAGGAGAAGAGGAAAAAGAATAATTCAGTTGTGTTACGGTTGATCTAGAGAGAGAAACAGTTCGCGAGGTGAGAGAGAGAAGAAAGAGAGAGGGTGGACTGATAGAAATTGAAAAAAGCCCTCGCTCACTGCTGGAACCGCCTTTATTTTCCATTTTCATGCCATTTTACCAATTCCATCATTCCATCATTTTCTGGTTTTTTTTCTTTTGCCCCGACCTAGTAGGACTTTTCTTTTCCATGTACTTTTAAAATAAATTCATAACTAAATATCAACATTCATTCATGAAATTAATTGAGCTTGGATTTGTTAAGAAGGTATCAAGTTTTAGATGAAAAAAATTGCATTTGGGAGGAGAGATTCAATAAATGTAGAGTCAAATTTCTTATGAAAATTCTCCTAAAAAATTTAATTATTGATAAAATAGATAAATATTTTATCTCTGATAAAAAAATATTATTTGTTGTTTACTGTTTTAATTATTTTTCAAATTCATTCCCCCCCCCCCCCCCCCCCCCACAATTTTTGTCTTTTGTTTCCTCTCTCTCTATGATTTTGATATTTATTCTCTCTCTTTTGCCTTTGGTGTACAAGTCAAGGATATGTCGGAAAGGTCAAAGACTCAAAATCCTATTTTTTTCTCCTTTGCTTTTCGATTGAAATTGGAATTATACGCATTTGGGAGGAGACATCAGCTCTACAGCATTCAGTAGGTATCTGCATTCTGCAAACTAGGTCTTTATTTACACGATGTATGTAATCCTTTTTACTTATGTCTTCTTTTTCTTCTTAATCTTTACTTGTGTCTTTTAACCCAACATCACCTTGTTTAATGTTTATCCATTTAGGGTTTCACTAACCAATTAAAGAACTGGTTTAAAATTTTAAAAAATATTTATTATAAAATTATAAAAGAACACAAAATAATAAATAACATAATTTTATGTATTTTAATAAAAAAATATTTTAAATTTCTTAACCCGTGTCTTTAACATTTGTCATACTTTTATTATGTTACAAATAAAAAAATATTGAAAGATACAATAGTATATCATTAAAATAAAATTAAGTCCTATTTATACTTAAATTGTCAAATTTTCTTTTCTTACAATAAAGTACTCTTTGATGTAAAAAAAAAAAGGAGATAAAATGAACTCCAACGAAGTAGTCAAGTGAAATAAGACAAAATCATTTGACAAATTCGAGTCTTTACTATTTTGTTTGAAAGTAAAAATATAAATTTTTTCTATAAATATGTTTTAAGCCTAGAGGTTTCCCTTACCTAGGTCTTCGGTACTATCCCCTCATCTTTTTTATTTATCAAAACAATAAAATGAGACCAAATAAAATATATGAAATCTATTTTATGTTTCACTTTCTAAAACATTTTAATTATACAAAAAAAAGTCACATTACAGAGAATAACATAACATTTTCTTTTGCTCTATATTTTTTTACACCAACTGTTACTCCATAAGTACAATAACATTGTGTTTATACTTGCAACAACAACAAAACTTTATTTCACAAGGTAAGATCGGATACCTATATCATATAATGTCATTTGAGTGGCTTAAAAATCAAAGTACCAGAAAAGAATATTTATGCTTACAATTGAAGAAAAAAATGTTACATCCTAAATAGTAAATACGTGTTTGATTTAACTTTTTTTTTAAGTTTTTAAAAGAAATTTTTTAAAAATAATTCATTCCTAAACACCTATCACATACATGTTTGATTAAAAATAATTTTGAGAAATAATCCTTTCCTTTTCTAAAAGCTCTCTAAAAAAATTAAGAAAAATAACCAATAATTTATTTAAAATAAATTGAATCACCCATGCACTAAATTTCTTACTGATGATAGCATGACTAGGGAAGTCAGATATTTTTTTCCATTTTGAGTTAACTTGAGCGAAAGAATCTAAGAATAAGTTTTTCTTCCGGAGTTCTAACTGAACGGGGAAATTATACGTAGAAATAGCATTGTTTCATTGCCTCGGTGCACGTGTGCGAGTTATATATATGATGCTAGATTTTTAAAATTATGTTACAACACAAATGGGGTGGTTAGTATAACTTGAGCGAAAGAATCTAAGAATAAGTATTTGCATTTTCTTAAATAATATTTTAGATTATTTTTTTTCTATATCAAGTATTCTGTTTGAATTAAATATGATCAGACAATAAAATTATCACTAAAAGTATTTAACTATCTACATAAGTTAATCCGGTGGTTAAGTTAAAATTTCAGGGTGTAGTAAAAACTCCGAGAAAACTTTAATTTCATGATTTTATAATATTCTTGACCCGAAAAAAAATATCAATTATGATAGATATCTGGATTTTTTTTCTTTTTTTTTTTAATTTATTTAAAAAAAAGCACTCTAGATGTTACATTAGGGAATTGAATCCAAAATTAGTATTTCCTCCTAAGTTCCCCCAGCTGTCAAGCTTAACAAGATTGTGTTCACAGCTGGACTGGCCCCTCTGAGTGCCTTTATTTGTTAATTGAATTTTCTTCTGCTAACATATAAGACGCTTTCTCTGTATATCTTGTGTTTGTGTTTATATACCGAGCAATTGAGTGCTTAATTAATATCATCACAGTGGATACAAAGGATCAGCAGTGTTCTTCACATCACATATCACAAGGTATAGGACTAGATGCATTTATCTACATGCAACGCAATACGACAAAACGTATTATTTAATACCAAAAATTTTTATAAAATAAAATATACGAAAGTTGAATATGATTTAATAAATTTTTTTTATAAATTTATTCAATAATAAAACGTATTATTTATATTTCTTAAAATCTCAAATTGCTAAGTTGACAACATCACTCAATTATTTTATGTTCAAACAATAGTTTCTTGATCTTTTGCGCATGTGATTATTTGCTAGCAGACAAAAATTACTTGCATT
The DNA here is from genome assembly GCA_013407115.1 of Glycine latifolia. NCBI lineage: Eukaryota > Viridiplantae > Streptophyta > Magnoliopsida > Fabales > Fabaceae > Glycine > Glycine latifolia. Next base: position 25,669,507 of record CM023952.1, on the reverse strand, counting down.
AATGCGCTACCAACCGTCTACTGATTTGTCAGTTGACTATGATAATTGCTCATTTTATTTTCACTAAAATTTAGCAGACAAAGGATTGCACGATTCAGCATTTTTCTCCAAAATTTAAATGCTGGAATTAATAAAATAAAAAATATAATATAACAAAATCAGTTGTGGAAAGTGGTTTAAAATACGATAAAATCAACTTATTATTACTAATTCCTTTATTTCACAACAAAATAGAAGCTTCATTCCATTCAAAAAGCCACAAAGATATGATTAATTTATTCCAGTGTGGAAAGTGGTCTAGGTCTCTAGGATCATCACAGTCCTCATTAATCTTCACAGGACACCTAATTAAGTGTTAGTAATTTTTGTTGTAAAATTGAAAAACTTAAATGTGTCACATAGATATTGATTAGGATTTAGGACCATGGAAACCTGGTCCTGGACTACTACCTAATACTAGTAATTTATAGTAAGAGAAGAGAAAAGAAAAAATGTCAACGGCCTAAACTCTAAAGTAAATGCAAAATTATATTTTCCCATGCATGATCGGTACCATGCCTAGTTATAAGAACCTTAATTCCCCTTGAACATATCTGACACAACTAAGTTAAATAACAAAGGATAACAATGAAAATAAAAATGTGAAAAAGATTGAAGAAAAGAAAAAGCAGGAGGAATCAAGAGTGAAGG
>CM023952.1:25628600-25668717 GCA_013407115.1 Glycine latifolia | reverse complement strand
GGGGGGGGGGGGGGGGGGGGGGGGGGGGGGGGGGGGGGGGGGATGGTCCTATATTTTAATCAAAAGAAAGATGCCCTACATATGAAAAATTGATGGGGAGCTTCACTCCTTGATTTGAGAAAGAAACTTTTTCCCTCAGGAACAAGAATTGCCTAGCCAACTTTGGGTAAAACTTTCAAAAAGGCGAAATTGTAAAGTGTGCTGTTGACAACACTCATTGTACGCCACTCCATTTGGCCCAGTCTACGAACTGCATGCCACCATAGATGTTGTTTCCAAATCGCACACCTACAGTGAATGCCATTGCAACAAGTGGGACCCTCTTTGCCATGGGAGATGCTTCAACAATGCTTTCTAGTCCATTGATAATTTGATAACGTGTGTTGGATGAAACAGCAAGAAAGAATCCTGATAATAAGAGGAAAAACCAATAAAGCAAATTATGAAATATAAAGTTGGTCCGATAGTTGAGGAAGTGTGAAGAAAGAAGGGAGTAGGGAAAGAGAATTCCTCCACCTGATATTTCTAACAAAATTAACAAAAAAAATAACATTTTTAACAAAACTAACAACAAATAAATAAAATAAAGCAAATTATGTACACGGTGAGAATCCCATAGCATCATCTCCTCAAACGTGACCCTAGCACAAATAATGTAACCCTCTTTCCTTCCTTTTCTCTTGTTCATCTCTCAAGAAGTTAAAAGGTATATGAACAGATGCAAATGTAACCGTGTTGAAAATAATGCAACAAGTAAGCTAAAATGTAATATCATTTAGAATAAATAATATAAGCCCTGATAGTCATCCAATCAAAGACTCTTATACATGATAAGTTTGTTGAATTTTACAATAATTATCTTAAAAGTCATACTGGCAATAATTTCTAATTGATTTCTTTACTCCAACAATGTACAGAAATTAAATTCTATGATTTATATTCCTCTGGTGTACCAATTAAATTACAGAAGATGATGGTAATCTTATTATGTCCATCTTGCCAGCGAGTCAAACAATGAATGAATACTTTCTTGAAAATAATTGAAACAACTTTTTTTTTAATAATGGAAACAGCATTAATATGAAAATCTTTTTCTGAAATTAAAATTCATGGCTTATATATTTTTTCCGACCATTAATACAGCAGAGCCAACCCAAGAAACTGAATAACATACAGCATAGCAGACTCGAGATATAAATTTTGAATAAACGGGACAAAGACATACCCCAAAGAGCAGCACTTTTCAGAAGAGGAGGCACAGGTATGTCATCTTCAGATTTCTTAATGCTCCTGCTTTAATAAAACAAAAAATCGTTCAACAATTTACAAAAGCAAAAGTGACACCCCATTACGACAGAAAATGAGTTTGTACATTTGCTTTCTGTAATTACATAAAACAACAAATTCAAGCCCTTATGATATAGTAATAATGTAGCCAACAAAAGAATTAGTGAACAAGACATCTATAGTAAAATTATACAAACAGAAGTCATCCTGGTAGCCATACCTTTTGGCATTCATGATCATATTTGCAATTCCTTGACCAATAATACCACATCCAAAGCCAACTGATCCATACAATGCACCCTGAACACAGAATGTCAGGTATTCACAAGAATAAACTATTACCAGAAACCTCGTAAAAAAATCAAACAAAAATAGCAGTATGGCACCATAACTAATACCAAAGTAAATGGAAGCAGACTATTCCATGCAGTCAAAGTTTGCTTCTATTATTTACTGGATTTTGTAAATAACCTATACTGTCATAAATAGTTATCTATCACTTCAAGTTTCAGAGCACAGGGCACCTTGTAGAAGTATGTGGCAATGCGCTGCATGGTAGAGAATTTACATCCTGGCCTTTCAGCTTCAAAAACACTGCATTATCGTAGTAATTTATTATCATATCAATAATTTCACATTCAGCTAGATCTCTGAAAAGTATGGAGAAGTTTATAATATATGCAATTTGAAGTCGAACTAAAAATTTCCACTAGGCATAATGAACGAAGGAAAAAAAAATTCCCTGGGGTTCCCTGAAGTACTATTCTTCACAATTACTCTAATACAAGGAAATGAAGGAATCTCAATTTAAGAATTGAATTGCTAAATAACACCAGGCCCAATATACAGTTCAACAGAATTAATGGTGTGCTACACTGAATGCAACAATAATAACAACAAAAGTCTTATCACACTACTAGGTGAAGTGGGCTAATGGATCCCAAGAAAACATAAGCCTTATAGGTTAATGACCAAATCCTCAGAGATATTAGGCTCGCTATAACGAATATGCGTAAAAATGGTGATATTGAACAGAAATAGAATTCAGCCTAGACACTGCAAATTAACAAATCATGAACATCACTCATTGGGACAACACTATTGAATTACAAAATTTCCACCCCTTTCGAAACACTAACCTGCTAGGTAGGGCAGCACAAGCATGCTGAATTTGTCCAAGCAAACCTTTTGACAGAGAAGGCTTGCCAATTCGAGCATATGGTGCCAACAGACCCACCAAAGCAATGTCAACAACCACTCCAACAAGAAGATCAGCAGCGTACAATTCAAATTCAGCCCAGAAATCCTTGCCTCTCTTCTGCACCTCCGCAAAGGTTGCACAACAAGAGTCTATAACAATCTACACATGCCAAAACAAGGATAATCAGGTCACCGCATCTAATCCAAAAAAAAAAGAGACTAAAATGAAAGCACTTAATCAAGTTCACATCAATTGGTTTTAATAAACTGTCCGTCACTACAATTTTGGCAGTAATGTCAAGGTTTTTAGGGTCTCTGCAGCCCAACAGAAACACAATTGTGGCTGCATGGGCCGCATTTGTCTGCAATTTCCGTAATATCAATGAACAGGATGAAAACACGACCATGACCACAATTTAAAACACGGTTCATATCATAACCATATCATGATACCATTACCAATTCAACAATTCAGTTGAGACATAATTTTCTTAGGTACCCAAAACAAACCTCGGTTCCAACTTTGAAAAGAAAAGAAGGGTCAGCTAGCATTCGATTTCTCAGCATAGCACAATGCTGCATCAGAAAAGACAGTGGCCAAGACGAACCCTGCAATAATAATAATAAAAGAAGCCAAATTGAGTTCAAGCAGGGAAGAAAAAAATTACTTTTTGAAACCAAAAATTGAAACTTTTGAGAAAACCCACCTGCAACTCCAAGTAACGAAGAAGAAACATTTCCCGAATGCCAGTGATCCTCGCAGCCTCTACCATATCCGGAGGCAACTTAACACCACGAGCTTCGGATTCTCTCAAAACCGCTTCGAACTTCAACAAGGGTCCGAACTCTTCATCTCCTCCTCCTTCACCTCCATCTCCATCTCCTCCGCCGGCACCGCCGGCGTCACCGTGACCTCCGTCGCCTCCGGGAGAAGGTTGATCGTGTTTGGGTTGTTGTTGTAATGGGGGGAGAGGTTCTTGAGGGACACAGTGGATCCTGAAAGCGCGGGTGTGGAGGAGGGAATGATGAAGAACGATGAATGGAGAGTGAGGAAAGTGGCAAGTGTTGAATTGGGGGAGTGACCACGTGGCGGCGGCGGCGTTGTTGGAAATGGCGAAGGCTGACATGTTGGTGTGGCGGCGCCAAGGAAACAAAAGTTGTTAAGTACTACGTCTCTTGTGTTGTGTTGGAAAGAAAGAGGTGACAGTGAGAAGAGGAGTTGCAAGATGGAACAACATAGATCGGCCACTAGGATTCAGGACTCAAACGGTGACAACAAATAGAAATTTGGAACAAAAATGAAAACTTGAAAAGACAAAAAAAAAATGAAAACAGAAAAAATAATTTAGCGTCGCCTGAGAGATTCGAACTCTCGCGGGGAAACCCCATGTACTTAGCAGGCACACGCCTTAACCACTCGGCCAAAGCGACACTGTTGTACGCTATTGTTCATTGTTATAAATATATTTATTATATTTTAAATTAATTTCTACAACCCACTTCTATATGTACAGCATAATTTTTTATATTCTGTTCTCTCTGATTTACTTATTGCATAATGATTTCACAATTTATGAAAGTGAGACTAATTTTTAAGATTTTACAAATTTTCAACATTTTCTATTATTATTAATATTAGTATTAGTATGCTATTTTCTTCCAATTTCATTTTAAATTATAACTATTCCTATTATTTTCAAATTTAAATAAATTTGTTCAATTATTATTATGATGAATACAATATTATCTTTAAATTTCACAAGAGAGTGAGTTTTTAAGTTAGAAACACCTAAAGCATATAATGTATAAACTAAATCAATTGACATCGGATTGATTCTAAAGTTTTGAGATCCTCTTGGATTGAAGCTCCATGTTTAGTCAATGCGCACACACGTTTTTTCTCGATAAATATACTGTAAGAAAATCTCTCAATCATATAATCTCTAACCTTAAAATCTTCCGGATGAGAAATAAGGATGGAATGGATGATCCTCCTTCAAAATATGATTGATTGTCATTTGAAAATTAGACTCACTTGTTATCTTCCTGAAACCTTTTTTCTAAGTCAACTTCAAACCATTATAAATTGCAAATAACTCAGCATGAAGACAAATAGTATTGTTGCATGAGCTAGTAAAACCAACTTTCACTTGCCCATGCAATCATGGATGATACCCCCGAATTTAGAAAGACTCGGATTTCCTAGAGAGCTAACATTTGTGTTTAATTAGAGAACACCGTACCCTAGAGGACTCAAGCTCTCGCAAATTCTAAGGCTAACGAACATGATGAGGCTGAGTTTGAAAAACCAAGTCATAAAAGGCACGGGTTTAATTATATATAAAAAATATTCACAATACACATTTATAATGCATTAAACACTCAAAGTAAGAACCTTGTTGCGCATTTGATCTTATCAAATTGTCTTCCCTGATAGACACATATAGACTGAAAAATGCTAGTTTCTTATATTTTATGGTGTGATGTGAAATAAATCAAATAACATAATTGTGGGAGCAATAGTCACATTTATAAATTAGTGGGGACATTACTTATATTATAAATTATTTTTTTAACTATAGGTTATGGGGGCAATTTATAACTATACACACATCTTATAATGAGAAAATTTAACAACTTAGTGGCGGCAGCTGCGCCCAATCCTCTTAAAGTAGATCCGTCTACGAACACATCCATCTATATTATCATTCAAGTAGTTTTAACTAATTAACATTTATATAGATGCAGTAACTATCAAATATCATAAACTTCAAATTGCCGACCCTAACAGAGAGGAAAGAACCGCATAAGTGACAAAGACCATAATATATTTGCTTTTGTCATTTATAAAGAAATTACACTCGTATCACAACTATACAATATTTTGTCATATATGAAAGAAGCTATGCTAGAAGCACAACATTGTCAGTTACATTCGTTTGTGAGCTCTCCAACCTTTGTGCATCAGCTTTGCATCCGCACTAAGGGGAACTTATATGATTCTTTCTTCGACGACAATAATGTTCTTCACAGATGGGGTCTAAAACAACATCTTCCATTGTCAATATCTCCAAATTAAGAATAAAGCTATACGGATAATAAATACAGGAGCTATTCCCCAAACAAACAGGACAATATGTGAAATTGCCTGCATAAGTGTACAACAAACTTTACACGAGGGAAAGAAATGGAAAATGTTCATATATGCAAACTGGTGAAATAAAAAGGCATAATGGATTAAGAAACATTTTCCTTCCCTTTCCCTCGTACAAAAAATTTAGAACCACACAACACTGCTATATGTATACATGAATAAAAGAGGAACTTTGGTTTCTTGATACTCAAGTAAAACTTTATGAGTGTTTGGACTTATGGGAACCCTGTGCCCGTTCAATGGACGCTCTTGGTGTGGATCCGGTGCAATCAAGGGATTCTGGTTGAGCATCAGATGGTCGTGGAACAAGCTTACACCCGATTTTCCTGGCAACCAACCGAGGCGAGCTTCGTGAACTGTGAGATTTTGTTACACTTTTCATTTCTTGCTTTATTTTACTGAACTCTTCTTCAAGTTCTCCAACTCTAGAACTCATCCTATCCATATCCACCTTCAAAACCTGGTTTTCACGCACAACAGTCACCCATCCATCCCTTTGTACAATTTCACCTGCTGTGTTGCCCAGGGCAGTTATAGGAACAGGAGCTGCCGGATCAATTTCACTGTCCAATGCATTGAGACATCCAGCTAATGCTGTTCTCAAATGCAGTTGTTCAAAGAAGAGCACTTGAAGAACAACTCTGAGGGGTAACCTGTCATTTTGGGAAGCATGAGCACAAGCATGGATTGAGAGTTTCTGGTAGTCTATGATGTTGCATAGTTCTTCCTTCTCTCTATCAGAGAGCCAAGGGTGAGCCTGCAAAATACCATAAGCTGTTATCATCAAATTAACAATCCATGACCACAAATAAGCTTTTATGTAAAAGTGTAGCTCAGAAAAACCAAACCTTGAAATATATGTCCAATGCCCTGTAAAGCCCATCATGCAATAATCTTGATGACTCAGGGAGGGCCTCTGCAAGCCTGCGTATCTTTCCCGGTTTTAAATTAACATCAGAAGCAATTTCTGCAATGTAGCTATCTATCAACTTGGCAACTTTCCTCAACGATTCAGATGATGGTGATGCTGATGCTTGCAGGTCACGTGATGAAGGAGAAAAGGGAGTTAAATTTGATTCTGTAGATACAAAATAATGGACAATTTGTTCAATACAGTCAGTGTTATATAATGCATCAGAATCTGAATAAGTAGGAATCAGAAGACTATCCAAAGTTGCAAGTTCCAATTGCATCCCTATTCTCCTCTCTAAAGAATCCTTGCAAGTTTGACTGACATTCAATATCAAAGCCACACGAAGCAGTCCCAGCAGGAATCGACAATAAGATTTTCCCTTCTTGTCAGGAAGAAGTTTCTCAATGCTTTCCAACAGAATCGTCTGATCAACTGTGGCAGGTGTCAAGCTGAAACTTGCAACTGTTCTGGTCTTGCCACCTTGTCCACCCTGCCACCGACCTAGACCTGGCAAATGCTTTCTAGAATAGTACATTATGGCACCTGCCAGGTTTTCAGGTCGTATGCCTCTCGCTCGCATTGTCTTAATAAGCCTCTCAAACAAACTCACACTGAGATATGAGATGTCTTCAAACCACCAATCAGATTCTGAGCTCCGAATTCTAGCACCAGTATTTATACCATTCCAAAGAATGCTTCCACCAGGGCTCTGAAAACTCCCATACATCATCATGGGCCATCCAAACAGACTTGGGTCTGTACAAACCATCATAGATAGAGCATTCAAACACTTGCCCACTAAATGAAGCTTTTCAGCTTTTGGTAGAACTGGCTCAGAACTTTGGAGAGCCAAAATACAATCTTTCCAGTTGCGCAGTGTGTTTTTATGGAAAAAACTCTCTGATTTTGACAACAAGTTGCCTTCTCCAAATTCATCTGTCATTTCAAGGTATTCTGCAGCACAGTGGACTAATACTACATTTCTGGCTGTCAGTTCCACTCGATACCCATAACAGAATTTCGCTGCAATTAAGAAAGTGTCAGGACCACCAGGAAATTCTTCCAGCACCATTTTCAGAGTCCCATCGGTATTCTTGGACTCTTCATGTGCTCTAGCAATTTTTCCACATTTTGATAAAAGAGGAAACTGCAGTTCCATAGCATATCTAATTCAAACTCCAATGCAACAGTACACAAATAATTTTTCATATCAAAGGCATACCAGTATGACTACCATAAAATGAAGCCTTCGATTACAGAAATGCCCACTAGTTCAAGATGCGATTATGTAAGGAGTCCAAATTGAACAAAGGAAAAACTGGTTCCCAAAGCCGTTTTCTCACTAATATCTCAAAACTCTTAACTTTTTCCTCTTAATTCTGATGGGAGGCCTACAAAACTAATTTATTTAAAACCAGAACAAGTGTTCACAACATGTGATAGACCTCATCTAGTAGCATAACTTCAAACACATTAAATCATGTGAGTCATACATGTTTGAAAACTAGATAAATTTTAAGCTTCATCACTAACTGGACAATCAAGCATTAGTAGTTAACTATCTGCACCAATGGAGTTACATCATGAATTACATCCAATAACTTAAAAACAAAATTTCACTACCATCATCTTAAATAACACAAAAATGAGCTGAAATACAATCCATTAAGAATTTAAGACAGACTTGTCCCTGTCCCACCCCTAACTCAACATAAGCTACAGGAATTTCAAAGTTAAACTCTAAAAATAAACGAACAAGAACATCACAACTTTTGAGGACAATACAAGTGGATTACAGCGAACGAAAATGTACATGGTTGTGCCTAAACAGGCGGTATTGCACTAAATTCCAATACATAAATAAAATTTATGGTGAAATGTGTCTGGTCTTTGCAACAGGTGGTATATAACTAATTAACTATTCATAGCAAGTCTAATCCAATTCCCTTATTTGAAGAGGGATACTTAGTTTCTACACTTAAACAACAGAGATGGAAGAAATCAGAAGCAAAAAACATAAGCCACAAATCACATTAACTGGGTTGGATAAAATTTCAAAGTAAAAACCACAAAGAGCAGAAGGATAAATCAGAACCACAAAAAAACTAAAAAACCAACAACTATTTCATCTATCTGTAGACCAGTGAGAGAAAAGAAGACCTTGTGAAGATGGAAAGTGACACCATCCATGGAAACAGTGATATCACTTGGCAGTCCCCCATTGCAGAACCTATCAAAACCACAAACCCGAAAATATTTAACAAAATAAATCACATAAAAAACTTTTCTTTTTAAAACAACAGATATGCATGTCTGACTTGGAATCCAATCAGTAATCAGGGGAACAAAAAACGTGTCATTTTCTCATCACTCAATTGAAAGAAGAAGAAAAAAGGTGGAAAGTTTGAGAGAAGGAATACCAGTCACTGCCTTCTCGACGAAACCCAGAAAGCTTCCCAGCTGGAGCCATAGCCGAGGGAAGGAAAGACCCTCTTTTTTCCACCTCACTCTACCAACACAACATCATTGTTTTCTTCTAAATTGTTCCCTCTTCTTAATTCTAAAAAAAGAAAAAGAAAAAAGAAAAAGAAAAGGCAAAAAGCAAAAGGTTGAAATGAATAGTTAGAAGCCAAGGAAGGGAGCAAGAATAGCGTATCCACTGAGTGTATCTTTTATATGGGAAAAAAAACTACCCAAAGTATGGTACAAAGAGCATAGCCCCTAGAAATAGAAAAACTAAAGAATTGGAAATTGGAATTAAAAGAACAGAAAATGACGCAGGATCACGACGGCAGAATCGGTCGTGGTAAAGTAAAGCAAGCTCAAATAAAAATAAATAAAATGGAATGCCAGTAACGTAAAATAAAAGTTTGGTACTTACTACTATTATATATTTATATGTATTATATTGTAGTCATAATAATAACATGATGTTAATGAATGTAAATGAATGAATCAATAAATGGGACGGATAAGAAACAGCATAGAGGAGCGTAGTCGGGGCCAAGGAGAACATTACAGGTTAATAAAATGGCAGGCAAGTGTGATGTGATGTGGAAATTATTTTTTGTCTCTCTGCTTGTTTTCTTCCTTCAAATTCCTTCTTTATTCTTATATATATATATATATATATATATATAATTTGTTTTTGGTTATTTTTTGGGGGTTGTGCACTGCACAACAACTTTGTCCCCTACAGAATCATGTCCAATTGCAATTACAACACGCGTGGCTTTGATTTCCTTGTTGTGTTAATGAGGGCGAGCAGTTGCCACTTGCCATCGTTTGGAGAGTAGGGCCTACTACGCACACTTAGACATGGGTGCCATCGGTTTTTTGGAAGTGTAACATGGGTGCCATGGTTTGTGCTTTGTTTGGTGTAATGGAAGTGCCAAGGAGAAAAGTGAGAGGAAAAAAACATGAAAAAATTGAGACAAATTAGTTACTTAAAGGAGAGAAGAGAAAAATGAAACAAGATTTATTGAGATATATAATTAAAAACATATTTCCATTAAGATATTTTTGTCAAAAAGATGTTTATTAGTTGGGTGAACTCAGAAATAAGGAGGGTGGGAATAGCAAAGCTTAGTTTGAGATGGATAACTCTAAATCCAGTTGAGATGAGTACGTGGTTCTCTAATTTTCCATGGTTGGTCAAATCAAAATTCAAATTTTCCAAACTAGAGTAGTGAAAAAACTTGTAAAAATGCTCCCGAAAAATCAAGAAAAATTAGTGGTTGATAGAATTAACAGATTTGACAAGGTCTATGTTAGGAGGAAGGTTAGAGAGGTAGGGGTAAATGGGTAAAATGTCCACATTATTATTACTATTATTATTCTTTTCTTAACTCTATTTTGCTTTTCATTAGAAGAGAGAGAATTAGTGGATTTGTTGGGTATTTGAGAGGAGGTATACGCGCATGGGAATGTAGGCATGAAATGTTGTGGTTGGGCATTAGGAGAGACTGATACTCTTAGAATTATCACACTATTTTCTTTGAATTTACCTTCTGCAATATTTTCACTGAGAATCCACCATTTCTATTAGGATTTCTCACATTTAATACAATATTCTTCTTCATTTTCCTATTCTACTAGGCTCCTATAAACTGGTATCAAAGCTCCCAGTCTTGGGAGTGTTGAATGTTGGTGACCCGTTCTACTATGGATACGTGGATGGAAAATTTGGAGAGGAACTTCATGCAGTTCTGACAGGAGCAACAAAAGTTATTGGAGAAGAGAATGACGAAGATGGTGAACCTCCTAACGACCCATCTTGCAGAGCCGTCGCATGGACGTGCTCAGAGGAGGGGATCGCCAGTGCGAACCCATAGAGAGGAGTCGAGGGGGGCGAGGAGAAAGTCCGAGTACTCATATACCTGTGAGCCGTCGTGTGTAGCTGGGTCGCAGTCTTCGTTGCATTCATCTTGGAAGACTGTATCGGAGAAGCGTGATTCTGGAAGAAAAATGGAACTTCCAGTTTTCGGAGGATGATGCGTATGGGTGGCTAAACAAGGTGGAACGATACTTCCGATTGAGTGGGCTGCGAGAAGTCGAGCAAGTCTCTATAGCCATGGTGGTTATGAAGGGCCGAGCAATAAACTGGTTCCAATGGTGGGAGGAGCAAGCCCCGATGGCAGGGTGGCCGGAGTTTCGAGAGCGTTGCTGAGGAGATTCAGACCGGGATTGATGCATAATTTGTTTGATCCTTTTCTGAAGATGAGGCAATCTGGGTCTATAATGGACTATATGGAGGAGTTTAAGAGTGAGATATGACCATTGAAGAGCACAGGGCCTACCATTCTCAAAGGGTGTTCCTTAATGGACTCAAGGAAGAGATAAGGGCAGAGCTAAAGCTATATAGATTGGAGACATTGGCTGAGCTCATGGATACAACTCTTTTATTAGAGGAGAAAAATTTAGCTCTTGCCAAGGGGGCTATTGTACTGGTGCAGAGAAGGGGAGTGGGATCTAAATACACCCATTCATTCAAGACATTCCTTATCACATAACCTTTCAAAGGGCAGGTTAATATGGGAAGTTGAGGGAGTGGAATAGGGGCAACCTAAGGAGAGGGGACTGAACCTAAACCTCTTAACTTAAATTCAGGGGAAAGGAAGTGGAATGAGGCACGAAGATTGTCCCAGGAAGAACTGCAAGAGAGGAGTTGGAAGGGCCTATGCTTTAAGTGTGGTGAAAGGTAGGGGCTGGACCACATTTGTAAAATGAAGCACTATCAATTGATGTTGGTGGAGAAGGAAGAGGAAGAAGAGAGCAGGAGACTGATGCGAAACTGGATAAGGCATAAGAGGAAAAAGAGGCTAATTTACAGTTATCTCTTAATAGCATCATGGGGTTGACTACAAACAAGTCCTTGAAATTGTGAGGGAAAATTTATGCAGAACAAGTGCTAATATTAGTGGATTGTGGAGCTTCTAGCAATTTTATTTCTAGAGAAGTAGCCACGAGGTTGCAGCTGCGGGTGCTCCCTACTAGCACTTATGTAGTGGAGGTCGAGAATGGAAAAAGGATTAAGAGTCAATGGGTGTGGAAGGGAGTGAATGTGGAGGTACAATAGGTGCACATTACACAAAATTTCTTTTTCTTTGAGCTAGGAGGTGCATAAGTGGTGTTGGGAATGGATTGTCTAGAAGGGGTGGGGCGAATTGAGGCTAATTTCAGGGATCTTACCTTGAGTTAGGAAAAGAATGGAGTGAAAAAGAATGTGCAGGGGATCCTTCTTTGTGCAAGGCCCAAGCCTCTTGGAAGGCCTTGCAAAAAACACTTAGAGATGAAGGCAAAGGGTTCTATGTAGAGTATAACCAACTGAATTTGGAAGGAATAGTTTATGAGGAAAAAGGGCAGGAATTAGCTGAAGTGGAATTCACAAAAGAGGAATTTCAAGATTTATTCCAAGTACCTAAGGAGTTGCCCCCTAATTAAGCGTGTGATCATGCCATCATACTTCAAAAGGGTTGATGGAGTGTCTTTAGTTAAGTATTTTTCTATCATTCTTAGCTTATTTGACTTCTCTTGGACTTTTATTTTCTCATTCTAATTCAGTTTTTGTCTTAGGCAAGTTAGTGGGCTTAATTGCTAATTGTTGCGTATTTTCGGATTTTAAGCTCACTTGACGTATCTGGCTTGTATAGGACCTACAGAGCTCTACGGAACTCCGAATGGAGCGTTCTAGGAGTCCCTGGAAAGATAACAAAAAGATCTACAAGTTTGCTAGAAATAGCCCGAGGCCAATTCTGTCATTTGGAGGGTCATTTTAAGCTTCGAAATCGGAACCTCTGCACTTGTAATTTTGGGCTGCGAATTTGATTTTATGGTTGTAAATAGCAATAACTAGGATTGATGGCTTTTGTTCATGGCCCATCTTATCTTCAGACTTAGTCACTATATATTAGTGACTTTAGTGAAACTTGGACAGCACTTTACATTTTGCACAAACATGTTTATTATTTCTTTTCTTTAGTTTTTAGAATCAAAAGCTTGTTCTTCATTTTCTCTCATTTGTTCTTCATTGTTCTTCATCTTCTTCATTTCCACTTTGCTATTCTTCCATTTTTCTGCACTTATTTCATGGGGCTTTCCTTGGTGATCATCATGGAAGGCTAAATAATCACTCAATCCAAGGATCCAATCCAAGCAAGAGGAGAATTTGAGTTCTGGTTTAGTATTTCAAATTCTGTGTGAATGTTCACTTTCTTCTTCAATTGCTATTCTGTTTTCATGATTATGAATGCGTTTAGAATTGAAAACGGATTAGGTTATGGATTCATGTCCTAATTTCGAATATAAAACACAGATTAATTGGATGATATTTCAATTAGGGTTTGTGGTTTCAATTAATTTAGGGGTTAATTCGATTGAACTGCTTCTATTGAGATTGAATGAATGTTCATGATAGAATCAACTTATGAGAAAGATGACGATTCGAATAGCTTGGGTTGGTGAATTGGATTGATGCTTTCTAATCTGTTTTACTTTACTCCTTGATAATCTTGTTAATTTCTGCATTGTTCTTTAATTTTAGTTTGTGTTCTTGCATGTTTTACTTTGCGCATACCAACTGTTTGACAAAATTCCCCCTTATTATTACCAATGATTTGAAGCTAGAACCATATTGATCGTGTCTCTAAGTCGACCTAGGTTAACCCTGTGCTGCAGAATTAGCTTAGTTAAATTGTTTTGAAGCCACACGACAAACGCGTATCAAGGGTGCATCCATCCCTTACATATGGTCCTACAGGTATCCCTATTACAAGAAAAATGAGATAGAAAAAACTGTAGATGAGATGTTAGAAGCAGGTATTATTAAGCCTAGCACGATGGAGGTAGAAGGTTTTGTGTTGATTATAGGGAATTAAACAAAACTACAGTCTCGGATAAGTTCCTTATTCCTGTGATTGATGAACTGTTGGATGAGTTAGGTGGGGCTGCGGTTTTTACTAAATTAGACTTGAAATCGAGGTACCACCAAATAAGAATGAGAGAGGGAGACACCCATAAGACTGCCTTTAGGACACATGAGGGTCATTATGAATTCTTAGCGATGTCATTCGGGTTGTCTAATGCTCCTTCTACTTTCCAAGCTATAATGGACACCGTTTTGAAACCTTATTTAATGAGATTTGCATTGGTTTTCTCTGATGATATCCTCATCTATAGCAAAACGTATGAGGAGCATTGGCAACATGTGAGGGTTGTTTTGCAAGTATTGAGGGAGGCTGAATTGTTTATTAATGGGAAGATGTGTTGTTTTTCCCAAGGGAAATTAGAATATTTGGGTCATTTGATTTCAGCTGAGGGGGTGGCAGTAGACCCTAATAAGGTGAAGGACATGTTGACATGGCCAGTGCCGACTGACATTGGAAGCTTAAGGGGTTTCTTAGGCTTGACTGGGTATTACAGAAGATTTATGAGGAATTATGGAAGCATAGCTTGGCCACTAACCCAACTATTAAAGAAAGACAAATTTGGGTGGAATGCAGAGGCTCAAGAAGCTTTTGAGCAATTCAAAACAACCATGGTCTCTTTGCCAGTATTGGTTGTTCCACATTTTTCAAAAGGATTTGTTCTTGAGACGGATGCCTCAGGAAAAGGGCTAGGAGCTGTGTTGATGCAAGGGGGCAAACCAATGGCTTATATGAGTCAAATTCTCTTAGACAGAGCTCAAAATAAATATGTTTATGAGAGATAACTCATGACTATTGTGTTGGCTGTGCAGAAATTGAGGCATTACCTCATGGGAAGGCACTTTTGATACACACAGACCAAAAAAGCCTTTGATTCTTAACGGAGCAAAGGTTGATGAGTGAAGAACAACAAAAGTGGGTCTCTAGATTACTTGGTTTCAGTTTTGAGATCAAGTACGAATCCGGAATACATAATTAAGTTCTTGATGCCTTGTCTCGAAAGCAACAATTTTCTGTCGTATCAACAGTACAACTAGCAAATTGGGCAGACTTAGAGTATGAAGTTCAGGGTGATGAAAAATTGAGAGGTATTGTGCAGAATTTATTAGTGCAGCCTGATTCCCATTAAGGGTTTACAATAAAACAAGGCAGGTTATACTACAAGGGAAGGGTGGTAATTCCTAAATTATCTTTAAAAACTCCTCTAATACTCAAGGAGTTTCATGATTCAACTATTGGGGGACATTCTGGAGGGTTCCAGACCTACAAAAGAGTTTCTGGTGTGGTGTTTTGGGAGGGCATGAAGAAAGAGATCCAACAAAATGTTCATGCTTGCTCGGTGTGCCAAGCGAATAAATATCAAGCTCTTGCTCCAGTAAGGCTATTACAGCCCTTGCCTATTCCATGTTAGGTTTGGTATGAGATCTCTATGGACTTTGTGGGTGGCTTACCCAAAGCTCATGGCTTTGATACAGTTTTGGTGGTGGTGGATAGGCTCACCAAATACTCACACTTCATAGCATTGTCCCACCCATTTTTTGCGAAGGATGTGGCAGAGATTTTTACTAAAAACATAGTGAAGCTTCATGGGTTCCCTAATAGCATAGTGACTGACCGGGACAGACTTTTCCTCAGTTCCTTTTGAACTGAGCTTGTCAAGATGGTGGGGACCAAGCTAAAATTTAGCTCAGCTTATCACCCACAGTCAGATGGGCAGACGGAAGTGGTCAACCATTTTCTAGAAACATATTTGCATTGCATCACAGGGAAAAAACCTCGAGACTGGCCAAAGTGGCTGCATTGGGCTGAGTTTTGGTTTAACTCAAACTTCAATGTTTCCACTAAAATGATCCCTTTCAAAGCTTTGTATGGGAGAAACCCTCCAATATCATCAAAGGGGACATAGGACAGTCCCCGGTGAAAGAAGTGGATATCCTGTCTAAAGAAAGAAATGGGATGTTGGATGAATTAAAAAATAATTTAGTGCAAGCTCAAAACAAAATGAAGAAGCATACCAATAAGAACAAAAGGGAGGTTGAATTCCAAGTGAGGGATATGGTCTACTTGAAAATACAGCCTTACAAAATGAAGACTCTAGCTAAGAGGTTAATCAGAAGTTGAGTCCTAGATTTTATGAGCCATTTGAAGTGGTGCAAAAGATTAGCCCAGTGGCTTACAAGCTAGAACTGTCAGAAGGTTGTTTGGTGCATCCAGTTTTCCATGTTTCACTATTAAAGAAGTCAGTGATTGACTCATATGTGGGACAACCCTTACCAAAGGGATTCTCTGAGGGTTGGGAGCTCCAAGTACAACCACAAGCTGTACTAGAAAGAAGGGTTAAGGGGGACATCCCAGAATCACTCATTTCATGGGAAGACTTGCCAGACTTTGAGAATTCATGGGAGAGAGACTCATTACTTCAGCAACAATTTTCAGAACTTCACCTTGAGGATAAGGTCATAGTTCAAATGGGGAGTGGTGATAGGATGAATAGATTTGATAAGGTCAATGTTAGGAGGAAGGTTAGAGAGGCAAGGGTAAATGGGTAAAATGCCCACATTATTATAACTATTATTGCTCTTTTCTTAATTATGTTTTGGTTTCCGTTAGAAGAGAAAGAATTAGTGGATTGGTTGGGTATTTGAGAAGAGATTTGTGTGCATGGGAAGGTAGGCAATAATTGGCTGGGCTAAGCATTGGGAGAGAGTGATACTCTTAAAATTATCATACTATTTTTTTTTTTTTTGTATTTACCTTCTTCAGCATTTTCACTTAGAATCCACCATTTCCATGGTCCATCACAAATTCTTTCTCTAGCAAGTCTCTTAGTCCAACATTTTGCTGTGGGTATGAATTAAATGATAGTAGTAATCTGTAAGTTTTTAAGGGATAGGAACCAATGCCAACTACCAATTTCCACAGCAAATATCTCAAAACTTGTTTCATATTGTAACTATTCTGAATGTTTAAAAGCACTTATTTAAAGTTAAGCAGAATGGTTTTTAATGAAATTAATTTTGAAATATTTTAAAAGATTAAATGTAATTCTGGTATTTTTATTAAATACTAATCATATATTTTACATATTAATATATGCATAATTTTCAAAGTTAATTATTGATATAGAAAAAGAAAACATAGATCCTAATTCTTCCGTTTGAAGCACGTTATTATGTATTTATAGAATAAACCACCTAATTAAAAATATAAACTAAATTAGTCTCCTTTTATTGCTAAACAAATTTCATTGATTTTCACTTTCAAAGAAATGCACCAAGTCTTTAGTACCAATAGACATTCTTTGGTGGGGTTCTTCGGTCCTTAACACAATGCTACACCCATGATTTTTGGCTCAAACCAGTAAACATTTTTTTTATACATTGTAAACGTGATTTTCAACTATACGGATCAGTAACATTTTTGAGTGCGTGAGGATGAAGGTCGGTGGAATTTATCAAAATTAGGAGATGTAAACATATTGCTGCAAAAGTAATCCATAAAAATAAATCAATGACCATTAATTTAGGAAACATATGATAAATGTTACAGCTGAATATGGAAAGACACCCCCCTACAACACACAAAAGCTTCTTTCCGCGTATAAAAGGTCTCCAAATATGTCTAGTGGCCCGAAGCTCTGCGTGAAAATCACATTGCAGTAGCACATATTATCCTTGATAATTAATAATAAATTCCTACTTCTTCATAAAAATGCAATAAATAAGGCATGGGCTACCGTGGGCTACATTGGCTACCAAAACCAAGGGGGAAATTATCATGTATATAAATAAAATCAACCATTAAACTATATGTAAGTGCCCCTTTAAGCAGAAACACTCTTCTCAATGCAATTCAACACCATACAAGTTTAACTTGCCACGGGCTTTGCAATGACTTTCTTAATGGCTTCAGCATAAGTCCTGTGCTGATAGGTGAGAGTTGATTCAAGCAGGTCCCAAAGTGAGGTTTCAGGATTCCAGCCTGATAAAGAAGTAACACCCCATTAACAGGTAAATTATTTTAAGAGGAGTGTGTTCAAAAGACTGTGTCAGTGTCCCTAGCATTTCTCATATGTTAATAATCTTAAAGGTAGAGTAGAAAAGGAAACATACCAAGCTGCCTATTAATTATGGTCATGTCAGGAATTCTCTTGTCACTATCATCATATCCCTCACCATAAAATTCTTTGGAGCTCACATCAATAGTAGGTTTTTCCAGAGGTGCTTCTCCACTTACCTTTGAATAAACCTGCAGAATTGAACGAAAATAAATGTTGAATGGTCCCAAATACCATGTTGAAATTCTAATAGGGTCAAACAATCAAACTTAATCCTCTAACCTGAGTCATCATTTCAGCAAGCTGCCTAACTGTAACCTCATTGTTTGGGTTTCCCACATTAAAAATATGTCCATTGGCCCTGGCAGGATTTTCCTGTTACAAATTATCGTTCACATTTAGTTGAACCATCCAACAAGAATAATAGTTTAAAGATGAAATTCTACAATCAGATAATCAGAACTTAAAATATATAAAGTTGCATAAAAAGATTGGATATGGGAACCTACAATCATCAATAAGACAGCTTCAATAGCATCCTTAATATACACAAAAGTCCTCTGGGATTGGCCACCATCCACAAGCTTGAGGGGCTCTCCACGGAGGAGATTCTACAGAAAAGGAATGGAGAAAATATTTAGAATCATTATTCAAAAATATTGAGTAACATATATACAAGCTTAAACAAAGTCTAAATCAAAATGTAAACTCACATTGCTAAAGCATGCCAGAACCCGAGGAACACCCTCACTTGGGCCATCAATGCCGGGAATGAAATCCATTCGGGGTCCAATCCAATTAAAAGGTCTCACAATTGTGAATTCCAAGCCATTTTCAGCACCCTCAGCTGCCAACAATGTCATCTCAGTGAGACAAAGGTCAAGACATGAAAGGAAACAGTGTACGCAATAAAAAATTAAACCAAACAAAATCAGCTCACCATAAACAAGCCTCTCAATCAACTGCTTAGCACAGGCATAGGACCATCTCTGCTTTTCAATTGATCCAAAAATACAAGGAGACTCATCCTCCTTAAGTACGTAGTATGCAGGATCCTACACAAAATTGAAAACAACATAACATAACTCAGCTCATTACCAAAAAAAAAAAAAAGAAGCAACAACCAAACAACTCCCTTGCTAAGATCCTATTTAGATAAACTTTCCATATGTACAAGAGAAGGAAATAAGAAGATAAAACGGATTGTGCTTCTCTTATAAACTAAAATCAATTTATGCAATTAGCTTTTATAGAAGCTCTCTGATCTAACATCTCTAAAAGCTAAAGTGCATAAGTTGATTTTAGTTTATTCAAGAAGTTAAATTCATTTTACTTATATAAGTGCTTATGGAAAAGTTTAATCGAAACAAATCATAAATAACATGAACAAAAGGAAAACACACACAAAGACAGACAAAAATTGTTGATTTGAAAAGATCCATGGTTGCTAAATAACAAACCATTGATGCATTGCAAAATTTGAAATCATCATTGGTTATGCACAGATCTATAGTAGTACCTCGCTTCAACGAAAGTGGAAGCTCACCTGACGAAGAGGACTATCTTTGGGGAGGAAGCTTCCAATCGTTTTCCCATAGACTTCACACGTAGAGAAATGAATGAGACGCTTGTTGTTCTCCGAACAGTACTTCACCTGAACCCAAATTCTAATCCTCAATTTGAATTTCCAAACACACAGAAAACAAAGAAAAAAAAGACGAGAGAGAGAGAAAGAGAGAGTAAAGTAAAAGTAAGACGCACCACGGGAAGCGCGTCGATGAAGTTGCTGTAAATGGTGTCAAGAGGGCGCGTGTTGTAATCCGCGGGAGTGCAAATGGCAGCCAGATTAATAGTCTGAAACAAAGCCACAATTGTGAGGGAAACAAACTCATAAGAAAACTCAGAAACGTGACGAACTAAGGTTGGAATTTGTATATGGAAGTTCGTTTAAATATAATGTTAAAAATGTTTTTGAGAATTTTTTATCAAAAATAATTTATAATTTTAATAAAAAAAAATTCTTAAAAATAATTGTGAGTTATATTCAAACAGTCATATAATATTACTTATCGAGAGAAATCTTAAAAATAGGAAGAATTTGAACTAGGATCTCTTTCTCTCTCTTTTACTTTTAACGACTAAATCATTATAACAATGCGGGAGAGATGTCTGCATATTTTAGTATTGGACTGTGTCTCGAATAAAAAAGGAAAATTAATTTACCAGATCTGACATTTTGATGAGGCCTTCGAGTCGGGAATCATGCTTGATGTTGAGGCGGTGAAATTGGATGCGACCGGCCCAAGGGAGCGTGTGAGGTTCCAGGAGGTGTTTGATCTTGTCATTGTAGACATCCAAGGCGAGGACCTTGTGAGGGGTCTCCGTCATGAGCTTCTCGCAGAGGTGGGACCCGATGAAGCCACCGGCGCCAATCATGCAAATGGTGATGGGCTTTATAGGGTTCCCATCCAGATCTACTCGCGACGAAGCCATTACTCAGAAACAATCAAATCGATGTGTGTAACGGAGGAAGCAGATAAGAGAAGAAATTGGGCGGGTGGAGGTTATATAAGGACACCGAATCCTTCCTCTCTTCCTTTCTTACCACCGCTGCTGTGTTTTTAGTTACTGTCACTGTTGGCGATGATGTGATGTCAGAGTTTTGCACGCAAAGTATTTGGTTTTAGTTTAGGATTTAAATAATTAACTTGTGTCTTCTGGAATGTAAAGATTTTATGGTACTGATTAAGAATTCATTGCCTGTTAAAATTGTCTCGTCTAGTTGTCTCCCACAAGGTTTTTTTTTTTCTTTTTTCTTTTCCATGCCGTTTGATTAAAAAAAAATATATATGTTAAGGCTGCCTTATGAAAGAGATTCAAACCGAGTTTGAATTAAAAAATAAATTTAACATTATATTTGATTTATTTTAAAGCATATTCAAAATTTTGTCTGAAAATTCAGTTTAAAAGAAATAATTATTGAAATAGTAAGATTAGTGGCCAACCGAAGAAAAAGAAAACCTTTATTGTTTATTCTCCTTATAATTTGCAGAGTGAGAATTCATTCCGGTCATTGTCCCTCTCAAGAGGTTTTTAGGAAGATGATGTTTACTAGTATTTTAGCACATGTAATTTATAGGATACGAATTAACTTTATATTATTAAATTTTATAATAAATAAATAATTTATATTATAATTTAACTTTATAAGATATAAATATTTTTGAATATGTATTATATTTTAAATTTATGATAAACAATTTATATTGTAATATACAATTATTTTAATTATTTTTACAATATTAAAATTTAATTTTAAAAACAAAGATGGAAAAATATACTAGAAGGGATGAGAGGTGAAAAAAATTCGTGAAAAGTTCTCATTTTAAAAAACTCTTTAAACCCTCTAATTTAATTAATGTATATACTAATTTTTATAATAAATTTATAATTTTTTATGACATACGAAAATAATAATTAACCTTTATAATCTTGGACCTTTAAAAAATATTTAGTTTTTTCTTTGAAAATTATTTTCTATTATATGTCATAAAATTGTTTTAGAAAACACATAATAATAAGTATTTTATATAAAATTTAATATTTATAATTTGTTAAGTAAGCTTTAATTTTAATAATTGGTCCCTCCTTCATTTAAATTAAATCTGACCCCATCCCTGACCATCACCCTATCACTGTCATGAGTAGACAAGTAGACTGATCATGTGAGTCCTTTAAAATTAAAATACAAAGACTCAAGTAGATGTGTCACATAATTAAAAAAATGATTATGTTATAAATACTAAAATCCTATTTAGAATAAATTTTGAAGTATAGAGAACTGACCATATAGAATTCTGTCCTCAAGAGTTTTGACACTCCCTGCTTTCATCATCAGAATTTTGTTTGTAGAATTAACAATATATATATATATATATATATATATATATATATATATTTTGTTTATAGAATTTTCAAAAAAATAATAATGTGGTTGGCCTTTGGCATCAAGGAAAGCTTAGATCCACATCACACTTCGCATGTTATCCAGTTTGATGTACAGCTAGATATGACTCGTTACAGCTTTACGTCGGTGATGTCACACACTCAAAGGCTCACAGCACTCAGCACATTATTTATTAATCTAAAATTTCTCTTAAATAAACCAAACAATGTTAATGGATGTAAAATAACTATGATTTGAATTTTTTAAATACTATTTAAAACTTGCCGATTATAAATAGTAGTGTTTTAATATTATTGATGTTTTTATATATAATTAAATACCTTTAAAACATTAACAGATTCAAACAACATCATGTTTATCAAAAGTGCAGTTCTGTTTCGTACGAAGAGTTTCAAGTACGAAATATACGAATTCAAAATTCTTTCTTTCTATTGATTGAAACACAATCAAATAACAATAAAATAATTTAAAATCAAAACAAAAGTGCAGCAGTCATTCATGCAATGGGTTCGTGCAAAATATTTCATACCATTAAACTTTTCCGTTATCAAGATTATATACTTCAAGTGAAAATTTTCAAAATAACTATTATTTATAGTTTTACTTATCAACAAAGTCTGTAAAATCAAATTTACAAATTTCAATCCAAACACACTAACAAATACCCATTATTCACATAATTTGCATTGCAAAGCATCTATTCTTATGTAAATGTGATAAAGTGATGCATGGGTGATCACACCTGTATATGATAATATGAATCATTATCCTAATAGCAACACGGAAATTGGAGCATAGTTTCCATAAGTGGATAGCGTGTAGATCCTGCTACTTCAAGAATTAAAAGCTCCCACCATAGACCACACCATTACAAAACAAATTCACTTCAGTCGGAACACGAATACGCTGTTACCACCGTGAGCTGTGTACATCTTTCATTTCAGTCTCACTTTCGTCGTATCATACAAATTGAAAACAATTCAATTATCACTAGTTAGATTACAGATTTGAGTCTGTTTTTAACGTGATTTTTAGTATCTTTTTTACACGTAATTGTTTATATAACTTATTAGTAAACATATTGTATAATGTATAGTATTGGTGGCGCCAAGAAAGACACAGCTACATGGAAATTGTTATTCTCACCCCACGTTTTGCTATCCTCCCTCCCACATGTTTTGATTTTTTTCTCCCAAAATGTCCTTTCAACGGAAATATGTTTCTTTGTATAAAATATACAACATAAACATATTTCTGTTATAGTATATGAGGATGTGAAAAAAATCAAAACAGAAATATGACTTTTATTTTCTTTTAACAATAAGATAATTACAATTTTAAATGACCAAATAAAAATATTATTTTATGTCATATAGAAAATAATAATATTAGTTTTTTTTAGAATTTTTACAATTTATTTCTTGAAGTAATCTGTATTTTACAATAAACTTTAGTCTAAAATTAAATTCTAATGGGCTAGGCCCAGTCCAAATTTGAAAAAAAAACTAAAAACAAAGAAAGTGGATTTTTTTTCCGTCAAGAAAATGGGATTTAAAAACCCAACAAGATGATGCAGTATGAAAGTAAAAGGACAAAAGTGTCTTTACCTTTGAAAATATCCAATATGACATCAAAGTCTATCAATTATCACAGGGTCGAAGCATGAACATCAATGTATGTCCAAAATCCAAGTGCTGTTACGTCTGAGTTATTGTATCTTAATTTCTTCCTCTTGTTTCTTTTCTTTTCTCATATATGTTGCGCAATGTTGTGTTGTACATTAGGTATGGTCGAAAAGTGCGCTTGTTGAAGAAGCTGGTACAGCTCAGTATGTCACGTGCAAGACTATACTTGAAACCAACATCCTTTGTTACTACTATATTAACTTTTAGTCAGGTTTTTGGTTTTGGGAAATGTAGAAAACAGACTAAGAAAAAGGGCATTTGTTTGCTTCTCAAATTAAATTTCATTTTATGCTGAAAACTATTTATAGTACATGTATGGATTGCTGTTGATATTATTGACATTTCAATATAAATCCAACAGATAAAAATTAAATAAAAGTAATAATATTTTGGCAAAATTACTTTTAACTCATAAGTAATTTTCCACGGGATTTCCAAACGTGCACATAAACTTGCTTCTCAAATTACATTTCAAATATCCTTCGATTTTGTTTCAACGGGTGTATCTTGTAGCTCAAGACATAAGCATAAATTCATTCGTGTTAATTTTATCGCAAAATTAAGAGACAATAAGATGGTTACAGCTAAGAATGTTTATGTTGCTACTTGCAACCTACTTTTAATTAAAAAATTGTACCACCTCAACGTGTCAAATTTAGTTACATTAGAAGCATGCAATACGTTGATATGATACTGAGAATTTATAAATTTCTATTTTGATTTTTTACTTGTGTACCTTGATAGTTAAGTTGAAACATTTATTAGATTCTTGAAACTGCATCCCTGCCAAACCAGATCCACTGCATGCTATAGAGTAGAGTATTGTTGGGAATAGGGTGCGCTTGCCTCTTCCCACAAACAGCAAACAGGGAGTCTCAGACTCAACCCTCAGACAATCAAACAATAATAATGTGCGGAAACGTGAATAAACCAAAGCGAGAAAGAGTAGGAGAGAAAAACAACAACACAAATAGCTTTACGGGGGAGAAAACCTACAACAAGAAATCCACGAGACCTTGTCCAGAAACAATCCACTATTCTCAGAGACTCACTCTCAACGGCCTTTCGCCGGAGAACCACACAGAAAACTCACTCTCTTTCTGCACTCAAACGAGAATCCTCTCCTTCTCTGTGGAATTCTGAATTCTGTCTGCCTCCATCTATAAATGCACTATTTATAGAGAGGAATTAGGTTTAGGGATTTCAGCACCCTAAACTTGGAATGGGCCGATGTCAACTTCCTCGAGAATTGGGCCCAAATCAAACTTTCCCCTTTCTAGCACCTGGGGATTTTGGCCAAGCATTAAACGGAAACTTATCCAACAAGTATATAGACCTTTTCAAATCCTGCACTTTCTCTCTCTCTCTGAAGAAGCTCATTGTTGAAGAAACTCAAAAGCATGGGGTATTCTAGTTATTTCTTCACTTCCTTGCTTCTGGTTGTAGTGTTCAATGTGGCTAAAGGGCAGCCTCTGGTACCTGCATTGTTCATATATGGGGACTCTGTGGTTGATGTGGGAAATAATAACCACTTATACACCGTTGTTAAAGCAAACTTAACTCCTTATGGAAGAGACTTCAAGAATCACAATCCAACAGGGAGGTTTTGCAATGGAAAGCTTGCATCAGATTACACAGGTATTCCTCTAAATCTCCATTTAATGAAACACCCCTTTATCACCCACATTTTCTTGTTTTTCGACAAAAGGCTTGTTTGTTTGATCTTTGTTCCTTTCACTGCAGCTGAAAACCTTGGATTTACCTCTTACCCCCCAGCTTACCTCAACTTAAAGGCCAAAGGAAACAACCTCTTAAATGGTGCCAACTTTGCCTCAGCTGCTTCTGGCTACTATGATCCCGCAGCCAAGTTATACGTAAATATATCCTTGGAAGTTTGAAACTCTCAATTTGTCTTTTTTTACTTCTCATCATTATTGGTAAAGCCTAATATGAGTATTTGTGTGTTTTCTTTTCTTTGTTTCCTATTGATCTAGCATGCAATTCCATTGAGCCAACTGCTGGAACACTACAAAGAGTGCCAGAATATATTGGTGGGAACAGTAGGGCAGTCTAATGCTTCATCAATTATATCTGGTTCTATATATCTTATCAGTGCTGGGAACAGTGACTTTATTCAGAACTATTATATAAATCCACTGCTTTACAAGGTTTACACTGCTGATCAATTCTCAGACATTCTCTTGCAAAGGTATGCCACTTTCATTCAGGCATGTCTTTCTCAACCTTAACATATTTGCTTTAACAAACCATGTTCCACTTAAAGAAGGCTTATCAATAATAAAAATTTAAAAAAAGAAGAAAGAAAGGGGTATTTATTTTCCTTTGCTGATTTTTATTTGCATGTCCAAATTCCAAACATGCATGTAGCAGAATTTATATGCACTTGGAGCAAGGAAGATTGGTGTGACAACATTGCCTCCAATGGGTTGTTTGCCAGCAGCCATCACTCTCTTTGGCTCTGATAGCAACCCAAGTATGGTTAAACTAAATAATGATGCTATTAACTTCAATAAGAAGCTAAACACCACATCTCAGAGCTTGCAAAAATGGCTTTCTGGTCTCAAATTGGCCATCCTTGATATCTACCAACCTCTCTATGACCTTGTCACTAAGCCTTCTGAAAATGGTACACACTTTCTAAGTTTCTAACCCTTCTAATCATAGAAAGCCAATCTTATTATGCATAACTCATGAACATGTTTCCTTTGTGTGGCATGGCCTACACTTTCCACAGGATTTTTTGAAGCAAGGAAGGCTTGTTGTGGAACAGGCTTGCTAGAAACATCTGTGTTGTGCAATCAGAAGTCCATAGGAACATGTGCCAATGCATCTGAATATATATTTTGGGATGGTTTTCACCCCTCTGAGGCTGCAAACAAGGTTTTGTCTGATGACTTGCTGGCTGCTGGCATCTCTCTCATATCCTAATTGAACACTTCTAGGCTCATATCTGCTTTGGATTTGTGTTTTTAAGAATTGTGGTTGCTGTTGTATCTGTTTGGCTTATATAAAAGCAGTTTGAGTTCAATTACAATGCTTACTGTGTGTTTTCAAGTTTCGTGTAATAAGACCAATACTCCTATGAGTTTTCATGTAAATTTTCAATCTTGAGTGTTCAACCTGCTCCCGATGGATTTGTATTCAACTATTTTATTTAGAGAATTTAGTTTAATGTGACAGATAAACTCAATCTACTCGAACCTTTAAAAAATATAAAACTTAAATTTAGTGATAATAGGAATTGACTTTCTCTCACCCTTTACTTCGTAGGTTTTTTTTTTTTTGTTTTTAAACAATTTGCTTCATAGGGTTGGGTACTTTGGTTTCACGTCTTGGATAAGATTTATTATATTTCGAATGTAATTTTAAGAAACAAATGTTTATAAATTTCACATTTTAAACATGATTCTTTCCTTCTTATCTGGTTTCCAAACATTTTAAGAAATTTAGAGTCGTTGAGGTTGGCAAATGCCGTCTGGACTCTCTTTATTGAATAGTAATATAATGTCTATGTAAATTTAGGACAAAATTTAGACCAAGTTTTTTAAGTGCTTGTACTGTTGTTCTTTAATTATAAATGGAGTTTCACTTCCGTAATAATAAAATAATAAAAAACACTTACATCAAAAGATATTAGAACTTCGAGAGTTAAGCATGTAGGTGTCGAGGATAAAACCACACCGAAAATCAAACTAGGGGTATGAACAATTAGGAATCTTATTACTCTTCAGTTTCATCACTCACGAAGAACAAATAAGAGACTACTAATATCTAAGTGTGTATGTGAAATAAAAGTCCAGGAATTAGAAATTAGAAGAAAAAAAAACTTAAGTACCGTGTCTTAGGTGTTTTTAGTGTTATTTTTCTATCAAAATTGAAATTTCACCTTAGTAATTTACAATTTTGCATAATGAAAGTTAGCATTAAAAGTTAACATAGATCATCTAGATAAAACTTCAATTTTAATTGGAAAATAACATCTAATAACCTAATTAACTGCATTTAAGTTTTATCCTTAAAAATTATCAATCCAAAAAGCCAGGTGCAAAACTCCTCCCAGGCTCCCACCACCAATATAGCTTCAAAAAAGAAAAGTGGATAACGTTAAAATAATGTATTCGTATATCTAAACGTAACTGCCCAGAACAAACAAATACAAAACAGCATCCGCAGGTGCAGAGCCTTCAAAGTTCAAAGATTGTCAGGACAACTGTAATTTAAAAGATACAGTAATTCTACTTGGAGAATTTATGACAACAATCCAACAATCTTTGTACATCTGCCTCACTGACAGGAACTTCGGCATTCCCATTATTCTCGGCGTTCTCCTTTTCAGCAGTCCACTGATTCAGAATACTGATGATCCTTCCGAGCTATTATTGTTTGCAATGGTAAAGGGAAACAACAAATAAATAGCAAAGCCAGCATGTAAATAAATAAGCATAGTCAGTAGGTATGGTTTTTAGACACATTTGAATGGCTAGATAGACGTCTAAAGGTCTAATGCTGCAGAAATAAAGACCATCAATCTACATAAGCAAAGCTCGTTAGTGTTTTTGTTCCCTTAAGAATTTGCCTTTAGTAAGAACATTGACACACACAATATATATATAAGTAAAATAATAAATGTCATGAGTGGATTCTACAAAACTAGATACAAGCTAACAGCCAGTTGTACCTGATCTGACAATAAATCCTTTTTAACATATAGCATCATTATAAATTGGAAAAAAAAAAAATGCCCTGTATTTGTATGTTAGGCTGGAAAACAAAAATATAAACTAATTGCTAATTTAAATGATACTTTGTTGAGTTTATATATCATTCTTGTATTGCCACATCATCTAATGAGTTTGACTTTGCTAATGACTACATGAGAGGACAATGACATAACATATCATTAAATGTCAGGTGTAAAAACCTTTTCTATACGGACAACGTATTAAATTAAATTATTTTGGTTTCAATAGAAGTATTGTTTTAACTCTTCTAATGACGCATGACTAGTTACTATAAATTGGAACTCTTTTTCAGGCCAGAGCCAATAGACTGCAAGAGGAATAAAAATGGATTCTTAATCATATAATCATGACAGCATAGATAGGAATGAAATTAAATTTAACATCTTATTTATAAGAAATTGAAATGTCAATCCAAAAAATGTGATTCTTCCCATTTCAAAATTCAAATAGTGTCATCTAAAGGGGGCCTAAGAATCACAAACAGCAAATTCAATTTTAACTAACTAAAAGGGAGGATACTGATGTGTCTCTAGCATTTGCTGTTGAGCCGAGAGAAGACAAGCTTTCCTGTTCATGACCAGATTCAACTTGTTGGTTGAGAAGTTCATCTTCAATCAGATCAAGTTTTTTGACAAGAACTGAAACATAGTGATGTACTCTTGAAGGGCTCATTTCAGTTTCCCGAATTCTAACCAATATCCTAGCAATTACATTCCAGAGTGCATTTCTTGCTTCCACATCATCCGAAGCAAAAGGGAATATATCAAGCAGACCATCTAATAGGTGCAGATCTGGATTTACCATTATATTAAAAAATCCAGACTCAGAAAACAATACACAGTGAATTGAAGTTTAAAAATGAGAGGGAAGGAGATAGTTTACCCTGTGATATCTTCGAAGCATGATCAGCAACATCAGATAACATATTTGCAATGAGAACTGCAGCAGTAACACAGCAGTTCCCAACCTGTAGAAGATATCACCAATTCATCATAGTTTTCAGTTAGCCAGATCATCTCATTCCTTGTCAAAACTCAAGTTTTTTATTAGCCATAAATTGATCCAGAAAATGTAATGAAATAATTATAACTGCTAAAACGCTAAGATGTTGGACTCCCACAGCACTGGGTCTCAAAATTCATCGTTAACAAAAGTTTGGACAGCTTGATTAAGTTGGATGTATTATGAAACTCTCTTTTATTGTCAATTTTATCTTCGATTTTATTGTCAATATCAGTAACTCCTTTTTGTTATGTGCTTTTTGTGAGGAAATATCAAAAGTAATGTACAGTTGTATACAGTTCAACTAATGCTACTCAAAGGAACAAAAAAAAAAAACATTTTGTCCACTGATAAAGAGAGAAAGATTCTTAATTTAAAAATATAAAGTCTTGTAATGCATCTTGGAAGAAGAAAAAAGATACTAATTTTTTTGGGAGAACTTATTATGATATTTCGGAGTGGAGAAAAGCTATAAGCTTGGTGGAGGGTTAAACTCATTAGTAGTTTTATGTTCCAGTCGTTCCCTTGTTTTAGTCATTTTCCTCCTCTTTTCTCCCTTCTTCCTTTCACCCTTATTTTATTTTAGCTTTTTTTTTTCTCTTTTGTCTTATTTTTTATTTATCATTGGGTTCATCTACCACCGACCCCAATTAATTTGGGTTAAAGGTGTTGTTGATGTTGATGTTGAACTTATTATGATATTTACAAGAATTCTGTGGACATAATTTTTCTGAATTTGCAGATCATCAAATTCTAAATTATTGATATCAAGAGTTGACGTTGTGTAAGATGCATCAGTATTGAAAGTGTTAACTATAACAATGTACCTCAACTTTATCTGGGAACTTAACCAGATCACATATTAGTTGAAATAGCTCTGTACTTGAACAAATTTCCTGAGAATGATTATCCATAACAGAAAGGGCTTCAATTGCACGAAGAATTAAATCAAGAATTGAGTACCTGAAATATTAAGATGAGGTTTGTCATACCAATTCCACCAGATAACAAAATGGAATAGTTATCTGCAACAGAAATGTGAGAGGAAAACAAATTGCAAGACAATATATTTTACAACCATTTGCCAGTGATGTCAGAAATAGAATCAGAGGATAATAGGAACTGTGTAATTTCATCAGTGCAGAATGGAGGATTGTGGATCAAGGTACCTTCCAGGTATTCTTTCTGTCGTTAATTTGCTGATCTCAAAAGTCAAGAGACTGATCAATATATTTGCCAAACCAAGCTTCATCATAGGTGGAAGAAGAGCATCCACAACTTTCTGGTGACTTTCTAATATAGCCAAAATAAGCTCGATGATCTGTTAAAAAGTAGAATGATGAAAATGTCAAAAGAAAAATCAAAATAAACATATTATTTTCCCTCTGAAATTATTTAAGTTTCTTGTGCATATATTACATAACATGCTTTTAACTAAGTCTAGTGACTTAACACATTGTAACCTTAACCTCTATAAAAGTAAAAAAAGTTGAAACCACCCTGTATTAATACCAAGTATTGATTACCTTTACTAAAAGGTGAAGGTTTAACGTATTTTCTGCAATCCATAATATTTGACACAGTATATGTTCAGACTGCAATGCCTCAGCCCATGTAATAGATTCACCACTTTGAAGACCCACAGTCAACAAACTGTTACAAAAACTATTTGTAAAAAAAGATTGTATTTTGTAAAACAAAGGCACTTATGTCATAAAGTAGTGTGATACCTAATTTACAGCATAACACAAATAAAATTCTTGAGGTAAATCAATAAAAATCATGTATTTTTCCTGTCGATCTATTTGGTTGGGCGAATCTGTTATCCGTGTGTATCTTTTATAGTACAAAGAAAGAGGACAAAACATCCTCTAAAAATACAAAAAACAGAAAGAGCAAAACTAGAACCAATGAATCATGTAGCAAAGCACACCAATCTTTCTGCATGTCTGAGACAGAAACAGCTCTAGAAACATCATGAACAGAACACTGGAGGTTGTCAAAGAAAGAGCAGTTTAAAATTCTGGCCATAAACAGCAAAGAATCACCAAGACAGAATATTACTAAAAAATCTTAGCTTCTCTATTCCAGCCAAAACCTCTGAAATTAGCCAAGAGAAAGAGCTGATGAAAATCCTTAGGACAGACCAAATAATGAGAGTTAAAGAAACAAATACAAAATTCAAAGAAATGGCCATAATAGACAATTAATAATTAGATAAGCATGCAACCGATGCATATTATTTCTTAAAAGACAAAGGCAGAAACATTTGATACTAGCAGAGTGTTTTTTTCTCACTGAAGTTTAGCATTGTTGAACAGAAAATGAAAATAGCAGGCATAACAAGAAGAAAAAAGGCATAAAACAGGGAAACAAGAAGTCATGTAGATTTGGTCCTTGACAAAAATGAAGGTAGTCTGATATTCCAATTCCAAAAACTGACAAGAAATACATGTGCAAAAAATGCGTCATACCGGCATGTTTCACATAGGCATTGAGGATCATCCATAAACAATTTCTCCACAATTATCTCAATCAGTCCGTTTGTCGAGATTATATGCTTCATTGGAACTTCATGACAGGCAAGGTTCCCAATAATTCCTATGCTAATTTCCTACACCATACAATAATCCAAAAAAATGTGACCAAATAAATAAGAGCTTCTTAATCATTTGATAGTATTATGCAGTCTGAATAAGATTGACTTACGGTAACACGCTCTGATTTGCAAACAAGTAGATTAGCTAAAAGAACTTCAAGTATGAGATTCTCCACCTGCAGTATTATAGTGAGTAACCATTTCATTTCCATTTATGAGTAATAACACAACCGAATGGTTGAAAGGCAACCAATAGATGCATTTAGGTCTCTGCTGCGTAAGAGAAAACATTCAAATAATCATCTTTTGTCTTCCTACAAAGATGACATGAGGGAAGTTTGAGACTTATGACTAATTTGGTGTAAGAAAAGTTTTCCATTTCATGTTTTCACTACTAGTTGTAATTCTTGAAAACAGAAAAGGGGATGTACGAAATGAAAACAAATTATGGCAGTACAGTACATCAAACCTACTTAGAAGATGTTTTGAAATGAAACTACTATATAATATGAAGAAAGAAACTGAAATGAACACAATAAACCAAAAACCAGCATTGATATACCATGAGTTCCGCGTGTGTTTTACTGGCAGCTAAATCCCACAAAATGCAACCATATTCCTCCCACGCGTCTTCTCCGACGGAGACACCGGAATGTTCAATTCCATGACCAGTATCTTGACATTCTCCACGCGAAAATTCAGCGGAAACATCAACATCCATATTCTCAGATTTATTCTTGGACGATTTAACGTTTTCATCACTCGAAACAGACGCAGAGGGCGCAGCCCCTTCTTCTTCTCCTCCTTGGTTGGGGCCATGTGAAGCAACTTCACTCCAGCTACTCCGAGAAGCAGAATCCAACGGCAGAAGCTTTCTTATCAACGAGATTATGTAACTCGGATCAACTGTCGTTGATAAATCAAAAAACTGCATCAGGAGTAATCAATCATTCAAAAAAATCACTGAATATCACTTCAAAAAAAAAAAAGCAATCATATTTTTATCTCAAATTTTGTAACTTAAGCGGAGACACTGATGAGAACCTCGTGTGACGGAGCAGAAGGGTGGTGCGTGGGACCACCCTGCTCTATCTCTTCTTCTTCAATGATTGGATCTGCCGGAACCGCCATGCTCCTTGTTCACTCCAATTTTAAAAATTCATGAGAAATATCGATTTCATCCACACCTGCATGTGCCTGCCTTCATTAATCTACCAAGAGTTAGAGAGAGGCGTTGCTACCATTTTTTTTTTTTTTTTGAACTTCTTGTGTACATCATGGTCCATGGGCCTGTAATATGTTCAGGCCTAGCCCAAAAGTTACTGTTGGTGGGTCGAAGCTCAACGAGCAAAGTTCGTCACTGTCAACTATCGCCTTCCAATTCTCCACCAAAAATAATTCGAATGTCGTAGGCGAATTTCAGCCACACGTGATGTACACCAAAACTATCGACCACAAATAATACATTTACCCTTAATTTAAATTTAAATCAACAGATACATTCACGGTTTACTCTGTTCAATTTTTCTTACGTGAGGGACTTAATCCAGAAAAATATGGAATCGAGAGTTTCGGACAAATTCACTTTTGGCACTTTTCGGTAGTTATCCAATATCTATTGTCACTTCTTGGTACCGTCAACTTCATCAGAATATTATTACTATAAAGTTAGATCAGATAAGTAATTAATTAAGAGAACCATGTTATGTTATAATAATTATAAAAAAAAAAATTAAAGTTGGATAAATTATTCACCTGTTCCGTTTTGATCGTTACGGACACAGCTTCAACTACCTCACCCTCCCTGCACGGCATGCACGACCACCATAACCATAGCCATAGCCATAACTGCACCTGAACTAAACCACGCTCACATGGCGTTATCTTGGCCGCACGTGCTGCAGTTTCGTTCTCGACCTTTGCTCGGACATGCTAACTGCGTATTCTTCTCCGATCTCCCCGAATCCCGCTCTCTAGAACTCTCGTGCAGTGATTCATACACTCTGCTTCGCCGGTGCAAGATCTCCGGTCAGTCACCGGCGGCGCTGAAACCTGTGAAATGCCTCAGCAGATCTACGGAGGAGAAGCAACGGAGCGACGCTGAAACCGCCATATCCGACTCGGACGAAGTTGCTGATGAGCCGAATGACCAGGACCGAACTTCCGTTCCGACAAATGGTCGCTTTGAGTCGCAGAGGATTGCTACCACTTCTTCCGGCGATTCTCTCTCTCTCGGAATTCGAGAACCGGTTTATGAAGTTCGTTCTTGCAAGCTCTCTTTTTTTTAATATTATGAAGTTTAATTGTGGAATTTCGGCATTTTTCCTGATCCAGCTAAATGAACCAAAGTCTAAAACCTTGGGCTTGAATTAGCAGCTTCTTAATTTTATTGCATCTTCTCCAGTTTTATTTATTAGTTTCCCTTTTTTTTTTATCTCACGGGTTTGTTATGTTTTGTTTCTCCTTCTATTTATTTGAATTGTGAAGGTTGTTGAAGTGAGGTCTAATGGGAAAGTATCAACTAGAAAAATCAACCGGAGACAACTGTTGAAGTCAAGTGGTAAGTAAAATGCAACTATGTCTAAGCTTGAACTTGAGAATACTTAATACTCTGTGCCGCTATTAGCTTATCACGGTCTGTTATGCATGCTAGTATATTGCTATGCTTATTTCACTTTTGATGAGCTCAAAATTCAAAGGAGTTGCTTATAAACATAATTATAATAGAATTTGCATAACAATTGTTTTTTGATGGACCAATGCATCTGCATCGTGTTCCTTTCTTCTTTTGTGCAATGATACCCCTTCATGTCGAGTTGCGTTCACCAATTTATATCATTTATTAATTTTTCTAAATTCTATGTCCTGTTTAATTATTCAGGTCTTCGTCCACGGGACATTCGAAGTGTGGATCCTTCATTGTTTATGACAAATTCAATGCCTGCGTTGCTGGTAAAGTTTCTTCTGTTTTCCCCCTATCATTTCTTAATATGTTGTATGTATAGATGCACGCATTCAAGTTCATGAAGATACTCATGGAGTGCCCCGTTGTCCATATTAATGTAAATTGTAAAGTCCACATATTGTTGCCGCAAATTTGTATGCTTCATTATATAATTTAAGAAATATATTTTATCTTCCTTTTCATCCTCATCCTCCCCAAATTGCTGTAAACCACTGCCAGTTACAATCAAGTATGCAGATAGGTAAATATGTAATTCAAAACTAGAGTTGTGCCCTAAAAGTGGTGGGGTAAAAACTACATGAGACATCACTAAGAAATAGGAATCTAAGCAACCTATTATGGAAGTTGATGGATAAGTTGTTCTTGAACAATGTATTACACTGTTAATAGAAATTCAGCCTCAATATGAATTCATTTATGGCTGTTTGTATATTTATACACACAAATACCTTTTATTTTGTAAAGTTTACCCCATATGCTGTAAAGATGAATGTACAACATTGATATGGTTTGTTGCCTTTATCAATTAATTATCTATTCCATTTCTGTCTTGTATTAGGTCCGGGAGTATGCTATACTTCTAAATCTGGGTTCACTACGAGCAATAGCAATGCAAGATTGTGTACTTATATTTGACAATAATCGGTATTATTTTAATTAATTTAATTCTGCAATAATTCATAAATTATGGGATGCATCACCATTATTGTTCCTTTGATAAAGTAACAGAGTACACTAAAACCTTCTGTTGATATTTATCAGTATAGGAGGGAAAGCGTTTTTAGAGACATTGCTGCCTCGATTGAACCCCAAGAACAACAACGGAGGGCCATCGATGCCCTTTGAACTTGAGGTTAGTCTGGAATTTCAAATTTGCTTCTCCATATAGAATCCTGATTACTGCATAGGAGAAAACAAAATAGAGTTGCAGTCACTTCGTGACACACTCTTGTGCACTAATACTATAACCTTGTGTTCTGCTATATCATTGAGACAACAAGCAGATCAGCATCCCACAAGACAAGAAAGAAAAGAGAAACTGATTTGAAATTGAATATTCAAAGGCTGAAATATGACAATCACCTGGTCAGACTCAGGAATGAGGATAGAGTATGAAATAAAATGCATTTCTTCCCAATTTTATTCTGAGGATTAAGTATAAACAAGATAGATATTAGAATTATACTTCAGTATATATTTATGGCTCAAGGTTTGGTAAACTTAAAGATGGTGGTTGCAGTGGAGTTTTAGTAATACTGATATAAAATAATGACGATAGTATACCTAATAAAATTACAAATGCAGAAGGCCAAGAAAAGTGTGGCCTTGAACAGAAAGCACATAAGGGACTCGTAACTGTTTGACTTTCGGGCAGTCAATTTCCAAGTAATTGGGTCCAACGGTTGTTACTTGTGGCAAATACACTCTTCAAAGAACTTAAGGAATTTGAATATGACTGTTGAGGTGCGCATTCATATAACGAGTTGGTTACTGTGGGTGTAATTTTGTATATTGTTAAGTCATCATTTGGCTTGTCATCTTATGCATACTGTTGTGAACTGTCTTCCCCTTAGTCATTTGGTGGAACTTTCAGGTTGTTGAAGCAGCATTGCTTTCAAGAATACAGCGATTGGAACAGAGATTGATGGACTTAGAACCTCGTGTGAGTATGGGAACACAGTGAGTAACTGAGTATATTTATGTTAATTCTTTGTGTGTGTATACTCGCAGAATGCAGATGTTTGTCTTTTTTTTTTTAAGTAGTTATTTCTAAACCTGTCTCTGAATAAAAACTGGTAGGAAATTTTTGGCTTTATCTACTATTTCCTGTGTAATGTGTTCCGGCCACTCTGCAGACATTCTATACGATCTTAAATGTATCATAAAGTGCATGTGCATCTCATAGTGCTTTATCATATACTTTTAGCATAGCACATATGCTGAGGCAGAAACTTTCTTATTTAATATTTTATGGAGTATATTGGGTATTTGCTTTTGGGGTTAATGGCAGATTATAGATTATACATTTACTTCTCTCTTTCTCTGAATTCACTCATTGATTGGAATTTTCTCTCCGACTCTTCCTCTCCCCTTTGGTCCTAGGTACAAGCTCTTCTTGAGGCATTGCCAAATCGGTTAACTGGTGATATCTTGGAGCAGCTTCGTATTAGCAAACAAACTTTGGTATTTTTGAGTCTAGATTTTTTTAACCAATCTTAAGTGGTTCTGGATAAAATTAGATATTTATTTGCTTTCTGTCAAATTGCTAGGTTGAGTTAGGTTCTAAGGCAGGAGCTCTCAGACAGATGCTACTTGACCTTCTGGAGGATCCCCATGAAATACGCCGTATATGTATCATGGGAAGAAACTGCACACTTAGTAAAGGAAACAATGACATGGAATGTTCAGTGCCTTTGGAAAAGCAGATCGCTGAGGGTAAGCTATTTCAATTTTAAAAGTGTTTTTTGTTTCTTACATCAATATGGATCTTTCCATTCCACTGTAGAGCTATAACATAGCTTCTCATTTTCTTTTTTCTCATGATATGTAGAGGAGGAGGAGGAAATAGAAATGCTTCTGGAAAATTATCTTCAAAGGTTATTTTCATTCCAAATATGAGAGCATTACATTTCATAATTGGTTTTTTGTGTGTACTAACATGTTGAGGATTTATAATTTTATATGATATCTGTAGCACACCATGCAGCATTATTACATAGAAGAAACAAGTTGAAATCAAGAACATTAACACTTCACTTACCATTAATATTCATACGTAAGACTTCCATGTTGCATTCCCATGGATATCCTGAAGACTTTCTGTTAAGATGTCTCACATAGGCTAGGGATATGATCCAAGTGGTCCTTGAGTTAGACCCAGTCCATTTCTTTTACTCTCTAACCCATATTACATTATCTGAATCTGCATTTAGAAACAAGTCTCATAAAGCTTTCAAACTCCATAAATGGACTTAGTTTATTATTCTAGCCAAATGCCAGTTGTTTTTTTGTTAGTAATGATTTCATCACAAAATTGATTTCTCTTAATGCACTTACAGATGTGAATCTTGTCATGGTCAAGCTGAAAGGCTTCTTGATTCTGCAAGGGAAATGGAAGATTCTATAGCTGTCAGTTTGAGGTTTGAACATCTTTTCTCTCTCTTAATAATTGATTGTAGAAACTGCATTGAAAGATTATATTTGATGCTAGGAACTTTAGTTCTCTTCTAAAACCACGAATATGCCAACCTTGGGATTGTGTTTGGAGTGCCATCTTTGGATAAAATGTGGCAGCACAGTCTCAGAATTCACCTTAGGCATTGAACCATTTGATCTCCTATATTGTCAATGAGGTCAAAATCATGGTATAATATTATGTCATTTAAGGACTTCAAATAAGACAGGGATAAGATCAATCAAGAATTTCAAAATTCATATCTCACAATTAAGAATGCATGTTCAGTGCTGTTACTGTAAAGTTAAAAGAAGCATGTTGGTTCCTTCGTGCAACAGTCTTCCAATCAGTAACCTGAGAGTATTACGCATGTAGTCAGTCACCATAGATTAGGTTAAATTTAAACTCAATTCAAGAAAAACAATTTGTTGACGTCAATAACTCTATCTATTATTACGAATGTTCTGATAAAATTGATTTCATTCAACAGTTCACGAAGGCTTGAGGTTAGCAGAGTAGAACTGCTTTTGCAGGTTGGAACATTCTGTGTTGCAATAGGTGCCCTTGTAGCAGGTAGAGTTTGGGTGATTATTTGATGCAATATATGCAATGGGTTGTACAAAACCAGCCATAGTTTTAACCAAAATTTATTTAATTAATCACATCAAATCCACATTAACCAGTTAACCAAAATTGATTTCACATTATTTACATTAAAATTAACCATTAAAGTGAACTCAAACTTGATTAGTTATAAATTTTGTTAAGGGTTTAGATGGCATCCAAACAGCCCACTGCACTCATTTCTTAAATTTAATAAAATTTTATCATTTAGTTCTTAAGTTTGGCTAAAAACATTGTTGGGGGTAAACACCGAAGAGATTTTTATCAATGGGCCTCGAGCACACATCATAAGTGAACCTGACACCCAACTTATACTCCAACAAGCATGCATTCTACCATTTAACATCTTGGGTGCCTGCTATATAAAGTTGGGCACTATCATGATCATGGGTCCATTTTGCTGTTTTAATATACTTATCTATAAAGGACTTTCAGGATTTAGAATAGGACGTACTAATTTGATATTGGGAGGAATGTTACAAAGGAACATGCAGGTTACATAAAAACTATTGGTTATACGGCACGAATAATTTTGTTAGATGTAGGGGACTGGTTGATTATCTTGGAGAATATTATGTCTGTTGCCTGATTTTATTAAGATATATTTTGGTGACTTCAGGTATATTTGGCATGAACCTGAAGTCCTATCTTGAGGAACATGTGGTATGTGAATTGGTTTCTGAAGTCTTATTCCATGCATGATTTGCTTGATTCTTATTGGAAGCTGTTGCCGATCAGCCTTGTTAAAATAACCAAATTTTTGGATCTGATGCAGTTGGCATTTTGGCTGACAACAGCGGGAATCATTATTGGTGGCATTATTGCTTTCTTTCTAATGTATTACTACCTCAGGGCTAGGAAAATATTTTGATTGGAAGAAACTTCAAAATTAGGTAACTTTAACCCGTTTCCCTGGCGACACAGCTCTGAATTTTTTTTTTTCCTTCTGAGATCTCCAGTATGAAACAGAGCTGTGGATCTATTATCTTGAATTGCCAATATAATATCTTTAACTCATGATATTTTCAAGGCTTCTAATGACCTTTGAAGGTTTAGTGATCAGCATAACCACAATCTGTATCAATTCCTCCGAATCTGAAGGGAATCTAATTCCTTTTTCAGGTGATGTCAGGTTGTGAACAATACTAAGCACCCAACAAATGCAGTGATTTACACGACCAAGGATCAATCATCCAAAATGGCTTCGGACTTATGCGTGATGGTACTCACATTACTGAGCTGTAACGAGTATTAGTTTTTATTCTAGTTTTGGAGAGAGAGAGAGAGGGGAGGGGAGGGGGG
>CM023952.1:25562411-25628500 GCA_013407115.1 Glycine latifolia | reverse complement strand
GGGGGGGGGTTACACTTTTTCTTATTCTTGAGTTAATAATGTATATGGCTATGACAGATTGTCAGCCTTCTAGAGATCGTCCGTTGTTGTCTGTGGGCGTGTCTTGTGTACACAAACATTATTCAACTTACAATGTTATACGCTATCTTTAGGTTCAAGGCACTGCATCATAAAGGTAGTTGAATGCAGACTTCAATCAACATTTTAGTTGGTGGGTAGTATGACAATGTCAATCAAATTTTGAGAGAAGTGATTGGCGTCTAAAATCAGTAAATCAAGCACTGGTAACAAATGATGTGCACGATTACATAAGGTGCATTGATTGAACCACTTCCTCAGAAGAAATTAAATAGTGTAAACTTTGCACCATAAAAACCATGAACCAATATGTGGCTACTTCAATTATCGGCTTGACTGATTCCTCATTCTCTAATAAAAGCCGGTGATTCAAATTCCTTGCTCCAAGGTCGTATGGCCTGCGAACATTTGTTTACTTTTGGTTACCTGAGCTGGTGATGCAAACTGAACAATTTACATGTGGCTTTTCAAAGACGTAATTGCATGATTTACATCCAGATTCAGCCATTTTAAAAAATAATAATCAAAATACCAATTCCTTTTTCCTAATGCTTAGATCTCGTATTTTTTTTCTCTCCATGAATGCTGATTTTGTTTTTCTTCTTAAAAGTATTATTTAAATTCGTGTATTTCGTATGCGTACTAAGTATGTACTTAATTGTTAACTAATTGTTAAAAGTTATTAAATCACTTAATAACTGTCTATAGTTCATCACTTACTACTACAAAAAAAAAAAGGGTCATCACTTACTGAGGTTCTGGTAGAAGTAGTTGATTAAATGCATATACGGAAAAGATTGGTTTATCA
Source organism: Glycine latifolia (assembly GCA_013407115.1). Taxonomy (NCBI): domain Eukaryota; kingdom Viridiplantae; phylum Streptophyta; class Magnoliopsida; order Fabales; family Fabaceae; genus Glycine; species Glycine latifolia. The sequence goes on along the minus strand of CM023952.1, from coordinate 25,627,614 downwards.
TAAATAAATTAGTTCTTCAAAATGAGCTGGGCTAAATATGTACTTAGCATTAAACATATTTAATCTATAAATATCTAAAAATTGATGACACTAAGTAGATAGATTGGTTTAATAATTAAGAGGTCTTTATGAGAATAAACAATCAATTTAATCCTTCATAGTCACCTATATCACGGCATAAGTTCTTTAAAAGTTTAGATACCAAATTAGTCCATCGAAATTTCTGTCACCAATTCAGTCCTAGAAGAAATCTATCAAATTAGTCTCAAATATTTAATGTCACTAAATTAGTCCTTTGAAAAATCTTTTTATCACCAATTTAGTATCACAAGTTATACAGCTTAGAAACAAATATAGAAACTCTGATTCGGTAAAATATATCACATCTATGTACATGCTGAATCTGAAACTCAGTTTTAGGTTAAAACTCCGACGTTAATTACTAAAAACAAAACACCAAAACTAGGAAACAAAAGATGCAGTTGATAAAGTCTACAGCAACAAAATCTGATATTGATACATAACTCATTCAAATGTACAATTCGAACCCCTCACATATAGCAGTTCTGAAAAGATGAAAATCTAACCTGGGGAGAAGCCTCAAACAAATTCTCCAAAAAGAGGACAAAAAAAGGTGCTTACATCACAGTGTGCTTTCTACTGAATGTAAAGGAAGCTATTTTTTAGACATTATCTGTAATAGGAGACTTAGCTTCCTTACGAAAGGCTTCCCAAATGACAACCTCATGTATGACCTATGCTGCATGCAATGCTTAATATAACAGTTAAATATAATATCACGCTCCAAGGACCATCCATGATTGCCATATAAACAAAAACAGGTGGTATACCCCAACCCAAATAAGCCAATTTGCTTCTATTCTGATGGCTTCATAGATTGGAACTCTTTGAGTGGCTTTGGACTTCCATCTATGGCCATATTCCCAATGCCAACTTCCACAGCCTCCTGCTCAGCTTTTTCCCTCTGCATTTTTTCAGATATTTCCCCTTCAATAGCATCATGCTTCACAGCAGTCAATGAGGGCTCAAGAGTCCGGGGACCTGCACTGAACCAAGGATGCTGAAGGCATTGAGCAGCAGTTGGCCTCTTTTCAGGGACAAAATCAAGTAATGGAAGAAGGAAATCGGTCATGTTATTTGCTTCTTGCTCACTGAAATCATACTTATCCGTCAGCACCTTATTAAGAGGCCAGAAACGCAACCGACGGATGTGCCTCAAATCGCCATATCTGTTGAAAAAATCTCGGGAATAGCGTCCAGCAAGTGCAATCTGAAAGCAACAAATGTTCAATTTATGTGGAAGGGAACAGATAAAGAATTGACATTGATCAATTAAAAACAGATTGCAGTAAACAGCTACCATATTGTTTCTTTTTCAGAAAGCAGAAGAATACATTAAAACAGCACAAGAGTATAATATAATACCATCAGCAAATTGTCTATAATATGTTGGAATAAGTTTTTCTTGATCATATAAATAATTCAACATGCAAACTGATAATAACAATTCAGATATTCTACAGCCAAATGCCAAGCCTACCTTGCGAGGCATCATCCCAAGAAGCTCCATCATCAATGCCAGATGATCCTGTAGAGTAAATTACAAAATGTCAACTTGTTTTTTCATAGATTGAAATTGAAGTCCAAATAACCACAGCAGCATTGCACATTTTTATACATTTCGCACAGGAAGACAGTATACCAATTGAAATGTATAAAAATGTCATACAAAATTGAATTTTCCCATTGCATAACAATAAAACCAAATGGTTAAGGACAACTACTCTCAGAAAAAAACATGATAAAAAGACAGTTTTCATGGTCAAAATAATAATAATAATATTATTATTAATATTAATATTAACAGCAAACATTAGATGATTAGACCAAGAAATGAAGCCAACCAATTCTTTCAAAGTCCAAACAGGTGTACTTACCTCATCCCTATCATAGTTGTCACCACTATGAGGATCAAAAAGAACATCGCCAGAGGCAAGCTCAAAGCAAATGCAAGCAAAGGACCACAGATCTGCTGGAGTTGAGTATTTAGATCCAAGAAGAACCTCAGGACACCTATACTGCCTTGTCTGAATATCATTTGTGAATTGTTTATAGGTCCAACAAGCATTACCAAAATCAACTAGCTTGCACTTAAGATCAACAGCTTCGAGCAACTTCTTTCTTGTAGAGCGGCTACCCCTCCTATTACCATGACTTCCTTGTGGAATATCTTTATTTTCAGAAGTCTTTGTCGATTCATCTTTCCTCACAGGACCATTAGGTTTAACTTCACCAGATTCTACACTTGATTTCACATCATTACTACAATCATCTTGCTCGTCAGGTGCTTTGGAATCCTCCTCAACTTCCTCAGCATTTTCCTTCCCAGCACAGCCTTGAGCAGCCTTTTTAGCCTTTTTCCGCAATTTCTTTTTCTGATTCTTGGTCAGATCTCCATTCAAACTTTTATTTGCTATTGTTGTCCCATTCTTGGTCACAATCTTATCCTTCGTGTTTGGAAGGATAAGTGGAACGCCTGATTTTCTAGGATCCTTAGATGGATCAATTGGAGACAAAAGCAAGACATTCTCAGGCTTCAAATCAGTGTGTATTACAGAAAGCTCACGATGCAAGTAATCCAAACCCACCAAAATATGGAAACAAATTTCCTTGACCATGGGAAGGGGAACCCCTCGATAATCACTATACTTGATAAGTGTGAGAAGATTATCTCCAAGGAATTCAAAAACCATACAAACATGATGGCCATTAGGTCCTGAATGCTTAAAGTGATCCAAAAGCTTTACAACACATTTCTTGTCATCTGGATCCCCGTCAGCAATTTGTTTAAGAATCTTTATTTCATCCATTGCCGCTTCAGTGTAATGCTGAGCACTCTTTTGAATTTTTAAGGCAACATATTGCTGCAAACAGATAATTTAAAGCATCACTAACAAAGTTCCAAACTATAGATTGCCGCATGTATGTTAGCATGCTATTGAAAGAATGGAGAATAACATGGGCCCTAGTTGGATAAACTTCTCCATAAGCCCTTATAGGAGAAGAAAATAAGAAGGAAAATGCATTATTTTACCTTCTTATTTTTCTTCTCCTACAAGTGCTTATGGAGAAGTTTATCCAGAGTCATAGTCCTAAAGTGAATTCCCACCTAATCACAGGAACTCTAGTGTCACACAACAGACATGATCACATAGAAAGAACAAGGGCACAAAAACCCGAGTAACTACTTGCAAAATTTCCAAGCTGATCTGAATAAGAGAGAGATCATTAGTCACAATAAAATAAAACAAAAGATCAAGCACCTAAACCTCCTGAGATCCTATTATCAGATGAGTCTTGAGAATGATAGTTTTTTTTAAGAATAAAATAAACAAATTCTTTCAATCACCAAGAGAAGGGTGCAAGGTCAAAGCCAAACCATTGTTAATTATTCCATAGACACAAGAAAAAAAAAAGGATAATAAATATAAATAAAGCACACACTTTGTCCAAATCTCTCAACCACAAACACTACTCCACAACCCAGATAAACAAAACTCAAACTCTCTAAACTAATTGCAAATTGTCAAAAGCATTCATTTTTATCATCCCCAAGTTGTGCTGTGAGGAAACAAACAAAAGGGCACGCACCGATTTGTGAGTGTCCCAAGCGAGCCAAACAGTGGAAAAATGACCCCAACCAAGCTTGCTCTGCACCACATAGCTCCCATTCTTGAAAGTGTCACCAATCCGAACCGCGTGGTACCCTCCGCGCCTGTAATCTTCGGTTCCTTCGTCCTCCGAACTGTAATCACTCACCTCACTACGGTCCTCCGCCATTGAAGGACCTTCAAACACAAAACCACTGAGACAACGGAAGAAAGAAATTGAGGAAGAAGGATTGGAAATTTCAACGAGGATGAATCGATTTGACCAATGGTGGTTGCGGATGAGAAATGTTGGAGTGAGGTGGAGGCGAGAGAAGGCCTTGAATTCAGTGAACGGTAGAGATGGGAAATTAGGGTTTTTGAGTTGGTCTTGTTGCCGGGAAAACAACGTAAGAACTAAGAACGGAACTTGTCTCAGATACGTGACGTTTCACCATTTTAAATACTCCAGTATAAAATAATTGTGTGATAATAAATTTATAATTTTATTTACTCCTATTAATTAATTTACATCATTTAATTTTTGTAATTTTATATTTATTAATAAATTATATGATAAGAAATACTCCACTAAATTATAAATACCCCACTAATTTATTTTTTTATAATTTTATAAATTTCAAGAAATTATATGATAAGTAATTGTAAAATAATTTACATTAGTTTATAATGGCGGAATGTCTGCTTGAAGTGTGTGCTAAGTGTGGTTTTAACATTTCTATGATAAGAAATATCCCATTAAATGTACTTAGTCATACATAAAATTCACGAATGTTTCACGCCCATAATATAATTACAAAACTAATTAAAAAAATCTCATTAATGAATAAAAAATTTCAAAATAAAAAAAAATGCATTTATCAATATATTACTTTTCGTAATATAAATTATTTTAAAGAAAATCTCAAAAAAGGAAAAAGGATAATAAAATATAGAATGTAATGTATTTTTGGAAAAGTTTGGGTTAATTATGTTTCTGGTTCTTGAAATTTTTTAAGTTTTTATTTTAGTCCCCGAATAAAATTTTGATCAGCCTTTTAATTTTTTACTTAGTTAATGTTTTTAGTTCTTGCTATCAAACAACATTGTTAAATGCTGATTGACGATAATTTCATAATGGATTCATTTTCTGACGATTAAAAATCATTAGAAATTGTTTTGCTGAAATGGAAAACACAGCTACTAGCTGCTAAATTATTTTTTCCATTCATGGTTTTCCCCTTTTCTCCAACAATAATGCAAGCTCAATTCAAAATCAAAATCAGCTTCGGTAAAAAGTCATGTCACTTGAACGGCGCAACCTTCTTCCTTAGACTCAGGGTTTGAGATTACTAGTACAAGGTCACTAACTCCAATAGTGGCATCATATCATATCTAACCCAATATTCAATCTAGTCCACTCCACTTCCTTCGTTGGCATTTCCTGCTCCTCCATTCTCTATGACCAACTCGACGACACTGGCTACCACAATTGACGATGTCGCTACAAGGTCTTCAATGGTTAGGGATTTTGCGGCTTCAAATGGTTCCATTTCAGCAAAAGAAGCACACTCTATTAAGGGCTTTGAGGAGAGGGTGTTGTTGACAGTGGAGTGGGTTCAAGAAGGAGTGGCGTGAAGATGGTGGTGACGGAGGGAAGATGACGCGGTTGATATTGGAGGGGAAAAGGAAATCGTCATTGGTTTGTTAGGAAAAGGTGCTGGAGGTGGTGCTGGAGGAGTCGTTGGAGTCAAAGTTTGAGAAATTTTGGGTTTGAGAAGTGCAATGGGGATCGGGGAAATCAGTGGGAGGGAGAAGGTAGCCGAGAGGGAAAGAGGGTTGAGGTGTTGGTTTTGCTATTGTTGAACACTGGAAAGTGACTCAAAATTAGGACAAATAAATTGTGTTATTTATTTGAACAAAGAAAATTCTAACGTTTTTTAACCACTAGAAAATGAAGTTATTATAAAATTATTGTCACATCATCATTTAACTGTACTATTTGATGAAAAGGACTAAAAGTTTAAGTACTAAGAGTGATCAAAATTTTATTGAGAAACTAAAAATGCAAAACTTCATAGATTAAAAATATAGTTAATTTTTTAAGTTTTTATTTTTCTTATGTCTTAAAATTTATCAATATAGTTTTGAGGGTTAAATATATGTATAATTTATATAAATGAAAAAAATTTAACTTTAGTCCTAAAAAATGGATTATTTATAGTTTATTGTTTATTAAAATATGTCATTATCCTTTAAAAAACAGGATTTTGTCTTGTAATATATATATATATATATATATATATATATGGTTTCATAAAAAAATGTTCACAATTTTTTGTCCTATAAAAATAGACAATAAAGAAATTAATTTTCATGCATTATAATCATGAAAAAATATTTATATTATCAACTAGTAAAAAATTAATGATATTTTTTATATTTAGAAATTATAACTAATGAAGTTTGAGATTGGTAAAGAGTTATATTACCGTCAGTCATGGCAATGGGGTGGGACAGGGGTGGGTTTTGCATTCCTTATCCCCGCCCCCAACTCTAAAATCACTCCCCGATTGTGTTCTCAATCCCCGATCTACATTGGGGTTAAAAATATATACCTAATTCCTGTTCCTGTTGGGGGTTGGATTTCCTCGTCCCGCCCCCATTAATTAATTAAAATTAAAAATAATATGACTTTTGTTATTGAAAAAATAGGCTGAAAAGATTAGTTACATAACAAAAAATAATAAAAAACTCCATTCAAAATATGATAATGAAATCATAATTTAAAAATTACAAAAATAAATCAATCAATTCAATTAAAATCATAAAATCTAAATATTGCATAAAATAAGGACATGCATATTTAATTTCTCCCAAAATATAGTATCATTTAAATATATATTGTTCTAAAATTAAGTAGCACATCTTTCAAATTTCATAATAAAAAAACAACTTAAATATAATTTTTTATTTTTTTAATATTATTTATTACGAAACAGGTTTGAGACGAATATCAAATAATTTCATATCCGTCCTCACCCCCACCTCCAATCCCTGCTTTTAATTAATGAAAAAAATTTGATCCCAACCCTAAATCTAATTAATGTCAAAGTCAAGACAAGTTCGATTCGCTGTTTATTACCTCATATTTCGTTTTCATGTCTAATTGACAGACTGAATAACACAAAGAGTTATATTTGTTTTTTTTCCTGCAGGCAAAGAGTACATATCTTAGTCAATAACGTAATCATTAATTTAATAATATTAATGATTAGTCATCCATTACCGTAGTTCGTGATTCATATCATGATTTTGTGTTCTAGAGAGGATAAAGCGCCTGCGTGTACGTAACTTCCGCGAACATTGAACGGTTGCTATTCAAGAGGGACCCACGTTTAATCTCAAAATTTTCAGAAGGATTATATAACGTGTCATCTTATGCTGCGTTTGGATATAAATCAAGGCCGTCCAGTGTGGAAAAATAAGTCATCAATTTTGCATGAACCAGTTATTAATTACTATAAATTTAATAATATTTTTTATCACGTTTATCTATTATAAAAATGTCAGTCATTAAATTTTAAATCAGTGGCCAAAATTTCAAAGTCAAAACTTAAAGAATCTAAATTCATCTAAATTGTCCTCTATTTTAGTTTTTTCGTGTGTTTAAAATAAATTGAGAAGGTATATTTAGGATATTATATTTAAGTTGTTGCATTTGTACAAAAAAATACAATAATTCTTACAGTGAAAAAAAAAAGATAGTGTGATATGATATAATTTAATTTTTATGTACTTCTAGTATAAAAATGTTTAAATTGTCAACTAATTTTAAAAAATTATCAGAGATAATTTTTAATTAGTTATTACAAGTTTCAATAAATTTATCATATATAATCATCTATAATTATATGATAGTGTGACATTTTCGATGTATTTAAATTAAATTGAGAAAATATAAAATATAGTATGTAAATAACATTGTTATTTTATCTAAATATGCAAGGATTTTTTTTTTCTTTTAGATTCAGAAAAAAATAGAGTATCTTCATTGCCTTAACAGTTTGTTGTTTGGACTGATCCTTTATTTTGCAAACTATTTAGGTGCGGAAACATATTATTTAGGTAAAGTTGGTACTTCCAAATATTTGACACCAGAACCGGTTTGGTAGTTAGCTGCTGGATGAATCGTGTTTAGAATATCAATTTAATAACTTAAAATGCAGAAACATCAAAATTAAAAGAAAGGGAAAAATTATTTGACACCTCAAATGAACACTCCTATGTTGACAAAGGAAATGAGAAGGAAATGAAAGGGGTAAACTAGTACTTTGGTCCCCAAAAGTGTAATATTCAATCACTTATATTTTTGAAAGTATGAAAACATCATTTAAATTTTAAACGTGTAATTTGTTTGTCATAATCAAATAAATTTTTTCGTTAAAATTAACATTTTTGCCTATGTGACATATTATTTGTTTATGTAATAATTGATAGTACAAATGTAGATAACATATAACAATCTTATGTATACATGACAATTAACGGTGTGCACATGGCTATTTAGTCAGGAATCAAATGATAATAATTCGGTTATCACTTGTCATTTATGTACACATGGTTAACTATCACATATAAATTAGTTTGTTACATGTTATTCAAGTGTGTATCATCAACTACCACGTAGGCGAATAACAAGTCATGCAAGCACAAACGTTAGTTTTAATGGAAGTTTTTATGAAAAAGATTAAAATGATAAACAAATTACACTTTTAGAGACCTAAATGTCATTATCATATTTTTAGGATCTTAAGTACAATGAGTTACACTTTTGAAGACAAAAATCTCACCTCACTCGAAAGGAAAACAATAAATATAACAAGTAAAGTATTAAATAAAAGAGATAGATAAAAAAAAGTCTAAAATTAGCGTGAACAAGTGAAATTATATATTTCTTTATTTGATACCACGACATTTGTGCAAAATATCTACTAATTTTGTTGATGATTAATTTTTGTCAGAGAATTTGACTAATCACCCTTAATGATATCTCCCTTCCCAATCATGTTTTTCTATCAATAAGGATCGAACTTGAGATTTTACATAAAGAGACCAAGTCGTACTACTTGAATCAATAACTTATTAATAAAGTTATATACTTTTAGGTGGAAGAAAAATAAGAAGGAAAGGAAAAAAAATGTATCAAGTGAAATAACATAACATACACTTCATTTGATGTAAACGCATGGTACTTGTTGATTCTTTTGGATACAAAAATATATTTTATTTAAGTTGTATAAAGTTCCTTTATAGATGAACTAATTTATAAAATATTTATTAGTATAATAATAATTATTACTATTATTATTATTTGGTTTAATGGTGTTAAAATTACAACCTTCTTTTATTTTCAATTTTTCTCTTATGCATATTTTTTTTTTCATTTTTTAACACACCTAGCCTAATAATTTATTTATGCTATGATTGTATGAATAAATCTGAGTCAAATAAGTAATAACTACCAAAACAATAGAAGAGATCCTTTCATGTGATTGGTGGGCTATAACATCCTGGACGCTGACGAGGACGGGGAGTGATCGCGGGTACAATGAGGCACGGACAAAGAGTGACTCCTGGCAGGCTTTCAGCGGGAGGGGTCCAGAGGCTGTACAGGTATGAGACTGTACAGTTGATGATAACTTAAAAGGAAATAATAGGTACTACCTATACCAACAAGGTACATCTACTTTTCGGTAGCCTATAACTTAAGAACTCCACAATTAAGCGTGCTTGACTTGGAGCAATTCTGGCATGGGTGACCTCCTGGAAAGTTTCTCAAGAAGTGTGTGAGTGAGGACAAAGCACGTTGAAAAGTCTTGTATTGGTATATGGGAACAATTATTAATTTGCTCTATTGATCTTTCATTCAATACCCTGCCTAGGGCCCTAGGCCCAAAGGCTTCAGTAGCCAAAATGGGCCACAACAGTTTCATTCTCTTTGTCATTTTGTATTGTGAGGACAACTATTTCCTCAAGTGTCAATGCATTGCATCCTCATATATGATACAACTTGTCAAGTTGAATTGCAACTTTTTTTCTCCTGCAAAGCATCGACTTCCTTTTCTGGGGGTGGGAAGCAAAGATAGTACAATATTTTTGAACATTGGTCTGGATGATAATTTTGATGTATAAACTATAATAATATAAACAAACAAGATGTTGTTGATTGTTGCATGCACAATTTCTTTACTTCCTTACGTTACCTTGTTGATTTATTTATTTGATTGCTGTAAAATAGAAAAAGAAGACAGCTTCAAACATTCGGAGGAACCAAGGCAAAGAGGAGAGGAAAATAAAAATAAAAAATGGAGTTTACAAGGTAGCCGTCTATAGACCCCACTTCCCCAATATTTTATTTTTCTAGGAAAAGAAGAAGAGAAATTGTTTAATATATTAGTACCAAAAAGTTCAAAACAACACTGAAGATTCAATTATTCATGAATGTGCACCCATCCAGTGATTATGACTACGAGATACATGCATATGAGAACGATGGTGTAATATGAAAAAAGGAAAAAAGCATCTCAAAGCTGACCCAGGGGGAATTAATACGAGAAGAGAACCAATTTTGGTTTCCATGTATGCTACAGTGTCTGTTTTAATTCAAATTAGCACCACTCAAATTTAACCTGATATATGCAATTAGGTGCGTCATTTGTTTTTTGAGAACATGAATATCTTTCATGTTATGTTCGAGTCAGATAATTATGTCATTTAAACAAAATAGCAAAAACAGATTCCATCATATTCTTTTAAATTTGGTATTATTTCGATTTGAAGGCTCGTGCTACACATTATTGAGAAGAAATTTCTAGAGTGGCCAAGTGTAGCTTATGATTATTAGATGAATTAGCAACTTTGACTTTCCAGTTATATGCTTCTTTCGCAAGAGATAATTTTTGACCGAAGTAGTTATTTTGACTCTTTTGGCAGTCTTATTATTGACAAAAATGTTCATAATTTTATTTGTTTAACAATCTAGGGATTCAGATGTGTATTTCCCCTTTAGATGCATGAAAGAGTTTATGATTTTAAATTAATTAATTATTGATGTAACTATGCGTGGATTTGGAAGCACATCTCTTGCAAGGAAAGTTCAGCATAATTGAGTTGGTGAAAAGCTAGAGATGGGTATATCTGGTGCACAAGTTATATATGTGCTTTACTCTATAGTGGCCGGTTCATTCAACTGAATATCCTAATTAGCATTCTTGGTCAACTTATTGAACGCGAATGAAGAAAATATCAACATTGCCTTGACTTATTCAGGTTCTTACAAGAGTTTAAAAAGTTAAATGGTTCAGTTTAGTTCTTATGGTCAACATTTCTTTAATATAATATAAAAGATGGTAACGGAGATTTTATCTTTTTCTTTCTACGGTTGAAGAAAAAAAAAAGCATAAAAAACACGCTAATTAAACTCTCATTATTGAACACAAGTATTTTTAAAAAAAAAGGTTTTTTTTATTATTAAATTAGACATTGTTTTATTATTTGACATATGTCACAAAAATGCGCGCTAATTTTATTTTTCAATGTATTTTTCTACACATTATTTGGGGATTAGTTTTTCTAAGAAAGTCAATGTTTGGGCGTCAGCTTAATTTATGGAACTTTCGTCATCCAAGTTCTCCTGTTTTGACAACAAAACATGTGGTGTATCTATTTCAATCTTCTAGAATATGTCATCATCCTTTGGAAATCTTAAGAGTTCCAATCAAACAAATTAATACGTAATTAATATCATAATATGAACAAGATGAAACGTTATCATTTCCTTTGGAGTTTTTACGTCAAACAAGTCAGTTAAACGTGGCACAAACATTACGAAATGATAAGGGGGAAAATTGTGTATATGACAAGAAATTCATTTTGTAATGTCGATCAATTCTTAATATGTAATCAATATAGCCATTATCAATTTCTTTTTTCAGAAATATAGTTATTATCAATTAATGTATGCTTACGGTGAGATAAAAAGTATAATTTTCTAATGGACTGCTGAAAAATGTTTAATTGTAATTTTATCTATTTAATTTGAATTATACATGATTTTGATTGACAAATTATTTTTAAATTTCTCTAAAAAAAGGTATTTTTAAATAAACTAATATTTACTACTTATGGATCAACTAATTTTTTCCAGCTTAACTAGTGTCTCAACTCTCAAGTTTAAATTCAAGTATTCAGTGAATTAGAGGTTAATGTGTTAATTATTTATAAGATATGAATCAATTAAGTCTCTATTTATAAAATTAAGTAAATTTAGTCCATTTGCTAATTTTTATTTCACCTTAAATTTTAAAAATTTCATTGTTTTACTCAAAATATTCACCAATTAAATTTATGAAATTATTTAAAACCTTATTTTGTTTAAATTTCATCAATCAAGAACTTAAAATAAAAAGTTTTAAACTTAAACCCTTTAACCTTAATTTCACATGCTATGTATAAAATATTTTAAGTTTTATTAATTTTTCAATATTTTTCATTTCTAAATGTTTAAATTATTTTATATTTTAAATCCATTTTTTAAAATATTTAGATAGAAAATGAAAATTTGTAAGTTTTTTAAATAGAAAAAATTACTCAATTTTAAAAGTAGAAAAATTAATGAAACTAAAGCAATGCATGATTTAAATTAAAGAAAATAAATTTATATTTAAGAAAAACCAAACACAAATTGACGTGTGAGCATAAGTACTCTTAGGACCTCTTCATGGACAGTTGCTTAATTGATATCTTAAGATAAGAGCGATTCCTTAACGTTTTATTCTCGTTGAAGCAAGTTCAGGTGATACGGTGCGTTTCTTTACTTTAAGATCTGAATCTTATATAAGCAATTTCTCTTCAAGGTTTCTCAAGAATAAATAATAATTTCTCTAAAAAGAGAATAAAAAATAATTTTTCAAACCCAAATTCAAAAAAAGAAGAGGAAATAAAAAAAATGAATTACTTAATTTTTTTTATCATATTGAAACAAATTTGTATATAAATATCTTAAATGTATATGACATTGCAGAATTTATCTACAGTAATTTAATATACTCATACTGAAAGTGAATATCTTTTTAAGTATTAAAAACATGCAATGGGCCGTTAGAATGAACCGTACTTGTCTGCTACGACTTCTCTTTTTCGCAGCCTCCTGTTCCGTTCTGTTGTGTGGAGCTCGCTGACTCAGGTACGTACGGTAACCTTCTATAATAAAGACAATGGTCATTCCTAAAAGAGAAATTATAATCATAAAAGATAAAAAAAAAATTTGATATTTATTTTACGTGATAATGAAATAAAGGCCCTACAAACCCACAAAATCCCAGTTCTGCCCATTCAACGTACATTGGCTATATATAGAGAAATATATATAAAAAGAACATAGCAAACTATTGGGGGTCAAATGGGAATATGCAAATGGAAGCTTTGGCTTTTTTAGGATATTATTTATCCTTATTGTACTTTATCTTTCCGTTTCTACACTACAAAATTGAAAGCAAAAGATGGTTTGGTTGTAGTGGATGTGGCCTGCATTCACTCTCTTTGAAAAATCGACCATCTAAAGTTGAAATTTGAAATAATTGTGCATTGGGCTTAGCTAAAGCTTGATTTGATTTTGATGTGGTGCAATTTGCAAAGCTAAAGCTCAAAGTAATCCTATTTCTTAGTATTTTAATTAGTTTATGTCCCCCCTCTGTGCTTTCCCCCTTAGGTGACACCAAAAAATTGGGCGTTATATAAGGAAAGCACAATTAATGAATGTATAAACATATAGTGTACGATTTTTCGGTTGTGGAATGAATATCATATAGATTGTGAATTAATTAATGATGTAGAAAAAAAAGACTAGGAGTGTGAAAAAAATCATTATAAAGTAAACAACTCTAAAACCAAATCGGATTACACAATAAAAAATCACACTGATAGAAAAAAGAACCAAATTTTAGAATCGGTTTTTGACAAGTATTTTGGGTAGGTTTGAAAAAAGTCAGTGGTTAGGATGTACTTGATTAGTATTAGTTATTTTTTATTTTATTTTTAATTAATTTGTAGTATTTTTTTAATTGTAGTTCAAGATATTAACAATTGATTAATGTAACAATACTAAAATGCAATGGCAGCCTATTCTCAAATTTAAGAGTTATTTTTTAGTATTTTAATTTATAAATTACTCAATTTTAAACCTTATCTGGACTACAATGATAAAAAAATTAGGGACCGAAAGAGAACTATTTTTAAATTACGAGAACTAAAAACACTAATATTTTAATTTAAAGGACAAAAAATAAACTTAGTTACCAGCCAAAAAAAAGAAGATAGAAAGCCTGAAAGGGAAAAAAATGACATATTCAGCTGACGCTTTCCATGTCCTTGATTGATACTATAAATTTAAAAGAAAATAATTATATGCACGTAATGTTTTTTTATATTCTTCTTATTATTAGTAGTGATAAAATTGTTAATTTTTATAATAGTTATTCTATATAGACTGATTTTTCATTTGTTTACGTTCTAGATTTCATGACCTAAGCTCATATTAAAGAATAGAATAAAGTTAATATGCTGGTTGAATATTGCATGTTGGTGAGGATCTAATCTAACTCATTGTAAATAAAGGTTAACTTAAATATTGGAGCCTGTGTAAATATATTCCTGGAGCTCTGCTCGTGTAGAGAGAAGAGATATTCCTTAGATTGATATTCAACGACTGATGATGATATAATTTTATATGAAAAATAAGTTTAATTTAAAAAAGAATACATAAAATATTATTATTGGTGTTGTATTAGATTAGAATTTTAAAAATTTATTTTAGTATAAAAAGTTTTATAAATTTTAAAGATTATATAGAAATATTATGACTTATAAGATTTTGCAGATTCTTTCTTTTGGATTTGAACACTAGATTTGAAATTACACGTAGATTTTCTGATTTTTTTCTTAATTATTACAATCATTTCATGATAATTCTAATGACATATTTAAATAGGTGCAGTAATAAGAAGAAGAGAGTGGAAAATGGTAAAAGGGTAACTAAGTTATGTGGATGACAAAATTAAAGATAATAGTTATGAAAATATTGTGTCCAGCAAATGAACATAATCAATGTAAGAAAAATATGGTTAGTCTTAACAATAAGACAAACATTAATTTAGTTTAGGAAAAAAAGAGAAAAGTGCATAGGAGAGAAATATATTTGATATTTTTTATTTCAAAATAATAAGAGAAATATTACATATCTTAAAAAATATTAAAGAGAGAAGATGATATATACTATGAGAGAAAGGAAAGTCTAGTAACCAATAAAAAAGAAAGAAAAAAGTCTAGTAAAATCTCATGTGTTTAGGTGAAATTTTTTTATAGATGTTTTATACTTAAAAATCTCATAAAATTTATTGAAATTTGTATATTTTAAAATATTAAAAGACTTTTTATAAGTTATAAAAATTTATAATTAAAATACCATCAAATTTTGTTATCTTTTTTAAAAAATCTTAATTAAATACTATAAAACTTATTTATATTATTTAAAAATTCTGATTGAATATCACACCTTTTTTTAAAATTTTTTTTTTTAAAATTATTTGAAATCTTAATCCAATATATCCTCGAAGATTGTAGACTTACATTTTTAATTGAAGTTAAATAATGTTGTATGCTTATTTCAATACAAATATAATGAATAAAAACAAAAGGAAGGATCCTCGTATTTTTATAAAATTATTTCTTATCTCAAAAATACTTTTTCATTTTGAAATCCAAATACACCCTTAATGGGCAGTGAAACGAGTTTTCAGCGTATCTGTTCTGACCAAAAGAGAAACTTCCAAAACTAAATAAAACCACCCCTTATATTCATCCATTCATTATTCATGATAAAAAATAAAAACGCGTGCGAAGGACGCATATGATTATGTAACATGTACTGTTACTGTTAGTTTTATCAAAGAAGAAGAAGTTCCGTTCGCTTCCGTTGAATTAACCGAACAAAACCATTAATAAAAAAAAATGATAGAAGACATAGAAAGAGAATGACAACTTTACGTAATCCATAGTTGAAACTTGAAAGTCGAAATTCTCTCTGTTGTCTTGGAACATACCTCTAAAAACTTCTCTTCTTTGTCCCAAACAAACTTCATTACAAATACATTCCCTGTCTCTCTCTCTCTTCTTCAATTTCGATGAGATGAACAATAACAACAACATCCTCGTCCTCCTCAACTTGTGCCTTATTAATCACACTCGTCTCGCGCGCAGTAGTGTCTCAAATCTCAATTCCATTTCCCTTTCCTCTTCTTTCGGAGCCCCCCCCACACACATACGTACATATATACGTTAACACGTACGTAAGTTTTATATTGTAAAAAATATTAATTACGACATATACGACACGAATGGCGGCGGCGGCAGCTGCTGCTTTTGTTATCTCCGTCGCGCTGTTGGCGGCTGTAGCTGGCGGATCGCCGGCGACTCTGACTTTGGAAAGAGCGTTTCCGACGAATCACGGGGTGGAGCTGAGTCAGCTGAGAGCTCGCGACGAGTTGAGGCATCGCAGAATGTTGCAGTCTTCAAACGGCGTCGTGGATTTCTCCGTTCAAGGCACCTTCGATCCCTTCCAAGTCGGGTAAATTATTCTGTCGGTTCCTCCGTTTTTCACTTTTCACCTTTTTTTTTCTTTTTTCTTTTTTGGTTTCGTGTAGTTCAATCAATTTCTGAGGCTTTTGAATTTGTCTTGGGTTCTGATTAACTACTTATCTGTTAATATCGTTTTGATGCGCTATTTTATTTTATTGATTAATTTGTGGTCTTCCTTTAAATTATATTAATTTTGGAATTAATGGCTTATTGCAGGCTCTACTATACAAAAGTGCAGTTGGGTACTCCTCCAGTGGAATTTAGTGTGCAGATTGACACTGGTAGTGATGTTCTCTGGGTTAGTTGTAACTCCTGCAATGGTTGTCCTCAAACAAGTGGGCTTCAGGTAAATGCAATTTTCTCTATTTTATAAGTCCCTGTTTGAATAAATTTCTCTATAAACACTAATAGGAAAAGAAATAAGAAGGTAAATTGAATTAAGCTTCTTTGATAAGTTAAAATTAGTTTTGTGAAAGCTAATTTATAAAAGCTCTCACATTCAGCTTCTTGTTAACTTTAACTTCTGCATAAGCTAATTTCAGAAGCTTAATTGATTTTATATTTTTGTTTTCTTCTCTGCAAGTATTTATTGAGAAGTTTTATGACTTTTATCCAAACATGGTCTAATTTGATGTTATGTTTGTAGAATAGTAAGGTGAACAACATGCCCCCAGAATTTGTGAATATTTTGTGGTTGTTGGATTTTGTTACAGATTCAGCTCAATTTTTTTGACCCTGGAAGTTCATCAACATCTTCAATGATCGCTTGTTCTGACCAAAGGTGCAATAATGGAATACAATCATCAGATGCCACCTGTTCCAGTAAGAACAACCAGTGCTCCTACTCTTTCCAGTATGGAGATGGGAGTGGGACATCAGGCTATTATGTGTCAGATATGATGCATTTGAACACCATTTTTGAGGGATCCATGACCACGAATTCTACCGCGCCTGTAGTTTTTGGGTGAGTTTTCATGAGCCTGAAATGGTTGATTCCATTCCTTTTTTTTCATGTTTGTTGTTGGTTTAATCTTGGAAAGCATTGGTTTTTGAATGGAGCAGATGTAGCAACCAGCAAACTGGGGACTTGACAAAGTCTGATAGAGCAGTTGATGGGATATTTGGATTTGGGCAACAGGAAATGTCTGTCATTTCTCAGCTCTCCTCACAAGGGATTGCTCCAAGAGTATTCTCTCATTGTCTGAAAGGAGATAGTAGTGGTGGGGGAATATTGGTTCTTGGGGAGATTGTGGAGCCAAACATAGTCTACACTTCACTTGTCCCAGCACAGTAAGTGCCTTTCATCAGAATAAAACTTGTGCTTTTTTTTAGTGTTTTGCTAAATAATAAATGCACGATGGGGGGTAACCCGAATTCTTTAGTATAGTAGTAAATGA
Source organism: Glycine latifolia (assembly GCA_013407115.1). Classification (NCBI taxonomy): domain Eukaryota; kingdom Viridiplantae; phylum Streptophyta; class Magnoliopsida; order Fabales; family Fabaceae; genus Glycine; species Glycine latifolia. The sequence goes on along the minus strand of CM023952.1, from coordinate 25,609,853 downwards.
ATGGAGGTTTGTGCCTTTGTTCTTAGGAGCATAAAAATTGTTTGCATTTATGTTTCAGCTCTACTGATTGATGGCAATTATATAATTTTGGAAATCTTTCAGTGTTTTCTAGGCTTCTAATTATTCATCTAATCAAGATGTTAAAATAAAGTTTCTGTATGTCAATCTTGGATGTTGAAATCCCTTTCTAGCATATAGGTTTGGAATGTGATTGTGAAGAATGGAATGCCTAGATGAAGATATGACTCTGGCACCAATCGACAGCAATGAAACTATGGATGGCATGTTAGTGCTTTGAGCGAGATCAATGATAAATATAGGTTTAGTCAGCATTTAATTAGGTGGTCCTTAACTCCTATCTATCTTAACAAGGTTAAGCCTGAAAGAAGTTGAAATCAGCCCTTAGTACCCAAAATGAAATATATTCTACCATAAATCAGAGTAAGATGTACATTCATTATTGTATATTAAAAGTTTTATAAAGAAGTTGGATAAGGATTTGTAGAATTTAAAAACTTTGTGGAAATAGGTATCTGTACTTAAGTGGCTTGAAAGAATGTCACTCTATAGAAGTGTTTAGACTGACTGCTTTGTTTGCAACTATTTCAGGCCTCATTACAATTTAAATCTACAAAGTATCTCTGTCAACGGCCAGTCATTGCAAATTGATTCTTCAGTTTTTGCAACATCAAACAGCAGAGGTACCATTGTTGATTCTGGAACAACTTTGGCGTACCTTGCAGAAGAGGCTTATGATCCCTTTGTCTCTGCGGTGAGTTTCATTTAGGTAATTAAATGTTATTCAATTTATCAACAACATATATTGATTTGATGCATAATGTCATGCATTATTTATCAATCATTGCATACTTTTTGCTAGGTTGGAGTTTATCAAATATTAATGGCAAAATGCTTTTTTTCATTAATGCAGATCACAGCTGCAATTCCACAATCTGTACGCACTGTTGTTTCCAGGGGAAATCAGTGTTACTTAATCACCTCCAGGTTAGGCTGAACATTTAATGCCTCCTTTTTCTGGACCTTTTTTTTCAGTCCATCCTCCTTTTGCTAATTGAGTGCTAAAAAATAGATCATCTCAATACTCTCTTTTCCTAACTCCTTTTATCTGTACTGTGTTTAGTGTCACTGACGTTTTTCCTCAAGTAAGTCTGAACTTTGCTGGTGGTGCATCTATGATTTTAAGGCCACAGGACTACCTGATACAGCAGAATTCTATTGTAAGTATTCAAACTTCAATTTCTATTTTTTCAATTTTCTGAGGACTAGCCTGGATTCCTTGATTTCCAAAGATATTGATGTCAAGTCAGAATGAGTTGCAATTGATAACGGTTGAAGAATCATTGTCATCAATCTAATTTTTTCTCCCTTTCCTTTCACTTGTTTGTACCATAAAATCTTATTTTGATTTTACTTTTGTTTCAATGGGTGCCTCGTGTGCCTTTATGACAATTTCCTTGGTAAATTCTCATATTCTTGTATAAAACTAAGAATTTCTTATGGCATATGATATTACCAAAATTACCCTCCAGTACAACGAGCTCCTCTTGCACTTCCACTATATTTGGTTAAATATTACCATTCCTCGTGTCTTGCTAACTTTCTTTTGAGTGCATTATCAGTAAAAAAATGACAACTTTTCATCCAATTCTCATTACATGTCATTTTTCAATTGAAATCTGATACCTTAAAGTGTTGAGAACATTTTTAGACACGTCTCATAGATACTTCAGGGTAAATTATAGTTCAATTTTTATATACTCTATGTATCTCCCTAAATGCTATGGTGAAACTATGTTACAGGGTGGTGCAGCAGTGTGGTGTATTGGTTTTCAGAAAATCCAGGGTCAAGGGATAACAATTCTAGGAGGTATAATACATTAATACCAATTTGAACACTTTTGCTCATAATATTCATCTCTTGCATGGTGATGTCTAGCATGGATAAATAGAATAATTTTTGCATTTGATTGAAGGTCAACTTAAAAGTTTGAAGCTTGAACCTATATTTTGAAACAAAATTGTTATGTTGATTAGATTTTTCTGCCCATGAATAGCAAAGTATCGTATTATAATCCCCTCCTGTTTACCTGCTTCCCCCACCTTCATCCTCAAAATAATCACTACTAGTTCATCATGTGTTAGGGATATTTTCTTCAAGAGTATGATACTAACAACATCACTTTCTGTTGTGGCAGATCTCGTATTAAAAGACAAAATTGTTGTTTATGATCTGGCTGGTCAACGCATTGGATGGGCTAACTATGACTGTAAGTTTCAGCCACACTACCAGAAACGCATGCAGATATAGTGGATGTCACAATTTGCTTTTTTCATGAGGCTCTTAAGTTATTCCTTTTCCACTTAACCACTTGTTCTTCTGAGCATGGGACCGGCATAACATAAGAGCCAACAACTTTGTTCTGTAGTTCTAATTTATCTTCAACACTTGTTCACTTCAAATTCAACAATGCAGGTTCTTTGTCGGTGAATGTCTCTGCAACAACTGGCACGGGCAGAAGTGAATTTGTGAATGCTGGTGAGATAGGTGGGAGCATCTCTTTACGTGATGGACTCAAGTTGACAGAGACAGGATTCTTGGCTTTCTTTGTGCATCTAGCGCTAATTTACTTTGTTGGATTCTTATAGCATTTAATATCGTTAGAGATATTCTTTTGCCGGTATATATTTGTGTCAATCGGCAAGACCACATTAATTTGAATGTTGCTTTTGTGCCTCCTTTCTGCACAATATAGGCTTGTCCGGTTTATCATCCTCAGTGATTCTGTTGAAGGCTATTAGTAATGTAGAATCAGATAATAGCTCTTTACTTTTGGCAGTGTTGTAAATTATTTCACAGGATTATTGATTGAAACGTACACACGTTATTATAAAATACAGTCTTTTCTTCCCTAGTTTAGTTGAACTTGGTTTATGCTTACAATAAATGTTTGAAATAGTAGTGGTCACCAAATACATCATCCGCTTCTGAAGTGTGCTTGCTTACATGATAATTAGGTTTCTTCATTGTGCAGAGAAGGAAAAACTTTATAGAAAATATTATATAGATTCAATGGAACTTTGTAGCCGATCATTACAATTTGGACTCCCAACTTCAATTCCCATTTTCTTGGAAATGAAACTGAAATAATCATAATTTCTATATTTGAGACAGAATTGATAAATTGAAATACAATTCCAAATTAAATTGGAATGCTGTTAAAAGATGCCAATGGGACCAATGGTGATGGTGATCAGAAGGCACCGTAAATCAGTGACAGTTATTGTTCATTGGCAACGACATGACATATCAAGTGCCGACTACAATTCTTCTCAACACCAATGATTGCCATAGTACATCAATTGCAATGCTACACTACGTCAAAATTTAGATACTGTTGTTCATGTGTTTCTAGTACTGTTTTTCAATTATATTTAAAGTTTTATCTCAATAATCTTCATAATAAATAAAAAGTTTATATTAAAGTTCAATATAAATTAGTAATTATCTGAATCTGTTTTTTTCTTTTAAATACATTATACACTATGTTTTTTGTTCCATGAAATTAAACAGAATTGGAATTCCAATACTAATGCACACACCAAACAAGATCAGTGATTTTGGAAAGTTCAAGTACAAATTCAAAGGATCAATTCCAAATGCGAATCCATGAACCAAATGGAACCTAATGGCCCTGGATATTAAATATTTTGACATCTAATCTGAAGATCTATCCTTAGATAAATGCAATTGACAAAACATCCACAATAATCCAAAATGTCCAGTAAGAGAGGGGAGGGAACCGGGATATGCTTCCTACACCATTAACATTTTTAATACACCATTTTCGTAAGAAGGAAATACCAAAAATACCCTTCACATTTTATTTCATACGGATCCGCAAAACTCATACGGATTGGCGAATCCATAAGATTGCCAATTCGTATGAGTTTTTTTTTACGTTAAAATATATTTTATGAAATAATTTAATTCATGTTATTAATACAATGCTCCAACCAATTGAGCTAATAGACCAATTATGTTAAAAATAATAAATGTTGATACATATAACACTAAATTTTTTAATGTATATTTAATACACATATAATTTTACGTAATAAATTTTGTAACAATTAATTTTGATCTAATAATTAATTTATCATATAACTTTACATAATAAATTTTGTTAATAAATATGATGTTATTTGGGACTTTGCCTAGGACGTGACCCTTAGAGATTCCATCGCTTATGCTATAGGCCTTGATGTTATTTGGGATGTGGGGTTTTGGGAAAATGATTGCATTGGATTTGTGTGTGCCAACGAAATAGAATGAACAGTTTGGAAGGGAATGAGCTAGTTTGAGGACATGATTTAAGAGAGGCATAAGGTGGTTGCCAAAAGGGAAAGCAATAATAAAATTTGAACCTTGGACCATAATATATGTTTATCATTTGGCTTAGTTTGGACACATGACATGATCAAGTAATTATTTTTTGTAAATTAAAACATTGTTGGACTATTACCATATGTTATGTGGAGTTTGGTGATATCATGCATATCTGATGGTTTCGAATTTTATGTTAATATCTCTTATAAATCTGTTGGGTTTTGGAGCATCACGTTAATAACATGAAGGTCATAGGTTTGAGACCTGCATGCGTCATTATTTTAAATTATTTCGTAAAATATATTTTAATGTAAAAATAAGCTTCTTACGAATTCATCAATCCGTATGAAGCAAAACGTGAAGGATATTTTTGATATTTTCCTATTACGAAAATGGTGCATTAGAAATGTTAATGATGTATGAAGCATATCTCGAGGGAACCGGGGGTTAACACGTTAATATTACACATTCCAACTAGACCTGCTGAAAGTGTGGCCCCAAGAGAGGGAGGGCTAGGCCTTAAGGTTTAGTTTGGTTTGATTGATGGAAATAATATTGAAAGGATGAAAATAATATTAGATATTTGGTGTAGGAGAAATCATGTGGAAATAAGTTAAAAAATAATGGAATCTGTTTAGATTATTTTTTATTTATTTTCACTCATTTCTCTATCTCTTTCCTCATCTTTTCATTATTTCTCTTCAACCAAATAATTTTACTTATCACTTTATTTCTTACCTATTTTTATTCTCCTTTTTTAAAATTTCCGTCTCCTCCATTTCTCCCCTCTATACCAAACACAGCATAAATAAACAAAGTTCTTTTAGGGAAATTGTTATCTCTTTTTTTTTTCTTCCTCTCTGCACCTTCCAAAATCTAGTGTCCTTGTGCTTGTTTGTAATAAAAAAAATACATTTTCATGCAAAATAAATAATAATCATAGTTATTAATCCCTAACAATATTGCAATGCAGCCAATCCCAAAACTTATTCTCCAGAAAGCACAGACACCAAGTAATCAATATGTTGAAAACTCGGTCTCACATGTACAGGTAACAAGATGGTCCAGTTAAGTCGAATATTTGTAATATTGACAATAATTCAAGCATGTTTCTTCATATATAAGGCTCAATTAATGATTGAGTATGACCATGGCTTGATGACTTATTCACCCGGAGGAAGTAGATAAAAAGGTCAAGATGTAAAGAGCAAGTAATATAGATTTTGTAGTGGAATTATGTAATACTTATCCATGTGTGAAGCTTGAGTGTACATAGAGTTATCCCAACTCAAGCAGCTTAACTCGGTGAAGGGTGGCCATGTGCACAAGACAACCATCATTCTGGTGTAAGAGACAGATAAAAACATAATCCTACTCGCATAAATATAAGAGGTTGTTTCCATAACCTGAATTTTTTTCCACCAATTCTTAACTTAAAGTAGAAAGGCTCAAAACTCTATGCAGAAATAAGCATTAAAAATGTAGAGTCCCAAAAGAATTGAATTAAAAGAATTAAAGAAACTCTACAATAAGATGGAATCAAATATTTCTTTCACAAGATCTCAATCAATTTCACATTTCGCGTCTAATATCTATAACCTCTCATGCAAGAACCTAAACTAGCAGCACTTGTTTGGCAGCAATGCCCACCATAACATTAGAGACATGTATGATTGTTAGGCTGCATTATTGATCATAATATCGTTGGTTCTGTCGATACCAATATCTGATATGGGCTTGTTGGGTTTCTCATCTTCTTTTGGAGAACACTCAAGAAGACTCAAATGATCCCTACTGAATTCATCTGAACAAAGAGATAGCACATCCCTAGGAAAAGAAACTTTCAAAGGAAATTCTTCATTGCAAAATGATTTTATTTAGATGAAAGAGTCGGAAGATTTTTCATGCAGAAAAATAAAGTAATAAAAAATCAAAAGCAAGCGTTCCCATGTGCAAGAAGCCTAAGAAGTAACGTAGTAATCAAAATTAACCACACCTGTGTCACTAAAGAATTCAGTATCAAACTCACCAAAAACTGTGTTTAAAGATGCAGGGGAAGGTGTTGAATGAAGTTAAGGCCAATGTAGAATCCCAGCATCAATACAATGGTCACCATCACATAAGTTGAACTGCCAAAACCCAGTATCTGAAATTCAAAAAGTTGTTTTCCGACATTTTGTCACAAACAGCTGAATGAACAAATCTTTTCTCATATATGATCTGAGTTCCTCAGCTCAATATCTATAAAGCAAAAGCTGATGAGAAATTGTCACATTATTTTTTCACATACACAATTGATTTAAGATCCTTCTATATATTTTCGTTATTAAAGACTCTGAAGGCAGAAGTTGGGCTTACTACACTCCATGCTACCCAAAAGCCCTACGTCACTAAGCAGCTAGCTAATTAAAAGCTAGCTAAACTTGTTTCATGCACCTTAAAGTTAACGCTCCAGAATTTCATTTTCTCAATGAAAATTTCTTGTTTTCTGCACCCAAACAATTGCATCTAGTAGTTGCCAAAGCTTCAACAACAACAGGAACATAACTGGCGTCTAACCTGCTAGGATAGTAGGAGATGCCAACAGATTGTAGCCATAATTCTGGAACATTGCCCATACCAAGAGAATAACTATTCACAAAGGAAAATGAAAATAAAATAAGTCACAAAATCCCACAATAAGAGACAACGACTTTTTTTTTTTTCAAAAAGATAAATAATCATTTTCGTTCCTAAATATGTAAAGTACTGATAAATTCATTTCTGAAAGGTAAAAATTCAAATTTTAATTCCAAAAGTGGAAAAAGTGTAACAAATTCATCCATCTGTTAATTTTCGTCTATTATTGTCAATGAAAGAGCCTACGTGACACATATAGATGTTAGTAAATTACCATTAGATCAAAATCTCAGTAATTTTCCATTGGATCAAAATGTTAACAATTTTTTTGATTAAAATGTCAGTACATTTCCATTGGACTATAATGTCAATAAGTTATCATGGAACCTAAATGTTACTAATTTTTCATTGGACCAAAATGTTAGTAATTTTTTTGGACCAAAATGCCAATACGTTTCCATTGGACTAATTTATCATACCCCATATTTCATTTCATTTAAGGGTAAAATATAATTTAATCTTTATCTTTCCCTTTTTTCATCATTGCAATCATAACATTACAATAAACACTTAAAAAAAATAGGGAAGCATGCATAAGTTAGACCAAACATAATAATAAACATAATAATGATTAATAAACATAATATGTCTATTGCTATGAAATTTCTAATGTGACAATATCCAAAATATGAGACTTAAACAAAAATACAAAACTATTAAGTTAATATTTACAAAATATGAGACTCAACTTGATTTTATCATTACCTAATGCTATCACAATAGAAAATTTTCAAAATAAACATTCTACCAATGTACAAAAAAATATTATAATAATGTACTAATAATTATAAATTTATCCAAATTATAATAATTAGTCAGAATCTACTATAAACAAAAGAGACGCATATCCCATATTTCACTTCTTCGAATCTTGGCGGTGAGGCAGTCCTGATATGGGTATGAAACTCATGTAACTTGGTCGATTCATCCTATGAGATAATACATATGGGAATATAATTTGAATTGGTATTGAAGACCTAACTGGAGGTGGTCTAAACACAATTGATAGTGGTGGAAGTATGAAGCTTGTCATCTATAACAATTATAAATAGTAACTAGTTATGCATAACATAATTTAACAATAACTTATAAGTTGTATGTAAAAGTCACTCACAACACTAGGAGTTGGAGTACTTTGAGTGATAATTAGAGTTGGAGTACTTTGAGTGATAGTTGGAGTTGGAGCTAGAGCACTTTCAGCATTAGAAGTTGGAGTACTTTGAAAATTAGCTAGAGGTTGTTCAACTTTGGAGCAGATTGAGAAAAGTTAATTTCATCCTACAAATATGTAATATCTAACATAAATAACTTGTAAGCAACAATGAAAATAATTAATCAAATTTTAAAAAATATATTAATGGTGTTGTGTGGTTGCATTTGAGTTACACTATTTATTAAAGTAATTATGTTTATTAATGAATATTATGCTCATTATTATGTTTGTTCTAACTTATGTTTGCTTCCTTATTTTTAAGTGTTTATTGTAATGTTATGATTGCAATAATAAAAAAAAGGAAAATGAAGATTAAATTATATTTTACCTTTAAATGAAATGAAATTTGGGGTTTGACAAATTAGTCCAATGGAAACATGTTGACATTTTGATCTAAAAAAATTATTGACATTTTGGTCAAATGATAATTTACCGACATTTTGGTCCAATGGAAACATACTGACATTTTGGTCCAAAAAAAATTACTTATATTTTGGTCTAATGGTAACTTATTGACATTGTGGTCCGATGGTAACTTACTGACATTTTGATTCAATCTATTCAGCAGCCATATTGACAATTATTTTTGTAATATTTTTATCCCTCTTGCCACATAGGCTTTTTCATGAACAGTAACAGACGAAAGTTAATGAATGAATAGATTTTTCGCACTTTTTTCACTTTCGAGAACTAAAATTTGAACTTCTATCTTTAGGAGACGAATTTATCGGTGTTCTACATATTCAAAAATAAAATTGACTATTTAGGTTTTTTTTAACCAATGATAACTTAGTAAGGTATAATTACTCGTTAGTCTCCATATATACTTGCATCATTTTTACATTTTGGTCCCTATATTTAGGAACTAAAAGTTTTAGTCCCTATAGTACACTTTTAATTTCGTAAAATTGGAAAAGATTTATATCAATAAACAACAAGCACACCACATAAACAAATTATGACATCACCCTTTAATTTAAAATTAAGACTCTTAAATCTATGTGTATTTTCTTCACTTTTATATATATATATATATATATATATATATATATTAGGTAACTTTTCTATTTTTATAAAATATGAGATTTTACCTCACATTTATATTTCAACAATTACCATACACTTGTACTAAGAGGGACCATACTTAAAGATGGTGATGAAATGAGTAATTAAACCAATTAGTAATTATATAACATTGCACATTGAAAGTCATTTGTGAGAGAGGTTAGACAAAAAGTAACAACAGGATTAACATTTTGAAGAGGAGGGAAGATGACCTGTGGCAACAGTGGTAAAAGAACCTACAAAACCATAAAATTCAGAAGGATTTGGGCCGAAGGCAGAGGTTTTGTCGGAAAAGGACACAGTGGTCCTCCGCTGTTTCGACAGGCTCAGGATTCTTCTTGTTCTTGGACTTTCCATCATTCCATGTCAATTACAGTTAGCCTCACAACACCAATAATGCAAATTCTGTTTGTTTTGAGTATCAAGTTCAACCATAACAGCTACGGATACCAAGGCATTCAGACACAAAAATGAGTGCAGGAATCGAAAATCAGGATTAGCAATGAAAACAAATATTAATCCTCCATTGGACTCATATATATAATTAACTAATTTAATACTAATTAAGAAATGTAATTAATATCATTTAATTTTATTTATCTCAAATAAAAATAAAATTATTCTCACAATGTCATTCGTTGAAATTTGATATTATAAATATTTTTTTTTAAATTGAATAGTAGTTAAATGAAAGATATTTTTTAAAAATATCATTAATTAGAGTAAAATTAGTTAAGTTTAGTTATATTTGAGTTCAATCTAAGGTGTTTTTTTTTTTGTTTATATTTAAATTCAAAGGTAGTAGTAATTAAAAATAAAACGACAGCCATTAACCTTAGTTCAGAAAGTAAGATGGAACAACCAGTGAGCGCGGGTTATTCATGGGTGAGTTTCCATTGTCTCAGTTTTATTCTAATTCCACCTATATTTTTACCAATTCCAATTTTTGTATAGAGAGTTTAACTTAATTAATTGATTAAAATGTATGAATTATTGTAAATTTCTTGATACTTCTTTTTAATTTTTATTAATAAAAAATTCTATTATTTCTGATTTATTTGAATTAAAATTGAAATAATGAAAAAATAAGAGACACAAAAATAAAAGAATAGTAGAGTAAAAATTATATGTTATTTAATGGAAAGAAATAAAAAATAATTTATAATAGGAATTTTTATTTTGATAATTATCAATTATTAATGATTTTTTGTTATCTATTAAAACAAGAGTTTCAAAAAGAAGTTTTATTTATTTAATTTTGGAGAAAACTTCACAAACTTAAATAAATTTAGTATTGATTTATGGGGTACAAATTAAATTTTCATTAACATTATTAGTATTAAAAATAATATTTGATGAAGTTTTAAAATGTGTGAAGTGTGTTAATAATAATTATGCAAATAACTAATTAAATTAGTTAAACTAAATACTATCGACTTGTTTTAATTAATTTGGGTTGAGAAGTTGCCGCCCAACATATTGCTTCATTTGCTTGTCTTGTGTCTCTTTTTCCACGTTGGGCTGCAACTTTTGTGATCCAAAAGTTATTTTTATTTCCATTGCCTTTCTACGTCCCATGATATTTATACACACCTCATTCTTTATGTATCTTCTCATCCTCATTTTTTATTATTATAAAAATACCCTTTTCCCAAAAAAGAGTCATTGTATAACATTCTTAATTATTGACTTCTAAAAAAAGATTATTTATAGAGGGTTTTGGTGGCGAATGATTATGACTAATAAGGATGCGTATCATCATGTGAAATACTATAAAGTGTAAAACAATGAAGTGTTAATAATAACATATGTTACAAATGATATCAGAGTAAACTTCTCTCTCAATATGGTATGATTCGGGGATGAACCAAGCAGAAGCGGTGGACACATGTAATGTTGGACTTTCTCCTTCAGTGCTGGCCCAAGCCCATTTGAGGGTTCTAAACCCTAAACCTAATTTTCCACTATATATACATTAGTTGAGAGTGTAATTAGGTTAGACTCGGATTTGAGAATAGAGAGAGCGTGAGGTACTCTGCCCTTTGACATTTGAGTGCGTGAGAGATTCCGCACATTTGAGCAAGTCTTCGTGCCTGCATATTTGAGAGTTCAGAGTGAAACACTTTGAGAGTTTGATTACCACCATTGTTGGAGAGGCTGAGAGTACCACCACCTTGGTGTGTTCTGATTCATTATAACCGTTCTCAGTTATAGTGGATATTTGATCTGGACCAGTGTCCCGTGAGTTTTTCCTTTCCAGATTCAGGGAGGGTTTTCTCACGTAAAACAAATTGTTGTGTGATTGTCTCTCTCGCTCCCTTTGTTTTTGATTACGTTTCCGCATTTTGATTGAGGGTTGACGATAACCCACCTTTGAGTTTATTTGAGGGTAAGACTGTTGCGTCGATTTTACCCAACAGTGGTATCAGACCCGGGTTTGACGGGTTCTGAAGGAGACGAGATGGAGACCAGCGGTATCACCCACGACGGAGATATGTTCAGGCTGCCCGCAGAAAACTTTGCGTATTGGAGACAGATGATGAAGGATCACCTCTACTGCAAAGATCTATTTGAGCCTATTACCCTTGCTGTGAAACCGACTGGCAAAAGCGACAAGGAATGGGAGATCCTGAGTCGAAAGGTGGTTGCCACGATCAGGAAATATATTGATAAAAGCCTCTTTGAGCATATGTCTGAGTTCATGAACGCGTACGAATTGTGGAACAAGCTAGAGTCCATGATTTAGAAGAAGATTCCCAGGAACAAAGCACACTTGGTTCGCCGACTTGTGAAGATAGAATACAAGGACGGGATGAGCATGATTGAACACCTGAACACCTACAAAGGGATTCTGAATCAGTTGACCAAAGCCGAGATGAAGATTGATGATGAGTTGCAGGCTTTGCTGTTATTGAGTTCGTTGCCGGAAAGCTGGGATACTCTGGTAGTGACATTGAGTAACTCGGCTCCTAATGGAAAATTGAAGATGGATATTGTGACAGACAGCCTCCTGAATGAAGAAGCCAAGAGAAGAGAACGAGGTGTAACCAACACGTTTGAGGCTAACGTTGCTGAGAATAGAAGAAATTCTGATTCGCGGGGTCGTAGCAAGAGCCGGGATCGAGGTGGACGAGATAGGTCCAGAGGACGGTCAAGGCCAAAGCATGACTTGAAGTGCTTCTACTGTGGGAAGGTAGGACACAAGAGACCGGACTGTCGAGCTCTGCTGAATGATGAACATAATGACTGTGTGAAGCCGGATCAGATTGTTCCTAAGAAGAGAAATGAAAGGAGCACCACGGTTGTGGCTGCTAACCCGAATGCTGAGATATTCCTCATTAGTGAGGAAATGTTGAACATAGCCCATGATGATTGCACTTGGATTGTTGATTCTGGTGCCTCGTTCCATGTCATCCCACATGAGGAATTCTTTTCTGCTTACAGGAAGGGAGATTTTGGTGTCGTGAAGATGGAAAATCAGGTGACCAGCCGGATTATTGGTATTGGTGATGTAACCCTAATCATAGATACAGGATGTCGGGTTACGCTGAAAGATGTGAGGCATGTACCTGACATGCGTTTGAATTTGATCTCGGTTGGAAAGCTATATGATGCCGGTTTAGTGAACTACTTTGGAGAAAGTAGATGGAAGTTGACCAAGGGAAGCTTGGTTGTGGCCCGAGGTAAGAAAGAAGGCTCCTTGTATGTGATGCAAGGAAGGACGATTGGTGGAGAAACCAATGTCATCCGGGATGGACAAAACCTGGAGCTATGGCACAAGTGCCTCGGCCACATGAGCGAGAAAGGACTCCAAATTTTGGAGAAGAAAGAACTATTGATCGGGTTGAAGGGCCAAGTGTTGGAGAGTTACACACAGTGCCTAGCTGGAAAGCAGCACCGGGTTTCGTTTGTGAGACCAGATCAACCCAGGCGATGAAGGCAGATCCTAGACCTCGTCCATACTGACGTTTGCTCCATGTCAGAGAGATCGCTTGGAGGAGCTCAATACTTTGTTTCTTTCATTGATGATCATTCTTGCAAGGTGTGGGTTTATTTGATGAAGACTAAAGACCAGGTACTCCAATGTTTTAAAGAATTCCATGCTATGGTGGAAAAGGAGACTGGTAAGAAGTTGAAAGTGATTCGATCTGATAATGGTGGTGAGTACCGGGGTCCCTTTGAAGCTTACTGTAGAGAAGCTGGGATCCGACTTGAGAAGACACCTCCCAAGACTCCGCAGTTGAATGGACTTACTGAGAGGATGAACCAGACTATTAAAGAGAAGGTCCGGAGTATGCTATCCAATGCAGGATTGTCAAAAGCATACTGGGGAGAGGCTGTCAGAACTGTGGTTGATCTAATCAATCTGTCACCATCAAGACCACTTGAAGGAGACATTCCTGAAGAAGTCTGGACAGGTCGGAAAGTGACCTATGACCACCTGAAGGTGTTTGGATGCCAAGCTTTCGTGCATGTTCCTAAAGATGAAAGGGCGAAGCTCGATGCAAAGACTAAGGAATGTATTTACCTCGGTTCATCGAAAACCGAGTTCGGGTTTCGACTTTGGGATCCGATTAACAAGAAGACAATGAGAAGTCGAGATGTAGTATTTCATGAAGATGAGACAATTCATGACATCTCGAGCCCGAAGTCTGGGTTCCTGCTCAACGTGAAGAACCCGTCCCTCCTATTCGACCTGAAGTAAGGGGAGAGCCCAATGAAGGAAATGATGACCAGCAACATGCTGATGAGGACCGAGATATTGAGGTTCGAGTTGATGTAGAGGATTGGGATGAACCAGGTTCTTAAGAGGTTAAAGAAGAACAACCGAGATACCCCACTAGAGAAAGGAGACCTGCTACAAGGTATCCTTCTGATGAATACACCATCATTGCTGAAGATGGTGAGCCTCAGAGTTATAATGAGGCCATGACGAGCTCAGACAAAGAAGAATGGCTGAAGGCAATGCAAGACGAGATGAATTCCTTGCATGAGAACCAGACTTATGAGTTGACCGAGTTGCCTAAAGGAAGACGAGCTTTGAAGAACAAGTGGGTGTACAAGATCAAACCTGAAGAGAATGGGCAGAAGCCGAGATACAAAGTCCGAATTGTGGTGAAAGGCTGCAATCAGAAGAAAGGTATTGATTTTGAAGAAATCTTCTCTCCTGTTGTGAAGATGACCTCGGTCCGGACTATGTTAGCCATGGTGTCTTTGATGGACTTTGAGGTAGAACAGATGGACGTGAAGACCGCATTCCTTCACGGTGAGTTGGAGGAGGAGATATATATGGAGCAACCTGAAGGGTTCCGAGCTCCAGGATGCGACAAAATGGTATGCCGACTGAAGAAGAGTCTTTATGGCTTGAAACAAGCACCTCGGCAGTGGTACAAGAAATTTGAATCCTTCATGAATGAGCACAAGTTTGTGAAGACTGAAGCTGACCACTGCGTATTTGTGAAGAGGTATGAGACCGGTGATTCCCTGACTCTGCTGCTTTATGTTAATGATATGTTGATTATAGGGAAAGATAAGATGAAGATTGTGGGATTGAAGAAGGCATTGAGCTCGTCCTTAGCGATGAAGGAGCTCGGCCCTGCAAAGCAGATTCTTGGAATCAAGATCATCCGGGATAGAAAGAAGAGACTACTGTGGCTAAGTCAAGAGAAGTACGTTGAGAAGATTCTGAAGAGATTCAACATGGACAAGGCCAAAACAGTAAGCACCCCTTTGGCCGGGCACTTGAAGCTGAATAAGAAGCAGTGTCCGAGATCTGATGAAGATAGAGAATAGATGCTGAAGATCCTGTACCAATCCGTCGTTGGAAGCTTGATGTATGCAATGATTTGCACTAGACCCGACCTGGCGTTTGCAGTTGGAATGGTGAGCCGGTTTCTTTCGGACCCTGGCAGAGAACATTGAGAAGCAGTGAAATGGATCTTCAGGTACTTGAAAGGTACATCCGATTTATGCCTCCGTTTAGGAGATGGTGAAGCCGAGCTGCAAGGCTACTCAGATACTGATTTAGGGGGAGATTCCGACTCGAGGAAGTCGACGACCGAATATCTGATGAGATTTGCTAGAGGAGCAATCTCTTGACAATCAAAATTGCAGAAGTGTGTGACACTTTCTACGACCGAGGCCGAGTACATTGTCGTGACCGAGGCAAGCAAGGAGATGCTATGAATGAAGAAGTTCCTCATGGAACTCGGCCATGAACAAGACAAGTACGAGTTGAAGTGTGACAACCAGAGCGCCATTCATCTGGCGAAGAACTCAACTTACCACTCTCGCTCCAAGCATATTAATGTGAGATATCATTGGATCTGAGATGTGGTGGAAGATGGAGAGCTCAGACTTGCCAAAGTGCACAAGGACCAAAATTGGTCGGATATGATGACCAAGCCAGTATCAGCAAGGAAATTTGAAGATTGTTGTGAAGGTGCCGGGTTGGTGAACCCGTCTCATTGAAGAGGCCGGGTTGATGATACACTCATCACATTGACGGGTTGTGTTAAACCCGCGCGATAGAGAAGCCGAGTTGTTTTGAAGAGTTGAAGATGCTAGGCTGAGTTGAATCTGTTGCATTAAAGATGCCGGGTTGTATTTGATTTGCCGCATTGATGTCATAGGGGGAGAATTGTTGGACTTTACTCCTTCAGTGCTGGCCCAAGCCCATTTGAGGGTTCTAAACCCTAAACCTAATTTCCCACTATATATACATTAGTTGAGGGTGTAATTAGGTTAGACTCAGATTTGAGAATAGAGAGAGCGTGAGATATTTCGCCGTTTGACATTTGAGTGCGTGAGAGATTCCATACATTTGAGCAAGCCTGCGTGCTTGCATATTTGAGAGTTCAGAGTGAAACACTTTGAGAGTTTGATTACCACCATTGTTGGAGAGGCTGAGAGTACCACCACCTTGGTGTGTTCTGATTCATTATAACCGTTCTCAGTTATAGTGGATATTTGATCTGGACCAGTGTCCCGTGAGTTTTTTCTTTCTAGATTCAGGGAATGTTTTCTCACGTAAAACAAATTGTTGTGTGATTGTCTCTCTCGCTCCCTTTGTTTTTGATTACGTTTCCGCATTTTGATTGAGGGTTGACGATAACCCACCTTTGAGTTTATTTGAGGGTAAGATTGTTGCGTCGATTTTACCCAACATGTAACACTCTGAGCCAATTATACCCAAATGAGAGGGATCTATAGGTTGTATATGTGTGAGGCTGTATAGTTGATGATAACATAAGAAAGTTAATTAATACTATCTATACCAATAAGTTGTATCTAGTTTTTGATAATATATTACTTAAAAACTCTATAGTTAAACTTGTTTGGCCGAACATTATGAGATATATAATCTTCTGAAAAGTTCTTCAAAAAGCGTGAGAGTGAGAACAAAATATGCTAAAAAAATATGGTATTAGTTTGTGGGAACAGTTATTGATACTAAAAGTAACTAGAGCTCATTGTCATACAAAATAGTAATTGTGCTTGAATGACACTGAAAAATTATCAATACACTATAATGTTGATGCTTCAGTCAAGGAGACAAAGTTGTTGGATGTGGAGACATTCTAAGGGATTCTGTGGTGGAAACCTGGATGACAACTTTTACTTGTAAGTTGGGATCTTGCACTATTATAGCAACAAAAGATTGGGGAAGTTTTTCAGCTATCCAACATGCTTGGGATATGGGAAAAAGATCAGTGTCGATCGAATCAGACTCCTAAACAGCGGTGAAGCTTCTTCAACAGAGTGTCTTAACGAATCATTCCTATTTTGATTTGATCAGACTTGGTCAATCCTTGGTTAATAGAAGATGGAGAATGAGGACCACTCATATTCATAGATAAGGTAACATGTTGACAATTGGTTTGCAAATTGGGCATATTCAATTTCGGATTCTCTTAAATTTCATTAGGGTGTCTCACCCGTACTATTTTCATGTAATGGCTTTTTATCCTTTCTTATAAAAAAAATAAAAACTATAGCATATCACCATTATACTCATTCTTTTGTTAGCAACTTAGCATTTCTTTTGATATTTTCAATTTGAAAACAAATCTATATCATCGATATTATCAAGTTAATTACGCACATGATCACTTCACGTAGTTGACCAACGTTTTTGGAATTCCACTATTATTGAGTAATAATACGGTCCCTCACAGACAGAGACACACACAAAGGAACAGATAAAAGTGGTCTTGAGAAGAGGTGGCATACCCTCGTACTTGATTAGTGCGTGCTTGCTGCGAGGAAGCATGATTGCGTTATGTTCCCCTCAAACGCTAACGACGAGTGCGTAGCCGAATGCTTTTTGAGGTCCCATTTGCTGGTGGATTCCGCGTAAGAAAACCAAGTCCAATTATCATTATTATTAATACTTTTTTCCATTATGTATTTATACATTATACATTTGAACATGCACTCCATCACTAATCCACACTTAAATATTAGAAGACAAACATTGTTGGGTTGAACTTTAATTTAGTAGCACAATCTTTGTCATTACTTTTTAATGGAACATATAGTCGATCGCTTCATTATGTAGGTGACCAATTAGGTTTTGGGTTCTGCTGGTGCTTTGATTTGTTTAGTAAGTGCTATTAGATCAGCTTTGTACTCGGCAATCCAGCCTTTGATTATTTTGACCTCGGTATTTCTCTGCGTCACCAACCATTGAGGATCATTTGCCTTTCTTGATTGTATGTCCAGGCAGTGACACCCTGAAAATTTGTGATAAATATATTCCATGTTCAAAAGGCATATTAATATGTTAAACATATAATAAAGTCATTAACTCCATCCAGATATGTCATTCACTTTTTTGGTCTCAGACCACATGATGATCCCTCTTGGAAATTGGGTTAAGTTTTGCAAGTCTTGATAGCTTGTTTCTCAAATTAAAAGTGCGAATTTAACTTGTTTACTTGATATAAGTTGTATTTCAAAGTTTGATTTGGTTTGAAATTAAGCGACTCATTAAATACAATTATGCAAACGTCTTCGGGTATGATATCCTCTACGGCTCTACAAATGACTAATAAAATTTCAAAACATTATAACAAAAATTCATGCGTTTTTTACTCCATGATAAAGATTGAATTTAGTGTATATACTATTATACTACCCATCATTCTCCTAAGGCTTTATTAATACACCTCTTTTTCTTTTAGTGCAAAACCAAATGTGAAATGACTGTAAAGACAACGAAGTACCATTTACAGTAGTAACGGCAACGACAGTATTCGAAATACTCTCCAACACCCTGCAGTGCATTGAGAACAAAAAGAGGTTGATTGAAACAAGTTGAAAATTAAAAAGAAGGCAAATTATTGCTGAACAAAATATTTATATTTCTCATTATCAAATTTGGTTTCTTTTATGGATTAATTTATACCCGCCAGAACTGTACGGATCTCGCAATCCATTGGAGAATATGATGTTGCTGGCAAACCTATGGAGGATCAGTTTCAAATCCTGCATTTTGTTTTATACATAAATAAAAAATCAAAAGCATTAATATTTTATATCTAATCATATATAGAAAAGAAGAAACAATATAGGAACATTAGTTTAAGAGAACTATATGTTTCAAGAAGCTGGATGATAAGAAAAAAACGTACAGGACCCCCATAATATGTGGTCACCCAATGAGGCTGGGGAAGGACACCATATAAGCTCCTACACTCTTGAACAAATGTCTTCATATTGAAAGGTGCTGGTGGAAACATTGAGTCGTTCTTTTCATGACCTATTGGCATAATTATCTCGCTGCATGTCTGTTTATGAAGTTAATTTACTTAGTTAATTAAAGAGTATTAATCCGATTAAATTTATCATGAATGTCGCTTTTAACAAGGAGTGACTTTTAATAAGGTGTACACTTTTTTTAAGGGTCAATAATTTAGGGGTTTGTAAACAAATTGAACCATAAAAAGCAAACTGTTTGAGAAAAAACTGAACCAACCCATTTCTGTAAAATAAGTCTGGTTTGAGTCAAACTGTTTTTTATAAAATAATTCAGTTTGATTTATTTTTTCTTAAAACCAAACCATGCACCGGGTGAGCAAAGAAAACTGATCCAAACAATAAAAAATCAAATCAATATTTGAGAAAAAACTAACCATTTCTATAAAATAAGTTCGATCCGTTCAAATCAAACCTTTTTACAAAGTGGTTCAGCTTTTTTTTTTTAACCCATCGAACCAAGCACAACCTTAGTATATTCATCCAATTACAAACTAACATATGTGATAAATGTGTTGATTTTTATAAGAATAACTTTAATAATTAAATTATACCTAACTTTTAATTGATAATGTAATTTTTTTGCTTTGTTAACAGTATAATGACATTAGACTCTAATAAGACCATATAACTTTTACCTGCCATCTCCAACCCTGGAAAGATTCAGTTGGATGATTATATTCATTCATGTCATAACATGAACGATGCTGCTTATAAGCAACAACACCTTCAAATATTTGGCCAAGAATATCGGTTTTCTTAGCAGCTGCGTCAATTGCTCCACATATGATCTTAACTGGGTGCTCAGAAGGGTAATTGTATTGAGCTGCGTCAGTATATAACGAGTCCAAGTAGTCCTTGAGATCAAAACTTTTATTCAATTTTCTGAAACAAGGAAAAGAAAACAGTATATATATATATATATATATATATATATATATATATATATATATTTTAATCAATTAATTATTGGAGGAATAGGATAATAAACATTTGTGTACATACTGCAGAAGTATATATAAGCTTACTCGCAAGTTTTAAATCTCTTGCTGAGGATTGAATGACCATTTGGCTTCTTAGCAACTCTGTCAATTTCAGACCATGATTTACGTATAGTTTGGTAACAGCTCTCACTAGTTTCCTGAACCACGCAATATATGCATCCGTCGCAATAATTCTTAGGGGTTTAATTAACTTAAACAATTTTGTTAATTTTTAGAGAAAAGATGGGCGTAACTTAATAGAATATTACTTTGAAATCCTTGGTGACAATATAGTAGTATCCGGCTTGTGGGGCAATGCCGTTGAAATAAAGAATTGGTGCTGATGAAGCAAGAGCACCAAGAGCAATGTGGGGATACTTTAAGCGAAACCATGATGCAAGCACTGCATAATAAATTTAATTATAAGGGGAGAATTGTAATTAAACCGTCGTACACATAAAAAAATGTAATTGAATGAACAATTATAGGGGACAAAGCTTGTAATTAAGCCTTTATTTATTATTTTTTTGGTGAATAGTGGTAGAATGATCATCAGGAGGCACCCTAAATGCTTCCAGATAAAGTGACAACGACATGCTGGCACTGTTAGCAAAAACCTACTTAAAAGATTACTGACAGGTTTTAACTGTAAATAATTTTATCCAATTGCAGTTATGCAATTGTTCCTGTGACAAGAGATGTTTAGATTTTAGTAGGGAAAATCGGACCCACGTCCGTAGAGAGGACGAAAGTTATCTCCATAGTCTATATATACTTAAGCACATCTTGAAACACACATTAACAATAAGTCCTAGTCCACATATATATTTCAATTTGAAAAAAGAGCTAATAATATATATATATATATATATATATATATATATATATATATATATGTGTGTGTGTGTGTGTGTGTGTGTGTGTACTCCTTACTTCCACCATAAGAGCCTCCAATAACGATTATGGGGGAATTCTGAGCAGACAAAGTTTTCTTGATGTGTAGAAGCACAGCAGCATAGTCTGCTATTGCTTGGGCTGAGTTGAAGTAGCCACGAGTACTTTCATTTCTCATTGCTTCTTCGCTTGACCCAAATGGTATTGATTTCCCATAGTATCTATGCTGCTTACAAAAACATCACATATACTATATGACATAAAATTACAAATTAATAAGCACTAGTTTCTTATTACTGCAAATATTTGACTACCAAAGGGATGGCCAAAACTAGAGAAATGAGAGAAAAATATGAAACTTAATAAATGATGCCATAGAGAGAGATATATAAAATAGTGTTGTTGAATAAAATGCTTTTATGCATTGTCGCATTTATCTATATAAATCGAAGGCAGATGCCAAAAAATTCATAATAACTGACACATTCTACTCAAATAACTAAAACTAAACTCTCGTAGTTCACATGCCTAGTTAATTACCTCGATAAAAACAATAAGAGCATTGAATTGAGGAGCGTTATCTCTGAGAAACCCGATATATTTCGCATCCTCATCCACTGGTCCTTCTGCACCAAAGAAGGCAAAAATGGTTGCACTTGATTTAGCTCCACCCCAGTACTTGAAATTGATCATATATCTTTGTTGGAAAGTGTGGTAGCTGTCAGGTCTGTAGTTGAAGTGATCGAGTCTTTGGGTATAATAAAATGTTTTGAGGTCATCATCAGACAAGTGCGAGGAAGAACTGATTTCGGGGTCGCGTTCCTTGGTTGATCTCCGCCAAGTTCCTAACCTTGGAATTTTGAAAGCACAAACATTAACTGAGATAATTAGAAAGAACAAAGAAAGCCGTTGAAATGAGGGCAAAACGGATCCCATGGTTGAATCTGTTTGAGAGAATATGTGTGTATCCTGGTTAGGATCCAATGTTTTGCGGTTGTAATGTATGCACACGTATATATATATTACAAAAATAAATGTATGGGAGACAGAGAAATTATTGTATGATTTAAAATTATTATGTATATATAATTGTGATCAATTTTTATGTAACACTTTCAAAGTTATCAGTAAAACTACTTCAGGAAAAAGTAAGACATTATTATTTTTATGAATTTCAATAAATTTAGAGTACAAATATATTTTAAAAAGTGTTACTGTTACTGAAAACATGAAAGGTAATATAAGAACAAAAATTTTAAAAAGGAAAAAGAATTGCCACAAGATGATGCTACTTTGCTGAATAATAGTAAACAAAGCTACAGCTATGAAGCTATATACCTTGAATAGACACTTAAGATGCAAAATGAATCAAATGACTGGACCGAGCACGGGTCTTTAAAATTGAGACCTTTGCAAATAAAGTGCGTCGCAGTTTAAGGTAAGCATAAAAGGATGTGGATGCAGCTAATACCTGACTCATGCATTCGATTATTAGTACTTAAAGTTAATAATTTTTCAAATTTTTTTGAGAAGGTAGAAAAGAATTGAATGGTCATAAAGTTTGTAAAGGTATTATTTATGGCGTCTATCCAGTACATGTCTTAATGGATGATTAAAACCAATTTCTTTCAGAGATATCTCATTGAAGTAAAGTTTTTTCTCTCTTAAAAAAGTTTTCCTTATTTACATAATCATAAATCAAATCTTTTATAATATATTTAAGGAAATTAGTTATTTATCAACTATGTTAGATTTTATTGATTTTTCTAATGGTATTATGATTCTTATAGTACTACTACTCACATTCCTAGAGGATACTGCTCTTGATTAATGCTTTGCGGTGACCATATATATGTAGTGCATGTTTGATAACATGTACTTAATTTTCGGAAGTAATAATAGTTATTTTTGTTTTTATTTCACGTGAACGTAGATTCCGACCGCCAATATCAAAAAACACTAGTAGCCATGGATACGTTCATAGTCTTGAAGCATTAATGATAAACGCTCATTTAACACTCGATTATTATTTATAATTGACTTAATATCTCTAAACACTTAATTTTTTTTATATATGTATATATTTTGGTTAAATAATCTTTCACAACGTATACTTGAAACCTTTTTTTCCCCAACATTTCCGCGCTTTATTGACACGGAAAATCAGTTGAACTTTATTACAAACATTTTGTAGCTAATGGTAATGCCGTGAGGGTTTAAACCTACCAAATCTACACATGTGCGCATTATTAACATGATGTTACACAGGAAATCACTCCATTAATTTTATGCAGGAAAAGATCATTTAACTTTCTCTATTTGTTGAGTTACTCTGCTTCAACGTTGGCATAATGATAGCATCCAATAACTATATATGGTTCATTTTCGTTAGTGGTTTTCCGTGGGAAATAGTGGAGAACAAATGCATTCAACACTGAAATCGAAACCTTCTTTAAATTGGACGTGCTATATAGCCCATTTTTGAATGACAAGAGGTTGCTCGATTCTACCTATAAGTGGAATGAAGTTCCTTTTATTTTGATAAATTAGGGTGGCTGCAAGTGGACGAACCCACACCTGTTTGCATGTTCACTAAGATTTGGAATTTTGGATGTGTGTCATATATAATACAGGATAAATTAGAGTCTCATTGAAGCATTTGAAAGTAGTTTTTGTATCATCGTTGACTTAAGTCATATTCTAAGTATACGTAGACTCATGTTTAATGTTGATATTGTCATGATGATTACCAATACAAAATTCATTTTGATATTATACATTTAAAATCAATTTTGACAAAACTCATTTTCTAACAATTAGCGTATTTTTGTAAAAAAAAAAAAACGTGTTTGGTTATGCATTCTTGCTCTACTTATGACTAGATATCCACATCTAAAAGCTCCATTGATGCAAAAACAAGTTATTTTGCTTCAAGTGGATCCATGTATCCTGTTATTAACACCCATCCAAACTTGTAAAATATTGTGTGACAAAATCAATTTTATAATATCTATTATTCAAGCAAATTAAAATCAAGATTCACACTTATTTAAAATTAATTTTATAAATCACGTTGATGCAAAATCAATTCTACAAAAGCATGTCTTAATACATTTATCTCCTTCCAATTACGTTCCCATTTACTTACGCTTTAATCAAAGAAATGGAAATGCAAACTACAACTAGGAAAGCGCAATGTCAGAGTGAAGATGGTCATTTTATTATCTACCATCGACAATTCCACGAAAGAAGCTTCCCTACATTTCAATATATATCTATGGTAGATATAAGAAGAAGAATGAGCGTTGTTATATACATTTCTTTATAAACACTTTATAGAAATTAGAGCATCTCCACTATACGTTGATCTTTGGAAAATTAAACCCTCTGCATTTCTTTATGGAGACCATATGGGTCAGTGGAACATGTGAATCGCATGTGTGCTCTCTGCGTTTTGCTAAGAAAGCACAACATTTCATTTGCTAGCGACTCTCACTGTCACCAATGGCCCAAGTGCATTAGAGCTCAGATCATTACAACTGGGTGGTGTTTTGTGATTGTATCAAAATGGAAATGGTGGAGATCAAAAGGTTCCATCTTATAACAGAAAAATCCCATGATATATATTTCCTCTTTCAATAATGCACAAGAAATAAATATATATGCTTATATAATTTAATTATATCATCATCGATCTCAACCACGTTTCACAATTTGCATTGTTGTTCACATTAATTTTTCCCTTCGATTAGTGTATTTCTAATTCCCCATCCACTTTCTTCATTATTTTCCTGGAAGCACCATCTTTATTAGTACCAAAAATGTCTTCCATCATTGCAATAAAGATAAAAGCACCAATTTTGATTGATCCATTTTTATAATTAAACGGAAAAAAGTCAGCTACCTAATCTAATCCGGTTAGCATAATTGAGCTTTTCACCGCATAAACCTCCACTAGAGTCCATAGAGTAATTGATTTGATAAAGCATTTATTAGATTCATGTGCATCTGTATCATTGTTGGTCAGAGGAGACTTAGTGCATGTTTAGGGAACTGAGTGCATGTTTGGAAATTCGGAGGGTGATGCAGCTTTGCAGAAGTATGTTGATCACGTAAGTGATCTTGATTTTTTTTTTTCGTTTGATTTTCTTAAAATTAAAATTGAAGTGAATTTATGTTCTAAAAGCACTTTTTAGAAAAAAAGTGAAAAAAATATAAGTTTTTCATTTAGTGAAGAGTTTTATTTGAAGTTTCATTATAATCTTAGTTTTCAGATTGAAGTTTTCAAAAAAAAAATTCACTTCATTTCATCTCTAATAATTTTAATAATTTTTTATTTAAAAATCACTATTTAGAGAAAATTAAATTTACAAAAATTCATACACACTATCTCCTCATTCCATTATAATTATTGTGTACCAAAAAATTATTTTAAAATTATTTTTATTTTAACTTTTTAATTAATATTAATTACTTTTTTCCACTTATATCCCTTATATATGATGAATTATAAAATCTAAAAATAAATTAATTTTTATGTAACATTAATTTTATAAAATTATTATTATTTTTATCTATGTAAAACAACATATGATAATAATTATTTTGGAATAGATGCAATATAATATTTAAAAGAGTTTGATTTTTATGTATTATATGTAAAAATATTTATAACGTGAATTAATTAAAAATTATTATTAATATGAATTTTAACATATTATTATAAAAGTTAACAATAATTATTTTAAAATCACACCAAAATGATTTCTAATCGAACGTTCTATGTAAATTAAATTTTATTTTTTAATCTTTATGCGCTTTGGGAAGGGAATGAAGAGTTTTGCATCGAACTTGGCAAGCGCTTGAGGAATGAGAAAGGAGTATTTGTGGCTGCAAGAAACTGATATTGTTGTTGGGCCACATTTACAACTTACAAGTCCAAGAAGGAGAAGCAGTCGCCTTATTAGAAGCTGCTACTCATGTGCAAGCAAGGTGACTACTATTCTACCTAGTGCATGTTTGATTTTCTGGTGAAAATTTACTTTTGAGATAAAAGTAATTTTGCAAAAAGATCAAGACTCTTATTTTTATTTTTATTTTACTTTTATCTATTGGATTTGTATTAAAACACGTACATAATATTTCAAACTTCAATCCAAACAGCAGTTAGTTTTCATATTTTTTATATTATTCCAACTTGTATTGCTCTTCGTATTGCTATATATATATATATATATATATATATAACCTGTTAGGGAAGAAGGTAAATTCACACACTTAGAAACTCAAGATAGGTGATGAAGGTAAAAGTAGAATTGTGATTCTTATTGATCACACAAATTACATGATCATTGTGCCTTTTTATATTAAAAAAGTTATTAACTACCATTATTAGCTAATAGCTGTCATAACTACCCATTAACAGAATTAACTACCACTCATATTTGGATTATTTCACAACACCCCCCTTTAATCCAAATGTTCTATTGAGATCAAACCTAAAAAATTCCTTAATTGTTTGACTTTCTCTAGTTTGAATGATTTAGTAAACACATTGCAGTTCTGTATAACAGTATTTAAGTTCTAGTCTTCCCTTGCTTACTTGATCCCTAAGAAAATGGAACTTAGTCTTTATGTGCTTGCTTCTTCCATGTGAAACTGGACTTTTGGCCAAGCTTACTGTTGACTTATTATCCACAAACAATTGCACTTGCCTTTTGTACTCCATCTTTAACTCTTCCAGCAATAATTCTAACCACAGAATCTACAAGCAGCTTTTGATGAAGCTATATATTTTGCTTCACAATAGGAGAGTGCCACAACACTTTGCTTCTTTGAACACCAGGAGATTGATGCATTCAAAACCGATATAGGTAACCAAATGTGCTCTTCCTATCCACTTTGTCACCACACCAATCAAAATCCGAGTAGGCTTCAATCATGGTTACACTTTGTTCATTCCCCATTGGAAAAAGTAAACCATAGCCCTGTGTTCCCTTCAGGTACCTCAGTATGTGTTTAGCGACAACCGTATGAGTTATTCTTGGATTACTCATGAACCTGCTAACAAATCCTACTCCGTAATTGAAGCCAGGCCTGCTATTACACAAAAACCTCAAAGATCCTAAAATTTGGCTACCACAGGTGTCATTGCTTCATTGCATTTCTCCATGTTAAATCTCCTCAACACTTCTTGAGTATACTTTCTCTGATGCAGAAAGATACCCTTGTTGGTGAGCATAAACTTTAATCCAAGAAAATAATTGAGAATTCCCAAGTCAGTCATTTCAAATTCTGACTTCACTATCCCCTTGAATTCTTCAATTTCAATTTGATCACTGCCTATAACTAGCAGATCATCCACATATAGGCCTATTAGGATCAAGTTTATAACTTTAGCCAATCTAACATACACTCCAAATTCAACTGTGCACTTTGTGAGTCCGTACTTCAAAAGAAAATCATTTATCCTCTTGCTCCAAGTTTGAGGGGCTTTTTTCAACCCATATAGGGCCTTGCTCAGTTTATACACTTGATGTTCTCTTCCTTTTACTTAAAAGCTTGATGGCTGCAATACATACACCTCTTCCTCCAATGATCCATTAAGAAAGGAGATTTCACATATAGTTGGCACACATGCCAACCTTTTGAGCTAGCAACAATAATCACTAGTCTAATTGTCTCCATTCTTGCAATTGGTGCATATACTTCAGTATAATCTACTCCAGGTCTCTTAAGGAAACCTTTAGCCACCAATCTTGCCTTGTGTTTTGCAATTGCGCTATCTGGTTTCAGTTTCAATTTGAAAACCCGCTTCACATCAATTGGTTGCTTTGTAATTAGAGGATCTACAAGCTCCCAAGTCTTATTCCTCTCAATTGCATTAATTTCTTCAGTCATGGCATCCTTCCATTCCTTTTGCTCAATAGCTTGCTCCCAATTCAGTGGCTCAGAGTCTACCATAAGGGAAAAATAAACCAACTCACCATTGTCAAAGATTGCATCATCTATGTATACGTCATGATCAATAATTCTTACTGATGGAAATCTCTCCCTCTGAGATCTTCTCACTTGTTGTTGTTGAATTGTTGGTGTTGAGCCATCTGTTCTCAATTGATCTTCTTCACCTAAGACAAAAGGAATACTAGAATTTGATTGTTTTTCCCAATTCCATTATGCTATCTCATTTACTACAGCATCTCTGCTAATGATCACTCTCTTTTGACATGGATTACATAGCTTATATGCTCCTGTTGGATGATATCCAACTAGCATGAGAGCTTCACTCTTGTCATCTAGTTTTTTCTTCTCTTTTCATCAAGAATGTGCTTGTAACACAAAAAACCAAAGATCCTCAAATGGTTCACACTTGGCTTGCTTCCAGTCCAAGCTTCTTCAGGAGTCATTGCTATCAATCTTTTAGTGGGACACTTGTTCAGTACATAGGCAACAATGGTTACTGTCTCTCCCTAATAACAATAAGACAGATTTTTCCCTTTCAACATGAACCTTCACATATCCAACACTGTTCTATTTTTTCTCTCTGCTAACCCATTATGTTGAGGTGTATAGGGGGCTGTCACCTCATGTTCAATTCCCTTGCTCACACAAAACTCATGGAACTCCTTTGAATTATATTCCCCACCTCTACTAGTTCTAAGAATTTTAAAGTCAAAGCCACTTTGTCTTTCAACTAATGCACAAAACTTAACAAATGATGAGAACACTCCATTTTTCTCTTTGAGAAAGTATAACCAAGTTTTCCTAGTAAATTCATCTACAAAGGTCATAAAGTACTTGTTTCCTCTTAGTGATGGAGTGTCAATTGGGCCACAAATATGGCTGCCTTGCTCTTTGAGGTGTGTAGGATTTAAAAGCTCTCCTTGGTTGCTTGCTCACCAATCACCCTTTAGAGACCTTTTGAGGTGGTGTGTGACAAACATCAAATTTATCAAATTTTCATATGCATTTTGTGACGTTTATTTGACATTTTAGTTAACTTTAGGTCTTGTTTTGAATCAAATTAGCTTAAATTTTAGTTTTTACTTTGTCATAGGCAAAATTTTATGTTTTAGTTATTTTTAATGAATTTTTGATAGTTTTTCAACAAAAACAGGTCATTCTGGCAAGAGCTCTAGTGGTCCAAAATTAGTAGAAAGATTTGGAATGAGAAATTACAGAAATTGAAGATAAAAGCTAGGAAAATCAAGAGCAAGATATTTTTCAAGGATAAATCAGGTGAAAAAGAAGATAATTACTTGAATTAATTAGAGATATTATTTGTTGTAATTTCTTGTGATTATCTCCTTAATTAAACCTAGCTACGAATATATAAATAAGAGGCTAGACATTCATTGTAACGAAGTCTTGAGCAGTTCTTATAATTATATTTGAGATTTCCACCTATTAGACGCATCCATTATTCCATTAGACACTCTAGGTTTCCTTGTATTATTTTTATGAGAGCAATTCCTTCCACCTAGGAGAGGAAATGTTGAACCTTGTTCGCTTTAATTCTATTAATACAATACTTCATCTTGAGTTCTTTATTTGTTTTTGTACATAATGCTTTTATTTGATTGGTCATCTTATAGATGAATTCAAAGATTGACTTGCGCTTTGGCTAGCTTTGTTGATACCCGAACATGAATCAAATACTTAATTGAAATTATCTCTAGGGATAAAATAATCTTGGTTAAGCCTCGCTAATTCTAGACCATTAATGTTTATTGCTTGCGTCGGTATGTCCAAGAGATTGGGTATCAGACAAGTAGTTTAGAATATGTGACCATGTGGGAGTTAGGGTAGAATACATTAGTGAATTGGGGTGAGCAAGATAGATGAGTAGAGAATTGTGACGTTACAGTGGATTAAGCGAATTCCAAGTCCAAACCTAGACATTCATTCATCAAGATTGACGTCACCATCCAAGTTTAGTATTTCTATTTTTACTTAATTATTTTATTATCATTTAATTTTGATAGCAATTTATTTTATGTTATTTATTTCGCGACAATCACAAAACAAAAAATCTAGTTCTTAGTTAAATAATTAAATGAAATCCCTCCTTTATTCCTTTGGGAGACGATGTGGATGATAGTTTAGTTGCTACATCATGATCGGGTTACACTTGGCCCATAAGTTGAATCTATAATGTGAAATAAAATCCTAACATTGCGATCTTAGGTAAACCAAGCACCATTTGCTTCATTCCAAGCTGATTTAAACTCTTAAAGTTTAAGTGACCAAATCTGTAGTGCCACAACCACCTCTCATCTTCAATATTTATGGTTGAGAAACATTGAATCTCAATGCACTCAAATTGATGTTGAAGGTTTTGATCTTAGACAGAAGAGCCTTCAACACTAGCCTTTGTTTTGAATCAAGTATCTCTATATGGCTTTGCTTCATTTCCATTGAAAAACCTCTCTCCAATAGTTGTCCCAAACTCAATAGATTATTCTTCATGGTTGGCACATACAACACATCATTCACAAATGCAGTTTTGCCATCTTTTCTTTTGATCATCCTTCTCCCAATTCCTTATGCTGCAATAGTACTATTGTCAGCAAATCTTACCTTGTTCTTGACATTAGGATCAAAATCAATTAGCCAATCCCTATGTATAGTCATCTGGTTTGAACAACCTGTGTCAAGATACCAAGATGAATGATTTTCTTCACAATTTTTAGTTACCATTAACAACATTTGGTTTGAGTCTGAGCCTTCATCTTGAGCAAGATTAGCCTCGTCATTATGTTTTCCCTTTCCACCTTCCCAACACTCATATGCAAAATGTCCTCACTTGACCAGGCTTTGCTTACCTCTCGATCAAACTTCAGATTAGTCAGATATCTTATGTGAGAATGAGAATGGTCATTCTCATCCATTAGATTAAAATAAAAGGCTAAGATTAAAATATTTTAAATTCAAATTAAAGCTTCATTTAACTATAAAATCTTTATAAGATTTATCAAACAAAAAATCAAATATCTTAAAGATTAATTTATGATGTCCTTAAATATCCGAAACCTATCATCACCATGACCACCATCATTGTCATGATCGTTTTCGCCACAACTGTTATGACCGCCATCACAACAACCACCATGATTGTCAACACTCGTCACCGCCAATATGATTGTTGTTGTCGTTACTGTCACTACCACCACCACCAACATCGTGATTGTTACCTGCAATGAAGTGGTCATGATGGCAATGGTGGTTGTGGTTGCGGCGATGGTGATGGTTGTGGTGACGATCTTGATGTAAATTAAATATTTAAAATATTTAATTTTTTGTTTGATAAATATTATAGAAATTTTATGGTTAAATGAGTTTTTAATTTAAATTTAAAATGTTTTAATCTTAACCTTTCATTTTAATTTAATGGATGAGAATAATCATTCTCATTCTCACATAAGAGAGTCTTTCTTATGTGATGTGTCCTCTATATATACTAGAAGAAACACAGACGTTGTCACGCTTGTGTGTCTGCATTTTTATTGTACTAAAGTTTATACAATTTATCTTACTATTGGGTTGTAGTATAAAAAATGTGATTATTATATACATAGATATAAAAAAAGGTTATAAATATAGCGAAAACACATGTGTTGCAGGTGTTTACATTTCTATTATGCTATCATATTTGACTGTGCTAAAATTTATATATTGAAACAATATATCTTATTATATGTAAATTGATGTGCATATTAATTTTAGTTTAATATATATTGTAATGTATACATAACTTTACTTCTTAAGTTTAAAAAGGGTAAACAAAGGTACATTGGGTTTGCACAAAGCAACACACCAACACTTAGAACAAAATCAAACCCATCACAATTTAACATGTCACCACTGTAAACAAACCACACCCACTACATAAAACAAAAACTTAAGGCATTCAAAGAAACAAAAAGAGGGAGACGGTGAAGAATGGTTTGCTGGGTTTGCACAACTTAATACAAAAAAAAAGAGACCTTTCAAGTTTCAATAGAAAAAAGAAGGAAGAAAGAATGTCTCACTGGGTTTACGAAGAAAGCCATGGAAAGTGAAGGATCAATGATTTTGATGATAATTTGTTTGGCTTGACAAATGAAACTCTGTCGCATTAAGTTTCCACGAAGCTTTTGCAACCTCTGCACCAAAAGCGATTCTCTCCAGCAGGGTCCTCCGCCACTCTCCGCCATGTTTAGTTTTCTCAATGTTTTGGTTTTGATTTTGGTTTGATACAATACTAGTGATAATAACTACCTTCCTAGTTATAGGGAGAAACAAAAGGGGAAAAGAACTATGCTATGTGTGTAGATTTGAATTTTTGTTTTGTTTTTAAATTTAAGTTTTGAAGGGTAAAATGGTCTTGTAAAAGTGGAGATAAAAAAAAAAAAACAGTTATTCAGTTGGATATTCCCTTTATCTATTGTTATAGCTATATATGTAAGTTACTTCAATCAAAATGATACTTTAAAGAAAAATAGATTTACTACATATTTCAGTGAAGCTAGAAAAGAGAAAGATTACTAACTAGCTAATTTGCTTACAGGTTGATCATAATCATATTATATTATGCATACTGGTAATAATAGTGTGATAATAGCCCACAAATACTATCATATCACAACATTCCCATTCCATTGATTGGCAACATGAAATCGTTATTAATAGAAATTACTAATTACTATTAATGGTAGGAAATGCTTCATTATTTCCTTGTGATGTGTAAATGTTGGGGTAGTTAAC
Source organism: Glycine latifolia (assembly GCA_013407115.1). Taxonomy (NCBI): domain Eukaryota; kingdom Viridiplantae; phylum Streptophyta; class Magnoliopsida; order Fabales; family Fabaceae; genus Glycine; species Glycine latifolia. Next base: position 25,577,107 of record CM023952.1, on the reverse strand, counting down.
TTGTTTTCATCCTATCATTTGCTTTGGAATTTTGTGGTCCCATTGAGTGCAACGAGATCAACATAGTATTGGGCAATCCACCCTTTCATAACCATGATCTCTTTCTTCCATTGTTCGACCAACCATTCTGGATCGCTATGATTTGCATTTGCACCCAGAATGTCTAGGCAATGAGATCCTGAAAAAGTAAATGGTCAAAGTAGTGTATTAATTAAACCAGTTCATGTAAACCGGCTTGATTTGAGGCAAAAGAAACATGAGTACAAATGTATTATAATTTGCACTATTACATTAAATTTCTTAATTATTTATACTATTATTTCAAAATTATCATTTTTTTTATTTTTCTATCTATTTAATTGTTTCTCATTAATGTTTGGAAAAATAATAATTAAGTAGGGATATGTAGAGAAAAAATTATTAATACATCTAAAAATTAAAAAAAGATTTTATAAAAAGAAACAAATAAATTTCAAGGAAAAATCTTATAATTAGGAACGAAAAGACTAAATGCTAACTAAGGATGCAATTAATTTTTAAGATTGTTTTTTTTTTTTGGGAAAATGATTAGTTGTTCCTCATTTGTGATTGTGCTACCGCAAAAATGTACTCAAGCAATCAGAAATTAGGCAGAGGCAAATTATTCATTTCATAGATTTATCCAATATTTGGCTTTTCTTTTCCTAATTTTTTTGAGATTATGATATGAAATTATTCTTAGTCGTACATTGTTCTCACTATAATGGTGCTTGATTTTTATTTCTTTTCTTTTCTTTGAAAAATAACCATGGCAACTCTCAGCAAGAAAAATAACAAGAAAATTAAGAGGGAGCGAAAGGTGTAGAATCTGTAGATAGATAGATATAGAAAGAATTAAAATATGTAAACAGAATACAAAGTCATACCATTAACTGTATGGATGGCAACAAGACTGTCTGATATGTTTTTCAGAACCCTGAATGTAGAAGATTCATATAAAGTTTTAAAAAATTGTTCTTAAACAATTACTCAAAGTAAAACAATTAAGATCAATTTTGTATTTTACCGTGCTTACCCGCCACTACTATAAGGGTCTCTTAGTCCATTAGAGAAAATGATGTTGCTACCAAACTTTTGAAGGACCAATTCTATACTCTGTGATCATCCATAACACAATGAAGCATTTAGCATCAATCAATATCAATTCAATTGAAAATGATATTTAATAAAATTCCAGATGAATTTCTTGTAAAAGTTATAATTAATATACAAAAGCCTTTTGGAGCATGAATTAATAATTTCCATATGAATGTCGCAACTGAGAAGAGAAGAAATAACTACTTACATGGCCTCCATAGTAAGTAGTGACCCAATGAGGGCGAGGTGAGACACCAAATTGTTTCTTGCAGTCCTTGACATAGCTCTTTAAGCTAAAAGGGTCGGGTTGAAACATGGTATTATTTCCTATGCTGATGGGTATCACCATTTCACTACATGTCTGAATGTGTAATTGTAATTGTATGAATATGTAATTGTATGAATGTTAAAAGCAAGAAATCACAATAATACAATAAAATTAAAAAGACTTAAATATGTTTTTTTTTTCTATAAAATAAACGAATCTTGATTTTAGTTTTTGAAAAAAAATATATTTTTCATCATCATAAAATTTTAAAAATGTTGTTTTTGTCCTTATAAACTCCGCTTATATGTATTTACATGTATGGTCTGTCCCAAGCCAGGATAAAGGAGAATGGTTGGTGTCAGGTGTTGTGAACTGACCTTAAAAAATAACTATTTTTATGAGATGATCCATTATGATATTTTGTTGGGGTGTACCCTTCATAGCGATGTGTTACATCGTACCCCGGATGTAGCGAAAAATGGGTTAGGACCCTTGCCACAAGGCCCACAAGGCAAGGCGCTACATCGATCCTTGGATGTAGTGATAAGTGAGCTAGGATCCTTGTCTCAAGGCAAAGTGTCAGGTCTTCACTCGGATTTGATGACAAGTAGGTCAGGGTCCCGACACGCAGATGGACGAGCATGGTGCGTAAACACCACCAAGGGGTTAAGAATGCAATTGAGAAGCTGGAACATATGAACCTTAAGGAGTAAACTAAGATAGTTAGCAGATGTCTTTGCTAGAAGGAAAGTGAATATTGTTTGCTTGCAAGAAACTAAGTGGGTTGGAGACAAGGCCAAGGAAGTGGATGACACCGATTTTAAGTTGTGGTATACAAGTATAAACAAGAGTCGAAATGGTGTTGGAATTATGATCAATTGAAGTTTCAGAGATAAAGTTGTTAACATCAAAAGGAAAGACAACATAATTATCCTGATTAAACTTGTAGTAGGTGATTTAATGCTAGCTAACACCTTTAAGCTTGTAGTAGTTGGTATACAAGTATATTGTTTGATGCTAGCGAACACCTTTTTCCGAGAAAAGGAGTCTTATCTTATCACTTATCATAGTAGTCAAAATCGTAGTCAAATTGATTTTTTTATGGCTAGAAGAGACGATAGAAATTCTTGTATCGACTACAAAGGCTACCCTAGAGAGTGTGTCTCTACACAACATAAGCTGGTAGTTATATAAGTTCGTTTCAACAAAGTACTTAATATGAGGATGAGGGTTCAAAATCCAAGGATAAAATGGTGGAAGCTAAAGGAGGAAAACCAAATAGAGTTCAAGGAAAACATGTTGCGTGAAGGACCGTGAGAGTCTGTTGGAGAAGCAAAAGAAATATGGAATGAGATGGCTAAGTGTATCCAAAATATGGGTAGGAAGGTGCTGGGAGAAAACTAAGGAAATATATTTCTTACAAAGGAAACCTGGTGGCGAAATGGAGAGGTGCGGGAGGCAATTAAACAGAAGAATGAATGGTTCAAATCTTTGCATAAAAGTCTCAATGATGAGAACTTGCAAAAGTTTAGATTAGTAAGAAAAATGCAAAGAAAGTGGTGCGGGAAGCTAGAGACAAGGTTTTCGTCCATTTTTATAAAAATCTTGGGAGAAAGGATGCTGAAAAAGGTATATACAAACTTGTAAAACTGAGGGATAAGAATAATACAGACCTCACCCAAGTTAAATGCATCAAGGATGAAAATAAAAAAATTTTGGTAAGAGATGAAGGTGTCAATGGAAGATGGATGAACTACTTTAACAAACTTTTTAATGGAGATGACGATAAAAGTGAGGTGGACTTGGAAGACGCTTATGATGATCTTAATAAAAGATTTGTGCGCAAAATTAATACACATGAAGTTAATAAGGCTTTAAAGATGATGAAGAATAATAAAGCTTTGGGACTCGATGACGTCCCTATTGAAGTGTGCAGAGGCTTAGGAGATGTGGCAATAAAATGATTGACCAATCTTTTCAATAAGATTCTTCAAACAAATAAGATGTCTAATACTTGAAGGAAAAATATGTTTGTGCCTATTTACAAAAAACAAGAGAGATATCCAGAATTGTCCTAATTATAAAGGCATCAAGCTCATGAGCCATACTATGATGTTGTGAGAGAGAGTTATTGAACATTGCCTAAAGAGGGAGACCAAAGTTTCCATAAATCAATTTGGATTTATGTCAGGAAGATGTACCATGGAAGCTATTTTCTTAATGCGGCAATTAACGAAAATGTATCGAGAAAAGAAGAAAGACTTACATATGGGTTTATAGATCTTGAGAAAACATACGATAAGATCCCAATAAAAGTTTTATGGTGGGTTCTTGAGAAGAAAAAAGTATCATTAAAGTATGTAAATACAATCAAGGATATGTATGCTGGGGCTACCACGTGTGTGAAAGCTTGTAAAGAAACATCAAGTTATTTTCCTATCATTGTAGATGTACACCAAGGTTTGGCTCTTAGTCCCTATCTCATTGCCTTAGTGATAGATGAACTAACAAAAGATATTCAAGAGGAAGTTTCGTGGTGTATGCCTTTTGTAGATGATATTGTGCTTATTGATGAGACCAAAGATGGTGTTAATAGGAAACTTGAATTGTGGAGAAGCACTTTGGAGTCTAAAGGACTCACGTTAAGCCAGAGCAAGACTGGATATATGAAATGTGAGTTTTCACTGGTAAGAGATGATGATCAAAATCCTGTTCATCTACTTGGTCAAGAGGTACCCAATAAAGATGATTTTAGATATCTGAGATTAATTTTGCAAAAAGGTAGAGAAATTGATGAAGATGTAAATCATAGAATCAGAGTAGGGTGGATGAAATGGCGTAGTGTATATGAGTTATTGTGTGACCGTAAAATTCTCATTATCTTTATGCTTCAGATGGTCCACTTTTAGTCTTTTTCCTCTTTATCTCCCCCTTCATTTTTTCTCCATTCTTTACTTTTATCATTTTTTTTTCAATATCTATCTATAGGTTCATCTACCATCGACGCCAATTAACTTAAATTAAAGGTGTTGTTGATGTTGATGTTGCTATTTTTATCCTTATAAAATATGTAAATTTTAATTAGTTTTGATCTCTATTAATTTTATTTTTATTTTCATCCTTTAAAGTTTGTCATAACTATTTTTTTCCCTATCATTCACTGAAGATAGATAACTTTTTTATTTTATTTTAGTGATCAAGCAAAAAAAATTGAGGTATCACATACTTACTTGGTACCAGAGACACTAGTGGACATCACTTGAGATAGGAACTTCACATTCCGTTATTAAAGACATAACGACTGGTGTATAATAATCGGGATAAAAACAATAATTTTAACTTTTTGTGAAATAAAATTCAAGAATTTTTTTATAAGGACTAAAATCAAAATTCTTTGATTTTACCTAAACAAAAAAAAAGCCAGTTAAAGTTAGAATAACTTTTTAGTAATTTTACATTAAATATAGCGGACAACTTTTATAAAAACAAAAACAATTTATCAAGTTCAATTATGATTGTATCAATTATATGAATTTAATTTGCAATACCAATTTGATTATGCTTTAATTAAAACTATGTTAGCATACCATTTTGTGAGTATTAAACAAACTATTTAATGAGTCAAAACATGAGTTGATAAATTTATTAAATGATATAACAATGTATCAATCAATGATAATTCACATCAAAATAGCTTTAATTACATGAACATTGTTAGAAATACACTTTTATTAAAACAATCTCTAGAGATTCATCAAATAAGATGAGACTCATAATTTTATAACTTTTAATAAATTTTAATTAATAAAAAAAAGTGTTAGATAGTATATCTCTAACTTTCTTCTAATTACATCCTACTAGTATTCTAAAACAACAACAATATTTAGATACCCTGATAATGCAATTAGTCAATTAACACTTTTTTTTTTCTTTATTACATAACACCACCAATTATGTTAGTAATTTATCTTTATTTCTTTTTCTATTTTTCTATGGCAGTCTACACCTAAAGGGTGTCCCTAATCTTTTTCCTACAAGGATACAAGAAAAAAAAAAAGGCATTTATACTTTTGGTTTGATGGACTTAAACCAAGTCAACGTGATTTAGGATATGTCAATTGCTTTAGGAACGGTTGTTAGTCAGCATAATAGCCTCTCTCTTTCTTTCTGTTTTCAGTCATAATTTCAAGTTAACTAAAAGCGTGTTTAATTGATCAAAATGTGGAAAGATTCAATAAGTAGTTCACACTTATTAGATGTTGATAAATGTAGAGCGGTTGACAATACTGTAATTTCATTTTACAAAGTTCAACCGCTTAATGAAAGTGAAAATGATTTTTAATCCTTTGTTACCAAGTATCAATGAATGATGATCCAAATCCTTCCATCTCAGCTGTATATATATTATGTGTTCCCTTAATGGATGATTCAATCTAATTAATAATTTATCTTACATTTTTTTTATGATAAATTTTAGTTATAAGGTGGTTTGATAGTAAAAGAAAATTAAAGATAGAAAAGATCGATTTTTCTCATAACAAAAAATTAATAATTAATAATTAACATTTATCAATAAAAAAAATTCATTTGAATATTTATGATGGAATGGGAAACTGTCTTTATACAGTTATGGCCTCAGTGGACTCAAATCCACATTCAGAATTCTTAATTATTTGTATCAACTTGCGTTATTTTAAAAGAAAATAATAAAGTCAAAATGAATAATTAAAAAAGAATGCAATGATCTTTACCTGCCATCTCCAGCCCAGGGTTGTCTCAGATACAATAATAGGGCCATTAACTTTGCAGGTGGTGTTTCCCCTTAAAGCCACCAAACCTGCATATATCTTACTGAGGATATCACTTCCAAAAGAAGCTCTATCAATGCCGCCACAAATCACAGTAACTGGATATCTTGGCGGATGATTGTATTGAGCCGAAGAACCATACATATTTATCAGGTAGTCTTTCAACTCTGAAGACTCATTTAAGGGACTGCATGCAATAAGTGACAGTGAATTTCAATCTTAATTAACCCCAATGAGACTAGATAAATGCTCCATTACAATTTTGGTTTAAAAAATATATAGTTTTTTTTTCTTCTGCAAAATCAGTCTTTATTGAATTTTTAAAAATAATGACTTTTAATCATTAAAAGCAAGAGATTAAAACCATATTTTTTATATTAAATATAAGAATTAAAAACAAATAAGATTTGAGGAGACATCAAATTACTCTAAAGAATTATTCTCTATTCTCACTTTTTATTTTCTAGTTAAAAGTGAGTTACTCATTAGAAGTATTAGATTAAAAAAAATCCACATTGAAAATGAAAAGTAACTTTATTAAAGTTATATTCTCCTCATAAAATTTAATTAAAGATTAAGACAAGAAACACCGTGTATCTAAAATCATATGGATTTTCGATAATCTCTTTTTAAACTCTACTGATCAATCTCACTAAGTGAACTTCATGTAAAATTTACTAAATATGTAAGTTATGTTTCCAAATTAACGGAACACGTGAATAAAGTACATTAGGAAGTGCGTTACAAAGTGTTGAGCATGGTTTGGCAAAGTGTTTGTACCGGCAAGTGTTGAATCTCTGGCTAAGAATGAAAAGACCCTTTGGCTGAGAAGCTACTCTGTCGATTTCAGACCAGGACTTCAATATGGTTTGGTAGCATGTTTCACTGGCCTCCTGCATATTCCAATTGATCATTAAGTCACCTTTTTTTATGATGCATATGATGACAAATAAATAAATAATAGAAGATTAAAATCAAATTATGGTAAATTATACTCTAAAATCTCTTGAAACAACAGAGTAGTAACCATCTTGTGGCGTAATATTATCAAAGTAGAGAATTGGAGCTGATGAGGCCAGAGCACCAATGGCCAGGTGGGGATATTTGAGCCTAAACCATGAAGCAAGCACTGCATATAATAAACAATATCAACAACATATATAGGAACAAATAGTAGTAACTTAAATTACATAAGTGGAACACTATGAAGACTATTTGATTTTAAGAACTAACTTCCACCATATGATCCTCCAATCACAATCACCGGGGACTTTTGGGCATGTAATGTCTTCTTAATATGTATGAGGACTGATGCATAATCTGCTATTGCTTGAGCTGAGTTGAAATACCCAATAGTGCTTGCATTCTTCAATGCTTCTTCCCTCGATCCAAATGGTACTGATTTCCCATAGTAACGGTGCTGATGAGAAATTTAAAGTAACTGTTACAATCTGTCAAACTAAATAAACCTTTTGAATATTGGGGGGGAAAAAGAGATAAAACTTGATGCAGTTTCACAAGTGTTTGTACTTTGTAGTACCATTGTTTTTCCATCAGAATTGAAGTTTCACCTTTTAATCTGCTTAATAAATTATCGAACTGAAACTCCAATGCTAATTAAAAAAATAATATCAAAATTACTTCTAAAACGGTATCTAAGTTTTTTTTTGGAGAGCATTGGAGTTTCAGTTCGAGGGGGGGGGGGGAGAGAGAGAAGTTTTTATATAATACCTCTATGTATACTATGAGAGCATTAAAGGAAGCAGCGTTATCAGTGAGAAATCCTATGAGTTCAGGGGAACCATCTATTGGTTCTTCTGCACCCAAGTAGGCAAATATTGGGGCACTAGAATTGGCCCCACCCCAGTACTTGAAATTGATCAGATATCTTTGTGGAAAGGTTTTGTAGCTTTCAGGCCTATAGTTGAAGTGATCAAGAACTTGTTTGTAGTAAAATATTTTGAGGTTCTCTGTATCTGTATCAGTTGCAACCACGGTTGCACGGTTGTGTGAAGTTGTTTCCCATTCAGCAATGGGACTCAACCTTGGAATTTTCAATGAATGTGATATAGTGAGATAGGTTGAGTAGTACGTGAGAAAGATGAAAAGAAGCCATTTAGACAACATGGGGTGGTGTTTTATTGCAACAATGGAGAAAAATAATAGCTTTGAGGGTCTTTCCTATGTCAAATATAAATCAAATACGTCCTTTTATATAGCATGTGAACCTCAGAGTGCATGTGAGTTTTTCAGTTTTATTGATGAGTTGTATTACTTGTATACATGTGGTGAGGCTCCACGATGATATGAACAACAAAATTTTTCTTTCTAATGTTAAAGGCAATTACGTATTTAAGATTTAGATTTGATTATTAGTTAAGCTAAAACAATTTATATCAGTACAAGTTTATACTTATGCGCATCTTCGGTGATACGTTAATTATAATATTTAACACGATCAATATTCTTAGTTACTAGAAACATTCATTAATTGATATACTTCCAATACATTGACCATTCTTTATAAATACTTGTTAATCTTTATTGATATTAGCCAATTTTATAGTAGGTAATTTTCTAATTTTACGGGCAATTGACCAATTCTGAAACAAAATGACTTATTTTATAGGGATGTAATATATGCTTGAGGTTTTTATTGAAGAGAATTGTTGAAAATGGTCTCATTTCGACAATCCATGTTTGTACGCATTTTCTAGAGATGATGTATACTAAAAAAATAAGGAATTATTGACAAAATTTAATGGTGAAAGACACTTTGTCGTTATTAATATTGGATTGACAAAAAATTTAACGATATTTTTAAAGTATGGAGTATGTATATAAATTATTTCATTTAATTTAATTTTTCTTGTAATGAAGATATAACTAAGTGGTGTTTGGTTTGACATTATAGAATTGATTCTGAATTCAAAATTATTTTTGGGTATATTTTATATGTTTGAATTTATATTAGAAAAGAATTTAAAATTGATTATGATTTCATAATTAATTATGAGTTGAAATAATATTGAGTAACTTTTTTGTTGGATCCATAATTTTGTGCTGAATTTTACTCCTAAAATTTTATAATAAAATAATCTAACATAAATCATATTATTTTAAAATCAATTTTAACTAAAATCAATTTTATCAACACTGTCTAAACACACTAATGTTCTTTTACCAGAATTTGATTTTTTTTTGGGGGGGAGGGAAGTACAACCTCCGTTTAATCATTGTCGTTCTATTTTTTTAGCAACAGATCCAAAAAAGTTAGAAAATATTATAATAATAATTTTATAAAATTAATTTTATCATCGTTAATTTATTTATAATTTATGTTAGTTATTATTAATATTATTAGAAATATAAATAAATAAAAGTAATTAATATTATATTGAAAATTAAAATAAAACTTTTTTTAATACTACATTTATTATAGGAGGGAGAGAATATAATTTAAGTCAATTCAAACTTGCTACTAAAAATATTATTTCTGAGAAATATCGGGAAATGTTTACAAATTATTGAAATTAACATGGTCCTTATAAATTGGCAATTAGATATTTAGTGATAACCAATTATTTTCCTCCACTGGAAAATGAGTGTCAAATCGACCATTTTAGTCAGTATATATGCTGAAAGCTTTTAGCACTACGAAGCCAGCAATTAAAGTTGATTGTGATCGGCATCGCACTAACTGAACGCACTTTCCAAATTTCCGGTTTACTCTTTTTTTTAAGTTGAGTTTTGACCATTGAATTGTTAGCAGAAGCATGTGTAACATGAGATGCTTTTTTTTTTTTAAGGTAAGGTATTTCCACAGTTGAAGTCATAAAATTAACTTTTAAAATGTAAGAATTATTAAAGTAAATTTTGTCACTTTCAATAATTTTTTTTCATATACATAATTAATGAATCGAACTTCTATAAACATATTTAAAAAAATCTAATTATTTACTAATTGTATTGAATCTTGTTGGTAACTTGAGATACATCTAACAAAAGACAAACAATAGTAGGTTGATATATACTATTAATATTCCTATAATTAGCCGTACTTGCATGGATAATCATATCATAAACATAAAGTAGATGAAATTGATTTCTTAAAACTTTTAGTGTGTACTTAGATGATTTTTTTTTTTGTATGAAGTTGATTAAAAAATTAATTTTTTAAATGAAATTATTTATGCTGTTGGATGTTTTTATCCTAAAAGCAATGTAAAATTTTCAGTTCAATGTGCAAAAGTTACTTTTTATCAATTCTAATCAAATTGAAGTTTTGAAACGAAATTAAATTTTAACTAATAATAATCAACTACCTATAATTTTTATAAAATCAAGTTTGATTGTAATCAAAACCAAGTCTTCTTATTTTTAAGATGAAACCAAACACACTATTCGTCTTTATACAATTATACATGGATGAAAATGGGTTGGATTAATTTAAACTTTATAAGCTCACGTCTGACATTTTTTTATGTTTAATATTTAAATCTGGTTTGTTTAATTATTTAAGAAAGACATTTTTTTCAAGACATGGTTAGATTCTTTTATAAGTTCAGTCTGATTGGAAATCTATTTAAAAATTTCCTAACAGTAAAATCTCTAAAAGAAATTTAAAAAATAGTTTTAAATAGACTAGTAAACTTAAACTTATATGTAAATTAATAGGTTTGTATATAAACATTTCGGTATAAATTTAATATGATAATTATTATTATTATTATATTATTATTATCACAAAACCTATATAGTACTGTTGTAGTTTAATTAAATAAGTCAAGTTATAAAACTTCATATTAAAGGCTCTTTTTGGTGCTAAAAAAATCGTTTGATTGATTTTAGGATATGATTCATCCTTTTAACTAAAATAAACTTTTAAAGAATTCATTTTATAAATAAATTCAGATTATCTTGAGTCTGATGTGGTCTAAGAGATAAATTTCTAAGGGAACTAAACCATTTTCACTCTTACCTGTAAAATATTATTTTGGACAAATTAATGTGAAATCGGAAATCATCCTTGCTTGAACACAATAAAATTAGAGGTAAATATACTTGTTAATCCAATTTGTGTTAAGGTCTATCTTCTTTAGCTTTCAATTTCAATAAGTTGGACCGGTTTTGTTAGTGACATAAATGGGTTTCATTTTCTTAGTTTGTGCCTACCTGCCTTATGTAGTCCACGATTGAAAGGCTAGCCTGTGGACCAAGAATAAACAATAAAATGTAAAAACTAATAATATATAAACTAAACATTTGAAAATTTTCTAACTTATATTTTTATTTTTAATTAATTAAATTTCATAATGCAGTAAATATATCAATAAAGCACAAGTCAAATAACTAATAAAAGTCTGAACCAAACATTAAATATATAATTAATGTAAATAAACTAAATATTTAAGCACATCAACCAATATTGAAGTAACTAATTAACTAATAAAAGTCAACTTCTTCAATCACTAACAAGGAAATATAAAAGGTTATATATTTAAAAAGTAAAAAAGAGGCCAACCTACGTAGCTTGTTAAAAGTTTAAAAAGGATTTTTATAATTCAAATAATTCTCTTAAATTCTTTTTGATATATTATTTTCAAACACAAATAGTTTTCTAACATTATCTAAATCAAACAAATCTATATAACAATTTTGCATTTGTGATTACAGCCGAATGCTCGAATTGGTAGTGTTTAATTCTTTGCCTTTAACTTTGATTTGGGATACAGCAACAATTATTTTTTATTTATTTTATATGGTGTTGCTTAGAACTTCTCAGCTTAGGACTGCTTCTAGAGAGTAGAGAGTATTAACATTTTGTATAGTCAAACTTATTCCCATCATTTTTGTCTTAAGCAAATAATGAAAATAACATCGACAAAAAACGATGGCCGATGACTTTCACCATCATTACCATTATCATGTTCTAAAGGTGTAGAGATCATGTTTTGGAAAAAGTCAGTGCAAAGCACAAATTCAGAGTTATGCTTCATGCTACATAGCTACTTTTCTTAAGTTTCAAGCATTTGTATGGTTGCTTAGTAATCATATATACCTTCCCACATCTTGCACTTGCAGTGAAACGATGAAAAAATCGTAATCCAAAAGGAAGTGCTCCCAAAACTCCTCTTAAATCCTGTAGTCACGATGGTGTTTAACTTATAAAAAAAAATCAAATTCAACGTAATTTCAAAATTTCTTTAAAATAACATTTTTCTAATAAAAAATTAAAAATAAGTTTCGTAAAAAAGTAATTAAAGTATTTTTTATTTTTAAGGTGGAAAAATAGGACAAACCAGACGCTTCTTAAGAGTTAAGAACATGGAGAAGCTTCAAATATCTGTACACATCCTTTTTGGTACGCGTGCAGTCTCTTACTCTCTTTAGAGCATGCTTGTCATAACATAACGAATGATTACAAATATTCAAAGCATGACCACCTTTGGTGTAATATTAGTTTGAGATTGGATAAGGAAGAATCTTAGGAACACGTTTTCTATTATACTTATTTCAATATATTTTTTATTGATTAAAATTTATTAAAAATTATAAAAAAAAAAGATATAAAACCAAAAAATATTATAATTTTTAATAAATTTCAATCAATAGAATAGAATATACTTAAAAGTAGGTGTTTCTAATATTTTGTTAGACAAAACTTCCACCCAAGACTTAAAAAAAAAAATCAAGAGAGGAGCAGGGGAGGGGAGGGAGAGAGGAAAAAGGGTGATATTTTGTTTTATATCTTGCTGGATGGAACCTTTTTTATAGTGCAATAAGACTATGACAGGTGTGTTAGATAAATTTGAAGATTTTTTCAATAAAAAATGATACTTTATTATATATTTGTTTTAGTGATAGGAAAAACTAGATCTTGATAAGTAAGATTTATTTAAAGAGATTATTTTATCATGATGTCATGAGGATAAAAGATATTCAAAATAACTTAAATGTTAATGGGATTCAACTATACAATTAACAAAGTTACTTTTTTGAACAAGAGGAATTTTGACAAGTACAAGACTTAAGATTGATAAAAGTTACAAATACACTTATCAATGAGTTTGTGACTTCTATCAACTCTTTTAGTCTTAGCTTGTCAGCATCTCTTTTATTTAGAAAAATAATATTAAAGTTTAATCATATAAGTTTGAATTTCACTTATATCCAAGTTATTTTTAATATCTTTTGTCCTCACAACATCATGATATGATGATCTCTTTATTTAAAATGCACTTAATATTTAATGAGATCTAATTTTTCCTTGCTAAAGTAAAAATAATAATACTATTTTTAATTAAAAGAATGCTTAAATATATTAAAATAAATGCTACTATGCCTTTTATTTTTTGCAGTTGTATGAAATCAAATTAAACATTAATGGATAAACAATCCTTATGATAATATTGTATGCAATTGAAGCACAATATTTTTTTTACTAGAACTTGAGGTAGTATATGTTGCATTTCTCTTATTCCTTCAATGTACACTTCACATTCATTTTATTTATAAACAAAAATATGAGAAGTGCACATCAAAAAAATCAAAACTCAAAAGGGAATGCATCATGCACTACCTCAATTAAAGCAAGAAAGCATTCTAAGAAGAATGCATGTAATGCTTGACAACAATGCTTTCAACTATGTATGGTGACACACACAAGAATTCCTAAGAGACAAACACACCAATATAATATAATAGTACAATAAACTAAAGACTAAAAATTGAACATGACATTGCAATTGATATGGGTATATATTGTTAAGGTAGATTATATATGCTCAAAGATAGATAGAGAGATTGAGAGAGAGAGGAGATGTTAGAAAAGCATAAAGAAAAGCACATAAAAATTGAATACAATTATGATGGGTAGGACAGAATATTTATCGATCTATAGGCAAAATATAAGACAAATGTTGGGCAAAAGAACCTAAATAATATTTTTTTTCCTAATTATTTACCAATTTGGGATTGTTTGAAACTTATTTACAGAAATGGGACAGCCAAACACGCCTAAACCAAGCATGTTTGAGCTACCCATTTCCTATATAAAGCCCCAAAAATTTACTATTTACCATTCCTTCATATTTCACCTTCTCACTAAAAGTTGTTCTGCCTTTTCTCTAGAGCTTGTGAGTGGATATTTTCTGAAGCGAAACCCTGCCAACAAGTAAGTGGATTTAATAATTTTGCATATTATTTAATCTATTATATTTTTTAATTAGAAAATTGTTAAGGCCATATGAATTTGTTAGCGACATAGATGTTAGGTTCATAGGAAATTGTTAGTGTGTATGTTGGTTTAATGTGTAGTGTTTAGGGTTTAGGGCTTAGGTTAAAGATTTAGGGTTTAGGGTTTAGGGATTGTGGTTTAGGGTTTAGGGTGTGTGTTGTAGGGTGTTAGTGTTTAGTGGGTTAGGGTTTGAGGGGTTTAGGTTAATGGTTTAGTGTTTAGTGTTTAGTGTGTGTGGATTAGGGGTTAGGGTTGATGGGGTTTA
>CM023952.1:25509102-25552445 GCA_013407115.1 Glycine latifolia | reverse complement strand
AGGAGTCCTCCAGACGTGGTTGTACCTATATATTTTCGGGGTGCTTCCGATAGATAGTGATTTCCTGCCATGAGATATCCTAGTATATATTGGATCCTCTGTGAGTGGGGATCGGCATATATATCTAGATGGAAGTATATGCAGGATGATGATGATAGGCAGTAGATGATGAGGATATGTGATAGATGGGGATGACTATCGGAATCACATGGATATTGACAGATGTTTGTACTTTGACTGCCTATGTGTTGATTGAATGAATGGTTGATAATAACCATGATAAATATGATATTTCTGTTTGAGTATCTGTTGTTAGTTTTGATGTACACTGATGATGATGGTTTCAGTGTGTATGAAGTCCTGAGATGAGAGATTCTTCAGGCAGTGTATGTGAAGCCCTGAGTTGAGAGATTCCTCAGGCCGTTTGTATGAAGTCCTGAGTGGTTTTCTCAGGCAATGTTTTATATGGTTTCATGAGGCAGTGCCTCTGGTATAGAAAGTGTCCACTGGTAGACACTTATGTGATGTACCTCTGTGAGATCTCTGTCAGACGATTATGAAAGCCGATATGAGATATTGAAGCCATGTTTCTGGCTTGGCTCTGTTAGATGGTTTTGAGATGGCTGTGAGAGCCAGGATGAGGTGTGATACCTCTGAGATTGATAGTATCTGGTTAAGTTACCCTGTAGTGGGTTATGAGAGCTAGGATGATTTCCTAAGCTCGTTCCTGTTTTGGTTTATATGTTTTGTGCTTGGGGGTGAACCAGGGTAAGGGAGGATTTCCCAGGACCCTGAGTTTACTGAGATTTTTATCTCACCCCGTGTGGGTTGTGGTTTCAGGTGTTTCCAGAGGAGAGGAGATACTCTATGCAGAAGGCCTTAGCTGAGAGTGCTGGACCTGTTCATGGGCTGCAGATGAAGACTGGAAGAGTTTTTATTTTGTCTCTGTCTTGTACTAAAAGATAGGGTGTGAGTGTACACCGTTTTATTGTATAGACGACGATGATGTTGTTTTAGTGTATGTTTCCTCCTGATGATCTCTATTTTTTTTTTAGTTTTGTATATCTGCCTTGGTAGTTGTGGTTATGTATGTTTGTTTTTACCTGGATCAGCAAGGGACTTGTGTTGTATGTGTTTTATTCTATGCATAATGTAATCAAGAAAAACGATTCTTTCGCTTCCGCAATGCGTTGGTTAACGCTAATAGCGCGCTTCTGGTATTATATGATGCTAATACACCGGGTGCACACGGGGTGTTACACTCCGCATGATGACGACTTTGAGATGACCCCACATTAATATCTTTCTAGAATGTAGTCCCATGCACACCAGCATCCTCATCATTATCCGACACACTAGCATCCTCCTCAAGAAGCCTATCTTCCATTGCGATATTTTCTTCATTGTCATCCATGACCCAAGTTAGGTCATGTGAATCCTCCTCAGACACGTTTACCCCTCCGGCAACATATGATGATGTATTATGTGCAACTGCTTGGATGGGTAAAAAAACATCCTCTGCTTGTGTAAAATCCACGTACAACTCCAGAAAATCTTTCCTTGCCTGGTTGAAAAATTCTTCCATTACCAATTGTATGTCTTCATCATCCAGTATCTGAAACCCCAAGTATTGTTCGTGTTGCCATAATCTTTCCGTCAGTAAAGTGATACATTGGTTGACATTTAGACCTAATTTTTGTTGTATCTTCTCATGCAATTCACTCACTATTGAGGTTCGCTTGATACGAGTTGGTCGTTTATCCCCTTCAAAAATAACACTCTGTTGCCCTTCAACTTTTCTTCCATTAAAATATAAGATAACACGAACAAAATCACTACTTGAACTCATTTCTTGTCGTCAACAAAAACAACTTCAAATATCCCTAAACAAGGCAAAAACACTAGAATGATAGCAAATTTAGAAATGAGGTAAAAGCACTAGAATGCAAGTTGTGGAGAACTATGGCTGGATTTGGGGCTTTTTATGGGAAATGGGTAGCTCAAACACGCCTAAACCAAGTGTGTTTGGCTGTCCCATTTCTGTAAATAAGTTTCAAACAGCCCCAAATTGGTAAATAATTAGGAAAATAATATTATTTAGGTTCTTTTGCCACAAATGTTGATATAGGATGATAGGTTACGAGGGTTTCGATCCATTTGATTGCAAGACACTAGATTGGACCTTTTGAGACTTTAGCCCATCAAATTGTAAAAACAATATCATTATTTTTTTTATAATTAATCAATGCTTACAACACAATCACATCGCATGGAATAAATTTACTAACTCCTTTTTTATATTTCATAACATTAAAAAAATAACTACAAATGTATTTATATGGAAAGTAAATTAAATACCACAATTAATTAACATTAATTCATGATTTTTTTGTCTTCTTTCATGGATGAAAGTATATACTTTATTTAGATAACCCAATTTTATTAACTTAATATAGATGTCATTGCTACTTTATTCAAAATTTAATTTTGCATTGGTAAATGCTTGAGGATTGATGAGAAACTTTTTTAAACAAGTGATTGAAGTTTAAAGGATTAATTATATATTTCACATTCTTATGTTTTGGTTTATGGCTAATTTTAATCTCTTTATTTTAATTGTTTACATTTAGTTTTTATAATTATTTAATTGTTATAGTTGTTTTTTTTCTCAAATTTTATCTCATTAATTGAACACACACTCACACCTTCAAATATTAAATAACTAATGAAATTAATAAATCACATTTTGAATGAAATAAAAATAATAGCATTATATCTAATGAAATGGAAGGATATTTTATAAATATTTTTTATGTAATGAAATAGATATTCCATTAATTAAATATTAAACTTTAGTAATATAGTTATTTTACAAGGACATGCCTTTTCTATAAATAATATTTTTATCATTTTTATTAGATAAATAGTCATTTTTGTCAAAACGCTAACAAATTCATTCCTAAAAGATGAAAATTCAAATTTTTGTTCCCAAAAGTGTAAAAAGTGCGACAAATTCATATTTCTGTTAACTTCTATCCGTTACCATTAATAAAAGTGCATACGTAGCACAGATGGACGAAAATGTCACCAAAATGATTGTCAACGTGACTACTGACTAGATTTTGGATAAAAATGTCAGTAAGTTACCATTGGACTAAAATGTCAATAACTTTCTATTGGACCTAAATGTCAATAATTTGCAATTGGACCAAAATATTAGTAATTTTTTATTGGATCAAAATGTCAGTAATTTTTTTTAGCAAAAAAGGTCAATATGTTTCCATTGGACCAAAATATCATTAAAGGTAAATCTTTCCTCTTCTTTTATTGTTACAAGCATAATAATAACAAGGGTAAATAGTTATTTTCATCCCTGAATGTGTAGAGTGTTAACAATTTCGTCCCTGAAATATAAAAATTCAAACTTTTGTCCCGAAAGTGTAAAAAGTGAGATAAATCTATCCTTCCATTAACTTATGTCTGTTACCATTAATGAAAATGCCTATGTGGCACAAAGGGACGAAAATGTTACAAAAATGATTGTCAACATGCCTACTGACTAGATTTTGGATGAAAATGTCAGTAAGTTACCATTGGACTAAAATGTCAGTAATTTTCTATTGAACCTAAATGTCATTAAATTATCATTGGATCAAAATGTCAGTAATTTTCAATTAGACCAAAATATCAGTAATTTTTCATTGGACCAAAATGTCAGTATTTTTTTTTAGCAAAAATGGTTAGTATATTTCCATTGGACCAAAATATCATTAAGGGTAAATCTTCCCTATTTTTTTTTTTATAGTTGCAAGCAGAATAATAACAATACAATAATCACTTAAAAAATAGGAAAACAATCATAAGTTAAAAGAAACATAATAATAACCATAATATTCATTAGTAACCATAATTTGTCAATAGAAATTATCCAAAATAAATATTCTACCATAATATAGCTACAGTGCTTAGAGTTTCTAAGCCTATATATTTCCTTGTAATCTGAGTGCAATTGTACGAGTGTGTGAGAAAATATAGTGAATAGTTGGACGTAGCCCACATTGGGTGAACCAGGGTAAACTTTGTGTGTTATTTTCTTCTTCCCTTTCTCTCTTTATCCTATCTCGATTGTTGTGTGATTGCTTAGTACCCAACAACCCCTACTAGCAAGGATACTATGTAATATGTTGTAGTGGCCACTAGTGCATGCACACTAGCACGAAGAAAAAAAAAACCTATGAAAAACAATGATATGTTCCCTATGAAACACATATATTTATCTTATTCAAACTATCATCGTGTTGGTCACATTTTTTACATTGATACTTGTTCGATACTTCAAAAATTTTCAATTTAAAAATATTTTTTGTTGGCTTAAACACTTGAGCAGACATCTTTACACAATTCAAGACACTTAAGTGAACACCTATGTAATATGTTGTAGTTGGCTGCTAGCACATGCACAATAGCATGAAGGAAAAAAACCCTATGAAAAACAAAGATTCGTCCCCTATGAAACACAGATACTTATCTTATTCAAACTATCATCGTGTCGAACACATTCTTAACACCGACACTTGCCAGACACTTGTTAAGTTTTCAATTTAAAAATATTTTTTGTTGTCTTAGACACTTAAGTGGACATCTTTACACAATTCAAGACACTTGAAAAAGTATAAAATGTTAGTTTAAAAAAATAATATACCACCAATTTAAATATTTTATTATATGTTACTCTTATTTATTTCATTGAAATCTCTTAAATTTGAAATTTGAAATCTACCCAAATTAAGTTATTTATTTATTGGCTTAAATAAGTTTCTAATCCCTTAATTTTGAAAAAAGTTTATTTTTAATCCTCCAAATTTGAAATTGATATTTTTAGTTCCTATAAATTGAAAAAAAAAGTCTCTATATCCAAATACCATTTGAGATTTTGCTTATGTTGCCAAGTAACGGGTTACAAGTTGTCACACGACAACTCATTTTGATTTTTATTCTTATTATCAAACACTTTATCACATTTGTGTTTTTCTTCTTCAAAATATTCATTCTGACACTGTTTAGGCAGAGGTACTAAAACATATTTTTAAAAAAAATTACAATACTGAAAAGATCAACTTTAAATTTGGAGGATAAAAATTAAATTATATCAAATTTGAATGACTAATAATATATTTAAGTCTATTTATTTTTATCATATGATCGCCTTTTTAGGTTTTCTTTACAACAACAATAACCATTATTTTATAGATAAACAATTTAGTCTCCAATTGTAGTTACGATGTGTTAATATCATTTATATGTTCATCAATTTAGAGATTAAAACAATGTATCCTAAATATTTTTTTATTACATTAATGCCTCAGTATAATTTGATATATATATATATATATATATATATATATATATATATTAAGAATTAAATAGAATTTTGGTTTTCTATTTTACTTAATTTATAATTTTGATTAATCTATTTTAAAATTGAAACATTTGTCCGGCTTTAAAATATAAATATTTAATCATCCTATTTTAGAAAATTTATAATTTTGATCAAATTTTCAATTTTATCTATGTTTATTTCTTTTCTTTTAGTCCAGCTGAATCCTAAATCTAACATATCTATTTAAGATACTATCAAGAAATAAGTTAATTAATTACAAAATAATAAATAAAACTTAAGAAAAATTCAAAATAAACTAAAATTGTGGATTTTCTCAAATACGGGATCAAAATTACGAATTTTTTAAAATATGGAACCAAATCTTTATATCAAATATTTATATTTTGAAATAGGAGGATTGAAATTGTGGATTTTTTTAATATAAAAAGACTAAATATCCCAATTTTAAAATGAAATGACCAAAATTATGAATCGAACAAAATAAAAGGATCAAAATTAAACTTAACCCATACATTAATCATATTCAAGATAAAATGAATTATTTCTTAAGAATTTTAAACCAAAATCCAAAGAAATTTTTATTCATATGTTGATACGTATTTGACCAAATTAACTATTGATTGAATTAATCATAAAATTCAAACAATGCATATATATATATATATATATATATATATATATATTAGTAAAATATTAAATTGGAGGTTATGAATTAATGAAATCATATTAGGAAAACTTTTGACTAAATATAAAATTTACCAATTTAGATTCAAGAGCAACGGTCTAAAAATTCAGGCATATATAAGGTAAGTTACCCACAAGATTCCAATGTGAAGGTCCTTATAATTACTCAAATAATAGTTTTGGAGGAGTGTCTTTGTTGCCAATGTATTGTTCTCACATGAGTTTGTCCTTTACAGCTGTATTGCGTGGTACTATCATTCTTTCAATGTTCAAGCTTGAAAATCAAAAGGGACGAGAAAGTATCAGAAAGTCTTCCTACAAGAAAGGGGAAAAAAGGTACGCATTACTCTTTTGAAAGATTTTAATTATTTTTTTAAGAAAATACATTTTATTGAAGATGAATACAAGTTAAAGGATATTCATACGTACTCAACATTCAATTATATATTTTAATTAATTAATATTGAGTATGAGTACCTTGAATTTGTGTAATTTCACCAAAATTTAGGAGAAATTAGTGTCATTTATTTTAAAATATTTTTTAAAAGATCTTATTTAGCATGGGCTGCTGTCGTCTCTAACTTTTTTTGTTTTCCCGTTTAAATTTGGGTAATTAAGAACTTAGTATTGGACTTGGTGCTAAATAAAAAAAATATTTTAAGAAAATAATATTTAGTGTGCGTCATGGTCACCGAAATTATATGTAACACGTATAGAAACTAAATTATATGATTAACTTTTTTTTAATAATACATGCAAGATTTGCAAATTAAATTGATTTGAAAATCCCATTATTCTATTTATTTTATATAAATAATATGACTTAATTTATCTGATATATAAATTCTTCCAAATATTGTATAATATGTAGGATTTTAAATCCATTTAATTATTTGTAATAAATAAAATTTAAGTTACTATATTATATGAATAAAAGAAAAGTACAATGAATAAAATGTATCACATCAACTGTGCTAAGATATAAAACAAGTTTTAAAAAAATTATTAATATAAATCATAACTTAATTACTTTAAAATATGTTTTATGAATAAGACTTAAATATAATAATAATTTATTTAAAATAATAATAAAAGATTGAAATTAGAAGGTACATTATTATTTGATATTTATCTATTTTTGACCAAATATATTTATATATTACATCAAATAAAAATTTGAATTTACTATATTGAAGTATGTTTGATAAACTATCTTTTTTATAAAAGAATAATAAAAAAAATTAATACATATTTTAATGTATATATATTAATAATTACTTTTTAGTTAATAATATAACTTTAGAAACATGGATTCATATGAAAGGTCATACTTTCAAATATATTTATGTATCTTAAAATAATATTATTAAAAAAGGTAATTAAATTTTGCAAATATATTAAATTTAATTATATATATTATATATTAAGAAAAAATGTTTATAAATAAATATATATATATTAAAGTACTACATTGATACTTCCACTAAAAATTATTTTACCTTTTTGATTTATTTATTTTCAGACATGTTTTATGAAAAATAATAATTAAAGATGGAATTTATGAGATAAATTATTATATATATTATTTATGTATACTAAATTAATATAAATTTAAAATTTATTATTTTAAAATATTTTTATGAACTTATTTTTTAACCAAAATGAAAATAATTCATTTTTATGTAAGTATAAAATAATTAATTTTTATTTAATACTAATCCATCTCAAAATCAGTGTCATGTTAGTTTTTAATGTAGTACTAATTATTTTTTCATTGATATTCCTTATAAGTAGGGTGTAAGCAAATCGGATCCAATCCATAAATCGGTTCAATCCAATCTAACTCAATTGGTAGGTTGAATTAGGTCATTAGATTATATTGATTTTAGTTTAATAAGTGTGACTTTTTATATCTCATCAAAATTCAATCCAATATGCCTAGAATTAAACTAAGCGCACTTCATTCTCATATTGATTATCTTAAGATAATACATTTTTTTAGAGTTGATCTTTTTATGTTTATTTTAGAGTAATATATTATTTTATGAATGATATTTTGAGTATATATTTATGATTTATTTTTCTCTGTTTATCATATGAATAATATAATATTTTTAAAAAACATCCTTACTATTATGTAAAAAAAAATATTCTTACTCTTTTTGGTTTGAAACTTTTTTTTAATTTTTTTTAAAGACCTAGGTGATAATTTTTTAATAGTCTAACCTTATAACCAAGTCAATCTAATCCAATTAAGTTTGATTAGGTTGACAAAATAAAAATGATAAATTCAATCCAACCTAATAAATTTAATTGAATTTGAATGAAAAATAAACAAAACTCAATTTAACTTGTGTCACTTATATCTCTTGTTTATAATGTCACTTTAGTTTTTTAATAAATTATTAATAATAATTTTAATTTTGTAAAATTATTATTATTTTTATATATTTATTAGTATTTTTATGTGTAAAATAATCCACTTATTTTGAGGCGAAGATAATAAATTTATACATATGGAGAGAGAGGAAAAGAAAGAGACTGATATGAAAATTCATACATTTTATAAATGCATATTATATTGATTAGATTTAATAAATACAATAATTAATAACATATATGAAAAAAAGTATACATAAATAAAATTTATTAAAATAAGATTAGTTTGTTATAGAAATATCTATTATTAGAATAAGATTAGTTTCTTCTGCTATCTGATTGTTGTTAAAAATATTCAATATTATTAATGTAATATATATAGAGAGAGATTCTCTCGTGCAATTTTTGTCTTTCTTAATCCCGAAAAATATTGTTCCAGTTATCCACTCTATCTGTCTAAGTTTTGTTTTAAATTTCTCCTTAGTAAACTGTAAATTAAAATAACCAACCTTCGCTCAAGTAATTATCAAGTTCTATTTATCACGAGATCGACATTAAAATTCGTAATCTACTTCTTTTTAAGTCTCGTTATTTTATTTTATCATACTATGCCTTATTACTTATTAGATTTTCTTCATAACAACAACAATAACCATTATTATTTTTTTGTGTATTATACAATAACCATTATTTTATAGATAAACAATTAAGTCTCTACATTGTATTAAAAAAACAATTTAGTCTCTATATTGTAGATACAGTGTGTTAATATCATTAATTATATTCATTAACTTATAGATTAAAATAATGTGTGCCTCAATGAAATACTTTTTGGGTAGATTCGTATTGTTTTCGGTACATTCATGCATCATGCCTCAATATAATGTGATATATTAATCATATTCAAGATAAAAACGAAATATTTATTATGAATTTTAAACCTGAATCCAAATAAATTTTTTATCCTTATATGTGTATTTGACCAAATCAGCTATTGATTGGACTAGTCATGGCATAAAAAATTCAAACAATGCATGCATATTTTAGGAAGTTATTAAATTGGAGGTTATGAATTAATGAAATCATATTAGGAAATTTTTTTGCTAAATATAAGATTTATTATTTCAAATTCAAGAGTAACGGTCTACAAATTCAGACATATATAAGGTAAGCTACCCACAAGTTCCAATTTGAAAGTCTTTAATTACTCAAATAGCTTTGGAGGAGTGGTACGTGTGTTTCTTATCTGCACAATAGTGTCATTCCTTCAAGGCTTGAAAATCGATAGACTTGAGAAAGTATCAGAAAGTCTTCCTACAAGCAAAAAAGGTTACATTAATAGGAAATAAATTGTCAATTATCTATTCTCTCTTATGAAAGATTTTAATAAGAAGATACATTTTTTTTAGGATGAATACAAAGGGTACTCATACTCAACACTTATATATATATGATAGTGAATTTCTCAATGAGTAATGGATCAAGTGAGAGGCAAGGTAGTCCACAAACTGGAGAAAACGATTATTTGAAGCCAAAGTTAATGATTCAACAACAAAGAGTAGTGAAGGAGGAGGAGGAGATAGAAGAATGCAAGACCCCAACTTGGCAATCTGCAGGGAACCAAATTACAACTATATTGGAGTACTGCCCACCTGCACCAAGAAAGAAAAAGCCAACTTCACCAAAAATGAGAAAATCATCAGCAATTGATGATCATGGTCAATTGAATTTCTTTGAAGAGATAAAGCCCGAGGAGGTAGAGTTCTTCTTCCAATCCATTTATGAGTTTAATAAATAATATAACTCACAAGAGATGCAAAAGTTTGTGAAATTAATTCTCATTACTTTAATTTGGTGCATAATTATACTGTGGGTGGATAGGTACTGAATAGCTTCACATGTATAATTTTCCAATTATGTTAGGATTTTAGTGGTTGCTTATGACTAGGACTACCGTTCATGTAAGATTAACTTCTATGACATAGAAGCACGGGTAGAAATAATATGAATTATACCAATGTTTGAATTTTAATCGACCATATCGTTTTATTGCAATTTTTGAATGTATGAAATTTATTGTCATTGTATTACTCCACCAATACCCGCAGATTTTTATTAACTTGCCATGACTCGGTTTTGGATTATTTCAATTGATTATTTTTTACAGTCTATTATAGTTAGAATTAATTTTTATTTGAGTAAATTTGTTTAAAAAACAATTTTAAGATAATTATTTTAGTTTAAATAATTTTTTTTTTACAATTATGGAAAAGATACGAAGTTGTTGGATACAAAAGTTGAAAGAGAAAAAATGTTGGAAAATTTACGAATAATTTAGAGGTAACGTTTATTAAATAATTGTTGATAAATTTCAAATTTTAGATACACGAAAACAAATTTAAAAAATTTACAATTTTTAATTGATATTTCAAATACATTAATTATTTTTAAACAAGCTTTAATTTTTTCTAAATAAAAATAACTAAAATCTAATAATTCCATCTATGTGAGTGCATACAACTTGCAAGCCCCATTTTCAAATATAAAACATCAACATCACTTTTAATTCAAATTAATTGAAACCAGTGTTAGTTAAACTCAATGATAAATAGAAAAAAAAAACAAAAGAGAAAAAAATAAATTAATAATAAAAGAAGGATAAAAAGAAAAAATGAGAAAAAAAAAGAAAAAAAATAATACTAAAATATAAAATTACTAATGAATTTACCTCCCGCTTATTATGTTTTACATGAACTCAAGCAATTAATTATTTTTACGATGTGTCTTTTGATTTTCTGCAGGTATCTCTCTCGGAAGCATTCTTGTTCAAAATACAATTGGACAACACTTCTGGCAAGATTCGAACTTTAATTTGCAATGGCATGTCTACTGTCTAAGATATCAAAATCAAATAAAATACTACAAAATTTAATTGATCAAACAAGTACCTTGCGAGTTTAGTTTGGCTTTAGATTATATTTAGGTATCTAATGATGAGGGAAATCAAATGAAATGATAGAAATAAATGGAGAATGCATTATGCTTTATCAGGCATATTGTTTCATTTTATTTTACCATTTATTCATTTTTGTATTTAATATCTTTCTATTTCATAATTTCATTCTACTCTTTTCTATTTTTTCATGTTTACTCTATTCTATATTAATCCTAACATTCCATCCAAAAAAAAATATTAATCCCAACATAGTTTTGGTATTAAACAGTAAACACAATCTAGTCGTCTAAGACATCATATTCAAAACGTCTAGTAAGGATGAAAAAAATCAGTTAAAGTGAAGGGGTAGGCTAATGTAATCTTTCAAAAATAAAATAAAAATTGAAGGAATCTTTCAAAATTAATAAATATTCTTCGTTCTTTAAATTTGAAGATTTTAGAGGATTGTACATATTTCCAAAAGAAATCAATCTTATTGCTTAACCTTCCGTTTCCTTTTTATTTATTTATTTCCTTTCTCTGCTAACACTCAAGTAAACAAATTCCATAATGAAATTAATGTGAAATGTTTAACTTCAAAACTCTCCTGTGTTTAATTAATATCAACGATTAGGGTAAAAAAATACCTTCATTTGCGAACATTTTATTGTTTGGTTAGCCTCTATTAAATAAATATTTTCTTTAATGGAAATTAAACTATTAAATACATTAACAGTAAAAAAAATATAGTGATAACATTATTAATGATAATACACATTACTTTTTTACACTACCAAAAATAATTTTTGGTATAATGTATCATAATATTAATATTGAGTCATAATATTTATAACAGTTTAATTTTATTAAACAAAAACTATACCGACAAAAATAAATCTAATAAAAAATCATTAATAAATGGATTTTTCTTCTTCTTTTAGTAATGATTACACAAGGGAAGGAGAAAAGACATGCGGTACCCAAATATATATCAAATAAGATAAATGAATTGGATAAAAACAAAATGTCAAATATATGAGCGAGTATGTATTGGTTTGAATTAAACTCCGATTCATTAAAATAAAAAATAACAATAAACGAATTTATTTCTCTAACTTATTATGTTTTTTTTTTCAAACATTGTGAAAATGAGAAGAGTAAAAATAATAAAAATATTATTTTTGTTTTTTTCTTAATTTTTTTTAGTTTTTAAACAAACACTATTTTTTAATATTACATTATTTGTTTTAAAAAAATAAACCATTAATATTATATTATATTTTAATTATTACATTATTTCCATTATTTATTTTTATTTTTAATAAAATATTTAGATTTTAAAAAACGAAAAGAATATAAAATTAACTAAAAATCTTAAAATTATAATTACTAAAGTAACTCAATAATTAATTTTACCAAATACTACCCCAGTTGGTACAATAAGATATTGTGGAGCTGGCATGCTTGCAAAGATTGGGGCTTCATGAGAGGAGAGTTTTATTCTTCATCAAGAACCTCCTCATGCTATGAACACCGCTTGTAATTCTGTGTTGTTGTTATGAGAGGATATCCTTTTAATTGATATTGTTTAGGATATTCAAAACTAATTAATAAAATTATTTGTAAAATATTAATTAAATAATATAAAAAAATTATTTAGTTTCAGACCATACTTATTATTAATCCATAATCAAACTAAAAGAAATAGTAATAATAAATAATTAAAATAAAATAAATTTTAACTGCAAACTGAATTATTCTAACATTGTCATTTGACATACTTGAATTAGTGAAATTTTCTTTTATTTAAGCTATAATTTAAGAAATTCATTAAGTATCATAATAAATTATATATACTTCTATTATTCGTTGTTGAAAATATTCAAAAGAAAAATCTATTAATTAATAATTTTCAAAAATAATCAATACAAGAAATTTTATTCATTTTGTAATTAATTAAGTCAATTTAAATTAATTAGTCAATTTAAGAAATTCATTGGTTGAACAAATAATTAAAAAATAAAATGAATTTTAACAGGAAACTGAATTGCTCTAGTATTGTCATTTGACATGCTTGTATTGGTAAAATTTTATTTTCTTTAATCAATCAATTAAATAATTAATTAAATTAAATGTCTATAATTAAGAAATTAATTATTTACCATAACTAATTATATATATTTCTATTATTTTTTGTTGGAAATATGGAAGACAACAAAAATTAATCTTTTAATTAATAATTTTCATAAATAATTAATACTAGAAATTTTATTCGTTTGTAATTAATTAAGTCAATTAATTAATTAATTTAATAATTTCATTGGTTGAATAAATAATTAAAATACAAAATAAATTTTAACAAAAACAGAATTATTTTGATATTGTCATTTGGCATGCTTGTATAGGTAAAGTTTTCTTTTATTTAATCAATTAAATTAAATGGCTAAAATTTTAGAAAATAATTAATTGTATATTGTATTTTTTTTTTTGAAAATATGCAAAAAAAATATTAAAAAATCTATTAATTAATATTTTTCATAATTAATTAATGCTAGAAATTTTATTCATTTTTTTAATTAAGTAAATTAATTCAATTAATTTTAAAATTCATTGGTTGAAAATGACTACCTTTAAAGATAATGTAATAATATATTTTATTATTTCTTAACAAAAAGTGTAAAAACTAAAAATTCATTGGTTGACTACCATAAAATATGATTCAGTTTTTCCGACACATCCTTACTAACATTTTAATTCCCTAATTTCAATTATTAGATGCGCTTAGACCCAAATAATGAATTGTATATGCAATATGCAATGCATACATAAGAAATTGTTGTTTTCTAAATTAAACATGTACTCTTGAATCTTATTTTTCAACAAGTAAAAGAAAAAACATCAACAAATACATGTTTAAAAGTTGGAATTGAGTAACTCTTAAGAGAGTTTCTATTTTCAAAGTAAAAGAATAGTGTAAATTACTCAAATATCTCTTAAATTTAAGAAAATTATATATGTCTCTTCTTTTTTTGAAAAACATACATATATATTGTTTGAAGTTGAAGGAAATTGCATATCTTTCTTTAGATTTAAGAAAATTACACTCGCCTCCATTTTGTTTTTAAAACCTATACAAATCTCCTAAATATTGTCTAGGCATTTGATTAGCAAGTCATGTTCGTTGACAAATTTGATTAAAAAAGGCTAAAAAAGCAATGTAAACAAGGTTGAAAAACCTGACACTTTCTATAACAACATAATGTAGGTTTGGATATACTCAAACCTAACTTCGAACAAAAAGTAACATTTAAATTTTGCGAGTATGAAAAATAGATACTTTTTTTGTAGTGACGGATTCCAAATATTTTCATATTTATGAAGACGAAAAATATATTATAGCATTTTTAATCAAAATTGTCAACGCATATTGTAACGCCCCGTATGCATCTGGTTCATTAACATTAATTTATGGTCATTAAGCGCAGCAATTATCACAGATAAACAATTCGGAAGCGATAAACCAAAATGACGTCATCAACCATTATTAACAACACCCACTGTACATAATATACAATGTATGTCTCAAAACTATACAGAATCTCTATCAGGGTACAAAACAATAGGCATAAAACAAAAGTAGAGCCAACATGCTCTTTAACACTATGCCTAAGGTTCTCATAGAACCTATCCCTGCTCGGGCCTCTTGCCCTGGGATCTCTCAGCAGCTCCCTGAGTATCACCTGCAAAACATAACCCCCCAACAGGGGTGAGATAACAATCTCAGTAAACTCAGGGTCCTTAGAACCTCCAAGGACCCTGAGTTTACTGAGATTGTTATCTCACCCCTGTTGGGGGTTATGTTTTGCAGGTGATACTCAGGGAGCTGCTGAGAGATCCCAGGGCAAGAGGCCCGAGCAGTTCACAACATATCACATGTATATTTCAACTCAGATACAACATATACAAAGATAGATATATTATATTCCTTGAGAAATATCATCTGCAATAGGTACACTCTCCAAGGATTTACTCACATATATAAATATATCTATATCGTATTGTCTGGGAAAAGATCATCTGCAACAGGTATCTTATTCCAGGACGCACTCAGACATATATGGCACTTCCGAGAGAAGCTCATCTGCAACAGGTGCATTCTCTCAGGTTTTATCACATACACAATATTTACCACTTAGAGTTGTTCCACATAACTTTGGCTCTAAGGGAAGTCCATATTTAGTCCATTCTACTGGCCAGAGAATCTCAATAACCCACAACACACATAGCCTCAATCCATGTATATCAATTACATGTTTTCAATCAAATTAGTAATACACAATATCAATATACACACATCAATTCATACAATAACCATCACTCCCTCTGGAGTATGGTGGAACACAATCAACGGGAAACACTCCTAAGAACAAAGAGCTTACCTGCTCTCAGCGCTACAACAGCTCTCCCGGCTTCATGGTCACAACCACCAGCTATGTCTGTATCACGCCCTACACAAGGAATACAAACAATCAATCAATAATGGTCCTTAATCGTTAAAATGAAAGAAAACACTATTCCTTCTCATTACAACCTCTCTGTTCTCTATCTTAGGGTTATTAGAGCTAACCACCTTATATGCGGCTCATAGACCCTCAACAGGATCTATCTCAGCCTAACCAAGGCACTAGAGTCCCTCTAAGACTCTGCATAAGCTAGTTCAAAGCATATAATTGCTTTAACCCCTCTAGATTTCAAGAATAACCCAGTTATTCAAAACAATCACTTCAACCTATAATCATCTTCTATATAGTCTCATGAACACTTTTAGTAAAAGCACACATGCTCATACATGTCATGATACCCTCCATTTAATCATCATTCTTCCTACTCATACATATATCAGAGTCAAAACCAAACTTCATCAATAGTCATGATTCAAAGCTTATTATTCATCAGAACAACCTCCTGAGCATACTTTTTTAAAGGACCTAAGCCTAATTCCAGCCCTATCACAAATGGGTCATTATTCATCCCAAGAACAATTTCCCAAATCAATTAGTAAAACTTGAGTTTCTTACCCTCTAAACAGTCGAGGAAGGCTGGAGGATCATTTCTTCAAGCTTTGGCGTCCTTAAATCGCCTTCTTTCCCTTCCAAACTCAGTTTTCTCAAAGTTCCCTAGAGAACGAGATTTCTTCGATTGATGATTCTCTCGAGAAATTGAAGCTGGAATCTAGCTCATGGAGGAGTTCTAATCAACTTTCTAGTTGGGTAGGAAGTGTTTAGATGAAGAATGGAGAAGATATGAAGCTTTCTACTCCATTAATGGCGGAAGGAGGTTCGAGGAAGAAGAATAACTGATTTTTTGGCCTGAATCTCATAAAAATGACCTTTTATAGTCCCTCAGCCCGTGTTCCCACGCTAATAGCGTCATCCCCATGCTAATTGCGCCAAGAATGCGAGAGAAATGGCTTTCTGGAGCATTCTGGCGCTAATCACGCCAGATATTCGAACCCGGGGTCTCCAAGGCCATTCTGGCGCTAACCATGCCATATCTGACGCTAATCGCGCCACAGGGCCGCGTCATGGCGCTAACGGCGCCGTTCCTGGCGCTAATCGCGCCAAATAAAATAATATTAAATTATTTTTTTTATTTTTTTTTTACAAATCATGGTTATTATACATATGACTTATTACTGTCAAATATTTAGACGACATTTAGGGTGTTTATATTTTAAAAACAAAAAGGAAACATGTGCAATTTCCTTAAACTTCAAGGGAGGCATGTGTAGGTTTTACGAAAAGAGGAAAAACATGGATAATTTTCTTAAACCTCATGAGAGATATGTGTAATTTACTCAAAAGAATCAAAGTATAACATACATATTTATATAAAATAAAGTGCATTGTCATATACATAAAACACACATCACTAAGAGCATCTTTAGTGGTTGTTCTTAGACTGGGTTCTTAAGGTTAAGAACTGTTTTTCTCAAGATCTCCCACTACAGAGTCCTATGAAATCTACACGGTGTAAGATTTGTGCTTCAGGAAGACCCCCTAAGAACCCGTTCATTTAAAAAAATTAATGTCCAATGTTAACGACTTTGAAAGGGTAAAAACGAACACAGAGAAGAAGAACACCAAATCAACATCAAACTCAGTCCAAGAAATCAGTTCATTGAAGAACAATAGTAAAAATAATTTTAAAAAAATGATCAATGGCTATCTATTGTGGCGTTCTTTGGAGAGCACAAATCTGGTTGCATGCCGCCATGGACAAGGTCTAAAGTTCTTGGAAGAAGAAGATATGTTGATTGCCACCATCATGGATGAGGTCTCCAAGGTCTTCAATCAATTTTGAACGGGCTTGGGATGAGGGAAAATTAGAGGACGGGGTGTTGGGGAAGAAGGGGCATAGAGAAAAAGAAACAAAGGAAGAAAGGGGGAAGAAGAGAGGAACCGCGGCGGAGGGGGAAGATGAAAGGTAATAGGGGGTGGGGAAGAAGAGAAAAAGGGAAAGGAAAAAAGAAAGAGAAAGAAGCGTGGGGCAAGGGGGAAAATGAGAGGGGAGGGCATAGGCTTATCAAAATAGTTACAAAGAATGTTGCATACAAAATTTTACCCGTTAACAAATAAAATTTTGACCATTTGCTACCTAGTGCATTTGATAAGTAAACCAAGCATTTTTTTTACATATTATAATAATAAAATTTAAGCATACAAAATCCTATAAATTGGTAGATTGGCCTTCACAAGAGTCAAACAATTTTTCAGTTTCTTTGTCATTCTTCATTTCTCTATCTCAATTATTCAATACTCATTTCTCAATATTTTTTGCCAAATGGATCTAAATCAATTTAGTTGACAAGCATATTATAATCTATTGCAAAATTATCAATTTCCTCCTACTAACGAAAATTCTCAAAATCCTTATTTTTTTCCCTTTCCCACCGCCACCAAATAATTATCAATACCTTCCAACGAAAATTCACAAAGTTCGCAAACTTTTCCTTCAATTCAACTACCACCAAATAACTCCACTGTGTTTCCTAAGCCTCCAACAAGTTCTAGTGGTGCACAATCGTTGAATGGTGAAGTTGATATGCAAATTCCACAATTTTCTATCCAAATTGGGCTAGAAAATATTACACATGAGGAAGTAGGAGAAAGTTCTGCTAAGAAGAAAACACGAATCATATTTACAAATGCAGAGGATAAACATCTCATTGTTTCATGGCTTCACATGTCACAAGATCGAATTGCGGGTGATGATCAAACATTGGAAGGTTTTTGGAAATGATTCATGAAAAATTACAACAAATATTGAGGCAATCCACGAGAAAGAGGGCTTGATTAGTTGAAATCTTGATGGCAAAAAATAAATCTTGGTGTGCAAAAGTTCAAGGGCCATTACAAGTAAACTGTTGAATTGAAGAAAAACGATTGTTTAGAGATCGATGTCATGCTTGATGCATATGTGATTTGGAAGCAAGACGAACGTAGCAATTTTACTTTAGAGCATACATAACGACTGACGAAAGATAAACCAAAATTTTTGGAATAATGCACAAAAAATTGTTCAAAAAGAACAAAGCTTTATGCTTCTGGGGCATACTCATTGTCGTCAAATCCAAATACACTGATTGAAGTTTCAGAAACTAACACACCATCATGAATCCCTCGTCCAATGGGACAAAGGCAACCAAAAGGAAGAGCGAGGGGAAATGAGTTGCAACATCTTTTCAAATTGTGGACTTAATTGGCATGGAAATTGCAATCAAGGAAAAAGCTTTTGCTAGCACAAAAATAAAAGAGGCGAAGGATGGGGAGAACGTCAAGGTATGGTACGAAATTCTAATGAAGGACACGTCAACCATGCCATAAAGTCATTTCGAAGACCACCAATTAACTTGTAGTTATACTACGCACAAGTTTGGTAATTAGTCGAATGTTGTAATGTTAATTAGGTAATTAGTCATTATTTTTTAATTTTATTTTAATTAGTCAATATCTTTTAACAATATTTCAATTCAATGTTTAATTTAGTTTTAATTAATGATCAATACTTATATATTAGTTGTTGCGAAACTGACTGTTAAAAAATAAGTCGTTGTGAAGCTGATCGTTAAAAAATTAGTGCACATTTTCTACAAATTCTACAATCTTCTTCTTTCATTTTCTCTAGCTTCAATCATTTTCTCCGATTTCGATAGACTGTGGAAACAAATTATTGATGAAACACTTGAACACAACATTGAAGAAGAAATCATGAGGTTCTTAAGTGAGGTGCAACAACAAGCAAAAACAACAATCAACCTAACACAAAGAATAAGAGTCATAAATCATAATCGTGAAGACAGGCATAATCGATTTTTGAATGATTACTTCTTTGAAAATTTTGTATACACAAAGAATCAATTTCGATAAAGGTTTCAAATGAGTAAGTTAGAATTATCGAATGCATTGCAATTCAATGCTTATAAGCTTTTGTAAAGGGTATGAACGAGATATTTGGAGATAAGTACTTGAGAAAGCCCAACAACAGTAACATCAATCGTCAATTACAAATTGGAGAGGCACATAAGTTTCTAGGCATGTTAGGTTCTATTGATTACATGCACCGGGAATGAAAAAATTGTCCAGTTGCATGGCAAGACCAATATCATAGAGGTGATCATCGTAAACCTACAATAATACTTGAAGTCATCGCGTCACAAGACTTGTGTATTTGATATGTATATTTTAAAATTGTAAGTTCAAACAATGACATTGTGTTAAACCAATCACCAATATTTGATGATATTTTACAAGGTCGAGCTCCTCCAGGACAATTTACAATTAATGAAACCTTATATAATATGGGATACTATCTTGCAAATGACATTTATCCTAATTAGGCCATGTTTGTGAAAACTATCTCGATGCCACAATGAGAGAAAGTAAAATTATTTGCAAAATGTCAAGAATCGACAAGAAAGAATGTGGAGCAAGTATTTGATAGGCCTGTCAAAACGGGTCAACCGACCCACCATGGGTTGGCCCACCACGGGTTGACAAATAAACGAGCTAAGCCAACCCGATTCACCTTCAAGTGAGTCACAAAAATACCAATATGGTCCGACCCACCACGAGTTGGTGGGTTGGCTCACCAAATTGTTAAAAATAAAAAATAAAAACTTTAAAAAAATTGTCTTTTTTTATTAAAAAAAAGTGACATTTTTTCATCACAAGCATTAAAATGATTGAAACAAAATTATACAAATACAATTAATAGGAAAATTGACAAATGTCTCAAATAAAATAACCACTCAAGCATCTATATATAATATTATCATTGAAGTAGTCTATCAAATGTTTCAAATACATAAATATCATTTAAAAGTCTTACCAAACCATAGCCTTAAAATAAAATTCAATCATCCAAATACTAGAAATAGTTCAACAACATTAAAGTCTTAAAATTAAAAAATATCAAATTGTCAAGCCAACATACATAATTGAAATTACTAATTACTAAAGAAGTAGAACATTTAATTCTAAATTCTATCATTCAAATTCCAAAATATGCCTAAATGAAATTGTGGTTATCCTAATCCTTAAGTAAATAATATTACTGCAGAAAAAAGTAAATAATATTATATTTTTAGTGGGTTAAGTGAGTTAGGTGGATCAACCTGGCTCGAATCCGTCTAACCTGCGAATTAATTGAGTTGGGCTGAGTTTTCACCATTATTATGAAACTCTTTTTTTTTTTAGCCCTATCTGAACCTGTGGTGAGCTGGGTTGGCTCATCAGGTTTTGACTCACTTTGACAGGCCTAGCATTTGGTGTACTTAAATCTTAATTCATAATTATATGTGATCAATTGTGTGCTTGACACATGGATACAATGAATGTTATAATATTGACATGCATTATATTACATAACATGATTATTAAAGACGAACGAGATACATATAATGGTAATGTTGATGTTAATTATGATCATATAAACGAAGAGATTTCAAATGTTGAGTCATCTCTTGATGTTCCTCTCAACTTTGCTACATCCCTGCAAATAAGACACTTTATGCATACAAGAGAAAATCATCAACAACTTCAAGCGGATTCGATGGAACATATTTGGGAATGTTTTGGTGACAAGAATGGTGAAATTTAGTTTGTTTTTCTCAATATCAATGTTTGTATTTCTTTACCAATAAATGTTACGTATTAATCATAAGTTTAAATTATCGCCATAAATAAAATTTTAAATTATTAATATTTTTTCTATTTCTTAAAAATATTTATTATTTATTTCATAATTAACATTTATATAATTACTTGTTGTTATTTATTTCTAATTAAATTTTAAACAAATTTTTAAAAGGTAGGATGCATTGTGGGAGCTACATAAAATGACTTAAGATCTTAAAGAGAATTCTACCATTAGAGCAAAAATGAAGATGAGTTCTTACATTCTATGTGACATCGTGGGACCTATAAAAAGGTGTCTAAGAATCCAAAATGGGTCTACCGCTAAAGCTAACATTAGTATTAACAATATCAATTTGGTTCAATTGCAAAGGCACCAACTGAAAACCAAACAAATTTGTTTTACCAAAAACCAATCCAAAAAAAATCAATTTGTTATAGTTTTTAGCTTTTTGGATTGGTTTTCAGTTTTTTTAATCGGTTTAAATGTGATCACTCTTACTTCATTCTTCATTACATACTCTAAGAGGAATTGTACTTGTAGTTTCCTTTTTGGTTTTTTTAGGTATATGATTGTTAGTAGCATGTTTTGGGTCGATTTTATTGGGTTGGGCGTTTTATTAGGCATTTTGAAATTATTGCCTCTTGTAACATAGTGTTTGATTGGAGGGAAACAAAGAAAAGGGGAAGGAGGGATGGATAATTTTAAAATTTTGGTTGTTTGGTTAATTTTTAGGAGGGGAGGAGAACAATGGGAAACAAAATCTCTCATCTTCTAATTTTTGCTCTTATCCAAATTAATACACATGAAGTTAAGGAAGCTTTAAAGATGATGAAGAATAATAAAGCTTTGAGATCCGATGACATCCCTATTGAAGTGTGGAAAGACTTGAGAGATGTGACAATAAAATGGTTGACCAATCTTTTCAATGAGACTCTTCAAACAAATAAGATGTCTGATGTTTGGAGGAAAATATGTTTGTGCCTATTTACAAAAACAAGAGAGATATCCAGAATTGTTCTAACTATAGAGGCATCAAGCTCATGAGTCATACTATGAAGTTGTGAGAGAGAGTTATTGAACATCGCATAAGGAGGGAGACCAAGATTTCCGTAAATCAATTTGAATTTATGCCAAGAAGATGTACCATGGAAGCTATTTTCTTGATGCGACAATTAACGGAAAGGTATCGGGAAAAGAAGAAAGACTTACATATGGTGTTCATCGATATTGAGAAAACATATGATAGGGTCTCAAGAAAAGTCTTATGATGGACTCTTGAGAAGAAAAAGGTAGCATTAAAGTATGTTAATGCAATCAAGGATATGTATGATGGAACTACCACATGTGTGAAAGCTTGTAATGGAACATCAAGATATTTCCTTATCACGGTAGGTGTTCACTAAGGTTCGGCTCTTAATCCTTATCTCTTTGCCTTACTGATGGATGAACTAACGAAAGATATTCAAGAGGAAGTGTCGTGGTGTATGCTTTTTGCAAATGATATCGTGTTTATTGATGAGACCAAAGATGGTATTAATAGGAAACTAGAATTGTGAAGAAACACTTTGGAGTCTAAAGGATTCACGATAAGCAAGAGCAAGACAGAGTATATGAAATGTGAGTTTTCGCGGGTAAGAGATAGTGATCAAGACACAGTGCATCTACTTGGTCAAAAAGTACCCAAGAAAGATGTTTTTAGATACTTGGATCAATTTTGCAAAAAGGTGATGAGATTAATGAGGATGTAAATCATAGAATTAGAGCAAGGTAGATGAAATAGCAGATTGCATCTAGGTTTTTGAGTGACCGCAAAATTCTCTTTAAGCTAAAAGGAAAATTCTATAGAACAACTGTAAGATCAGCAATGTTATATGAAACAGAATGTTGGCAGCACATAAGCAACATGAGTATAAAATGGAGGTAGCAAAAATTAGGATGTTAAGATAGATGTGTGATTATACGAAGATAGAAAAGATAAGAAATGAGAATATTCGACAAAAGGTAGCAGCAATACCGGTGTGTGAAAAGATGAAAGAGCATAAATTGATGTGGTTTTGACACGTTATGAGACGTCCACTAGATGCTCCCATAAGAACAAGAGTTTGTTACCAAAAGCTCGGTACAAAGAGAGGTAGAGGTCGACCAAAACTTACTAGAAAAAATATAGTTAAACAAGACATAATGGAATGAGAAATAGATTAGCGGACAATGTGTGGACGGTGTGTCTTAGGACGAAGTGGAGAAAAGTTATAAGTTTGGTGGAAGGTTAAACCCATTAATATCTCTATGTTCCAAGCGTTCACTTTTTTTTTAGTTTTTTTCCTCTTTATTTCTCCCCTCATCCTTTCACCATTCTTTTATTTATGCTTCTTTTTTTTTCCTTTCTTTTGTCTTATTTCCCCTTTTTTCTTCCCCTCTCCCTTTTCTCATTTTTTTTTTGTCTTATTTCCGATCTATCATTTGATTTATTTACCATCAATCCTAATTAACTTGGATTAAAAGTATTTTTTATGTTAATCAAATATTGTGGAAATTTAGAAGGGAGTGGAAAGGAATTTAAAATTTTCAATTGAAATGACTAAAATATATCTACTTATATTTTAAAATTTAAAATTATAAGAATGCAAAAATAAATTTATTTTTAGAATCCCTCCCCCCAACCAAACATAATGTCTAATCAAAATCCCTCCCCTCCCTTTCCCTCTCCTTCCCTCCATTAAAATTCCTCAACGCCTCCCCTCTTTTGAACCAAACGGTTAGTAAGAGTTTGACCCCTTTTTTTTACTGATTATTTGGGTTGGTCATTAGTTTGCATTCAAGTTAACTTCTCAACTTTTAGAAGAAAAAAAAATAATCCCAAAACGCACGAGTACCTTATGTAAGAAATACTGTATGTAAAAAAAAAATGTCAATTCTATACAAAATAATGCCAAATAGTTGTGGAAAAAAATTTGTTTTTCTATATAGTACATAACGCAAGCGTGAACTGAGCCATCACTTGTCACGTAAATTCTGCTTATTTCTTCATCAAGAAACCTACACACAATACGCTGAAAACAGAAAATGCAAATTTACATGACAACCGATCTGATTTTGATTCAAATATAGAATTAAAAAAAATAAAAAAACGCAAACAACCAAATCAAACAAAATACTTTTTTATTCATTTCAGAATCATGGCCACAAAAAGAGACATCAGGTTTTCTGTTGGTACACTCGACATAAATACAGTAATCACATCAAGAACAGAAAAAGTTATTGAAAATAAAGGTACCTGGAAACGTCAGGAGATAGAACTTGTTAGGATCCTGTATTCTGTTATATGTATGACCCTTTAATGTCAAAACTATTGTATAGAATAAGCTCGTATCACTTCCACCACTGGTGCTTGACACATTGGACACTTTCTTCTACTTTGGAGCAAATCATTGGCACATTTTGAACATGTGCACATGTGCCCACATCTACAAGACAAATAACATAGCAATATGTAAGTGATTAACACCAAGTACAAACAAAATTGCTGATTTTCAAAGTGACATTGAATAGCACCTGTACAACAAAGAATCAATATTGCTTTCGCAGCATATACAACAAAGTCCTTTCCTCACACATTCCCATTTAGATTTATCGTCAGGTGAAACACGGTTATGTATTCCTGTGATGAATTCCACTTGGTCATCTACGACTATTAATAGAGGAAAGCTATTTTTCTTAAACAATAATGTTACCGGTCAGGTAGAAAGGCTGTTGAAAAAGTATATAAAATAAAAAAGGACAAAATTAATCTGACCTGATGAACCAGTTGAGCGATTAAGGGCTGCAGAGACTTCTTGTCTTCTTGAGAGTTGCAACTCAAGCTGCATATCCATACAGGCCTCCAGCATTCTCTGCATATTATTCATCCTTTGTTGTAGCCTAACCATGTCAATTCTCAAGTCATTAACAATATCCCACTCCTGCCAGAACAATCCAATCAGAAATTACAAAAATAATAACACGATTGTGAGATGGGAAAAGTAGGCACTTGAATGTCAAGACTAAAGAGTACATCAGCTAAAGAAAATCAGTTTATGTCCCGCAAATGAACGCACAATTCCTAAGCGTTGATTATTTATGTCACTCTGGGACCAATTGTTATGACGTGAGTGCCGATCCCATAAAGGCTGAGGCAGAGGTGTTGGTGGCAAGGGTCGGTTAAGTGAGCTATTAACAGTAGCCTGAGGACCAACAATTGGACCCCTACTCTGCTGCCCTGATACTTGTTCTGCCAAGGGAGAAGAAGGGGTTGTCTCTTGCAGCTCCCATTCGACGTGAGCATGACCTTGCCTTTCAACATATGATTGTATTAAATTATCAAGATTTTCACGAAAACTGCTGCGAAGGAGGTTTGAGACACTTCTCCTGCCAAAGGAAAAAAAAATATTTATTCTAATTTACTTGTTTCATTTACAAAAGAGATTTGCTGAAACTCTCCATTCATATCAACATACCTACTTAGCAATTCCCTGAGTTCAACACTGTATACATTGTCATCTTCAGGAAAATAAAATCCATGAATTCTACCAACTGGAGCTACTTCATTATCAGAAGGTCCTCCTAACCAAATTTCCACAGCCTCTTGAAAGCCACCATCCTCTTGCCACACTTCAGGGGCTTCTTGCTCCTGCATACGAGAATTTTCTCCATCTTCACTTCCCAATATGTTTTGGGGCCATGCATTTGTTGTGCTACTGAGCTGAATATCATCCACACTTTGATGCCAGTCACTTCCATCATTTTCAATAATAACTTCTTCCTGTTGCTCCCCTTCCAGAGCAATAGATTCAATCAAATCTACATCATCAACAATATTGCTGTAGACACGATCATCATGATTTGATAAATTGCTTTCATCATTAGTTATATCACCCCACTGAGATTGCTCAGTATGTACCTCACTTAACTCATGCATATTGCCATGCTCTGTATCTTCAATTTGCAAGCTTAGTTGAGTAAGGTCATTAGAAGGATTTTCAGTTGGCATCATATCAACATTTCCTCCAATGCCATCTCCTCTTTCAACCCTGGTACTGGAAGATGATTCCAAATCTCTTGCTTTCACATGAGCAGTAGAGCCTTGCCGATCTAAATTCTCACAAATGGTTCCTTTTGAACAAATCTGATCACCTGATATCTCAAGTCCGTCACTTACCCTGTTATTAGGCTCAGATTGTTGAGAATGTACAGTTGGGACTGCTTGTGAGCTGCTAGCTCCAGTGTCTTGAATTGTATTAACATCAATATCGTTCTCGGATGAGGTATCAGATGTGTTACTGGTTACTTGACTACAACCAAAATTGTCCTTTCTAAAAACGAAACCTTCCCTGTTCAGAAGACAAGTTAACATCATTGAAACAAAGCAGATACATAAAACAATTTAACATGGAGGAAGGAAAACACACTGGTAGCTATAAGCAACAAAGAACAGTTACACTTTCATTTGTTTAAAGGGAAATAAGGTAGAGAAGATTGTTTCAACAAATAACAATTTAGATTCATTTGACATAACATCTCTTTCAAATTGATCTTCATGCACTGGTTGCCTTAAGCCCTACCTCTGTCATTTTCCAGCAAACTACACACTACCAATATAATATAGTTCACAAAAAGAATCACCTTCATTTCAAATTTACCGTCATATTTTAAAAGTTATATAACTGTATGAAAATATTTTAGATGATGCTTACATTATTCTTGCTTTACTGTCTCATTCAGTTAAAACATGCTTATACTAGCTGAAGTTTATCTTTTGTTATATCAAATTCAAGCAACCACATGTTTGAACAAATACAGAAGATGTGTACCAATCTACCCCTATATTTTTAGGTTGGAAAGTGTAAAGGATATATGTCCAAGAATAAACTCATTAGACATTCAGAAGATAGAAAAAGAAAAGCAGAATCTCAGTACACATCAGATATATGGATTCAAAATAGAAAAGAAAGTCAACACAAGATGTTTGTTTGACCTATTTAGGTAAAATAAAACCAAATTAGGTGAAAATAGAAAAGTTAAGTGAAAAAGAAGGAAATCCAGAAGACTTCACATAAAAACAATATTTAGTTTCTTCTCAACTTAATGCCAATATGAACTGCATACCTTAGACCTGATACAGTCTGCTTTTGTCTCAATAAGCCTAATTCACTTTCTGCAATGGAAGTGGACCTGATATTATCAATCGATCTATCATTTCTCAAGAACCTACCTCTAAGCAAGGCCTGAAAATATTTTAAAAAACAATCATCAATTGCAAGAGCAAAGCTCAGATTCAAACCAAGTCCTAGATTTTAGATTCTTTGTTCAAATGGACTCAAATTTATAGTATTTCCCATTTCTTTCCTAGGTTTTCTCAATTATTGGCTTATTGCATTCCAGATTCTAGGAATTTTTCTATTCGATATTTTGTCAGTTCTCCATTCAATATGCCTGTGATTAAATCATTAAACTTCATGTTCCTCTACAAATTGAGCATAGAAATAAAACCAATAATTACAAGTTCTCCTAAAATTATTACAGTTCAAATTCACTTAAGAGTACCTTCCAACACTCTAACTCAATTGAAGCAAATATTCTACTCATTACATGGGGAGAAAA
Organism: Glycine latifolia; assembly: GCA_013407115.1. NCBI lineage: Eukaryota > Viridiplantae > Streptophyta > Magnoliopsida > Fabales > Fabaceae > Glycine > Glycine latifolia. The sequence continues at coordinate 25,524,210 of CM023952.1, read as the reverse complement.
TAGATCCAACGTTCACACATTATACACTTATGGTACCAGAAAAGTAAAGAAATATGGCCTAAAATACATGAACCATTTAGTAGACAAACCTGAATGCGATAGCGATGGGGAAAATGAGATACAACTCGATGGTCCAACAGTTCCTGTACTTCTCTTTGCCTTTCCATCTCAGCCTTCTTAAGCATATCAAGAAACACCTGTCGACCCCATAATTTACGGATTCCTCTCCGTGTATGCTCAGTTTGACACTGGCCCTCATTCTGATTAACAACAAATCCATCACAAACATGTCCAATTTGGGTACCATTTTCAGAAGATTGCTCTTCCCTATTTTCCCCAGAAGAAACACCTCTCTGATGGCTACTCATCTGTACCCACTCCCTTGTGGCACTCACCCTTTCCTGCTCAGTTTCTCCAAGCCATTCTCCCCTTGAATTATTTCCTTGGGAATTATTTGATGCATGACCCATAGAACCACTATGCATCCATTCCCTGAATATTTGTCTCACTCTTTCCCTTTCAACTACTCCAAAATCAGAGGAGTTTTCACGGCTAGAATTGTTTAATTCCTCCTGTTCATCATGGAACTCATTCTGACTTTGTGAACAGGTTTTAGAATCATTCTCACCCAAAACTGCATCTTCTATCATATGCTCTTCTCTCTGGTTGTTGCTATTGGGCACATTTTCCTGTGAGAGGTCCACAACCAACCCATCACTCCTTTGTACCTCCCCAGGTCTTCCTTGAACTTGTCTCACTACCTGCTCGTCTTCAATCTCTCGCCAAATTTGCAAGACCAAAGGTGACCGGGTGCCTCCCCTCCCTCCATCTCCCTGCCTCCCAGATGACTGAGAATGGGATTCCCTTAGGAAAGTATATTCGAGCACAGCCACATTATGCACACCAGCAACTGCCATTTCTAATTTAGTTTTATAACAAGCGCACAGATCTTTTCAATCCATCTGACTCAAATGCACTAAAATTTGCAAATCAGATGGGAAAATCAAAGAGACTCAGAAACAGTCCTTATATTTACATGGATTTGAATCACTTTTGCTATCACCATTGCTCTCCCTGCAATCATCATCATCGCCATCGTCAGTATTATTAGCCTCATCAAGGAAAATAATTACAGACTTCAAATTTCACAAAATTTGCAACTGAATGGAATTACAGCTAACTATACCTTATCCTGCCAAAAAAATAATACTGATAATGAAGGAGTAATAAATCAATCAATTTATTCAGCTTTTATTCTCTAAAAATTAGCTTTTTGATAATGAAACAATCAACTTGAGTTTGAGAGTTTCCATATTGGCTAAATAAATAGCTATGCTAAGCTAAAACTGTCAAAGAATGAGAATCTCAAATTTTCCAAGAAAAAAGCAAAACAGCATCGCAGATCATTCAATTATCCGATAGTAAAAACAAAAAAAAGCAAAAGTGAAACAGGAATGTGATTCCACAGAATTCAGCACAACTGAGTGTATTGGAAGAAAAATCAACACTGAAGCGCGAAACTGAGCGTGGAACATGGAAAGGAACGTACCAGTAAAGTTCTGCCTTTGATTTCTTAAGTAAAGAAAATGTAACCTAATCTCAGAACAAAAATCAGAGACAGAGAATGAAAATGGAAGACACAGTAGAGAACGAAACAGCGAGAAGACAGAGGGAAGGTCATCTTCAATGCAGTATCTTAGGAGAGTTTTTTAGCTGACTTGACATTCTTTTTTACTTTTTCTCTCTCCTGGAATGCTTAAATTTAAGTTAAGTTTCTTAAATTCAGTAAAAAATCCATATAAGCTCCTAGCATTGGAGGTGCCCGAAGAACTGCTTTAGAGAAGAGTCATAAATGTGGACACGTCAGCGTCTGCGAGACTTTTTATTCGAATTTTCTTTTTTTTTTAAAGCAGCTATCATTTCGGAGACACGTGGCGGTTCCTCTTTTGTTCCGGGCAATTGACGAAGCGTTCTAAATCTTAAATCGAACGTGAAGTTTGGTGGAAGCCAAATCCTAAACGACATCGTTCCAGTGTGTTATGTTGTACAGTTACACATATACATCGTAAAAAAAAATTTCGATGATTTTCCTTTTAACCATAACAATTAATTATATTTTTCTTGTCCTTTTTCTCCACCAAACACAAACACTTATCAATCGGAAACGTGTCTCAATAAAGCTCTTATCAAGACCTTTTTTTTTTGTATTTTTTGAATTTGCGTACAGGTTAAATTGTTGAGTTTCTGCTATGTTTTAAAAATAGGTTTATCTATTTTTTTAATGTGGGCAAATAATATTTGACATGTGTTTATTTTTTATTCATTGTGCTAAATGCGATGTGTTACTATGTGTCTACTTAAAAATATCTTCTATTTATGACTATAGATATAAATAATTTATCACTAAAGTTTCGCTTAAATAGATTATTTATTTATTTATTTAACAAATATTTTTTTATAACTTCTCATCATTCAGTCGTACGTTTTATTTATATATATATATATATATATATATATATATATATGATGATATATGATATCTTCAATTAATTATCAGCGTTGAATTATTACCCTTACCCCAGGTAAAATAAAGTTAGGCACCACAAACTAGTGGGGGACTATGTTAGTTATCAGTAATAGACTAGAAATTTCACTTGTAAAGAAATGTCCTGCATCCGGAATAAGAGAAAAGCTAATTAGGGCCTATTTGTATACAAGTCACAAATATTTTTGAGACTTTTTTTACTGAAAATATAAAAAAATTTCTAATAGAGAAGCTTTCAATAGCACTTCTAACATTGTATTCAAACAATCTCTTAATCAACTAATTTTCAAATAGTAAAAAAGAACTACTATTGTCAATCATGAAAAGAGCTAAACATCAATTGTTTCTGATAGTGCATTCTTTACATAATTGGTGTAAGGTTTAAATAAGTTTTTTATACATGGAAAATAGGTTATTTTTAAATTACTATCTAATATTTATTTATTTTCAATTAAATACCTAAAAAAAATTATGTTTCAATGTAATACTTGTCGTTAGTTCCTTTTGTTAAGTGATGGTGTGGTAAAGGAGTGTCATGTCATCAAATCTTATTACTAACATGTCATTGTTATGCCATCTCCTTCTTCCTCTTCTCCAACGGAAACCACCACCATCGTCAACCGCCACACTGCGTTGTCAATAGAAAACAACTACTTCTCCTTCTCTTTCTTCCCCTTCTCCACCGCGCCACCACCACCAACTGCCGATTCCGATATGGAGGAGAAGAAGATTCGCAACCAATCTTACATCGTGCGCGCATCGAGAAAGTGTGATCCTCGTGACTCATGACCCATCGGGTTTAAATCCCCAGTGACGCAGCACACACTATTACTTCACCATCATCAGAGAAAATGGTCGATGACGACGAGCCGGATAAAGCTGTCATGGAGAGAAAGAGAAAACAACAGGAGAAGAGAAAGGAAGAGAAGAGCAATAGCGGCGAAAATATACTCTAGACTTCGAGTTCAGGGGAACTTCAACTTGCCAAAGCACTGCGACAACAACGAAGCTATGAAAGCTCTCTGCGTAGAACTTGGTTGGTGCATCGAAGAAGCTTGGCTGCAGGTGGGTGGTGGTGGCACGGTGGAGAAGGGGAAGAAGGAGATGACTTGACAATGATGTGTTAGTGATAAAGCTTGATAACGTGACACTTTGTCTATCATATCATCATTTAATAGAATGAGACTAACAACAAATACTATGTTAAAATATAAAAAAAATATTCAGTTGAAAAAAATAAATGTTAGGTAATAATTAAAAATGACCTATTTTTCATATATAAAAATTTTATTTAAGCCTTAACGTAATCACGCGGCCATTCTTTATACTCCTACATCGCATCCAATTCTACGACTGGTTTCCTCTTTATGTGGCTACATTGAGCATATAACTGCAAAAAGGGGCAATTTAATCATCACAGGGAGTAGTTACAGCTTAGTAAATGCCTTGTTCACCGTTCAAATTTTGCAAACTTGGTTTGACCATGACCTATGGCCATTTAAGTTAAAGTTACATTATATACACATGAAAAGAATTAGAACTTTTGCATGAGGAGTACATTTACTTTTAATAGAATTAGAATTTTTAGATTTTATTTTTGTACCCTAAGTTTGGTTGTATATCCTTCGAGTTAGATCCTATTTTGATCCTACAATTTAGTCTATGCACATTTCATGTCTGAGACTCAAGGATTGTGTATCCGTTGAGTTTGAGAGTATTTTGATCCCGCAACGTAGCCTCTGCACACTTCGTACTTGAGGTTCAAAGACTGTATATCCTCGAGATCGTATTTCAATCCCTACAATTTATCCCCTCCAAGTTAAACCTTGAGCTGATCTCATTAGTTCAATGGATTTGTATCCAATCCAGTCATCTCCAAAGGACTAAATACGTCATAAGATTAGCATTGGCACAATCATTCTAAGATTCTCAGAATATTATGTAACATTTTGATATAACTAGTGAATATAAAAAAAGATACATATAATAGACAATAATAAATAATTCTACAGGTTAAATAATATTCTTTACTTAGGTACTATGAATAAGGTCACTTTCATTTGCGAACAAACTATTTCTAAAAGAATTTCATATGGATAAGTTTTGTAGGATGATACAATTTTATTATACGTAGAAAAATGTTTAACTAAATGGAGTATATAATAGAATATATGAATATAGTTGGAAATTTAACCCTCTGCCTCTGGTAGAAGGTATGGTCATGATGATGCTCACAAAAGGCTGCATCCAACACATGACGCTTTTGTGGACGCAGACCTCTCACTTTAATTTATTACATTGGTCATTAATTGGTTCATTTAAGTTCCTAAAATCCATGGATAGATTCGGATGTGTTAATTTAGTATTAACTAGTTAAAGAAAGCCTTATATAAAAGATAGAATTGCTAAACATGTCCACCTAAAGGTGCTTCAACGTAATCACATCAACTTGCTTTGTACTATGACATATACACAGCAGATTCTTATTGGAAATTAAGGCAATTTGTTGGAAAACTGCCCCTCTCCCCCCCCCAAAGACCACACATCGTCTATTAAATTAAGGTCCCTTGTTTCAGCCCCACCTTTCTGCCTCTGCTTTATGATTGTCTTTGTTGAGTAACAAATTTCCGAACACAATGCATGCATGCTCCGAAAGACGCGGGAATAGGCATGTTCCTTTGTCTTAATGTTTCACTATCACAACTCAAATGAGCTATTTTACTGGTAGATGAAAATCTAATATATAGAGAATTGAAAGAGATTTATATATCCACATAGGTTTGAATTATAATTATTTCAGTTACTCGTAACTTTAGATATCTTTATGAATTTCTCAAACTCCATGTGCATGGATGCTCTACCTTTAATTGGACTAGGAAAAAAATGATAAATCATGTGCACAACTGAAGAAACTAATTTAAATACCAACTATTAGCGAAGATTGGATCTACTGCAAGGGATCATAATATCTCATAAAATATGTATTGTCATTTTTTTAAGTTCCTCAAGTTATTATGATCATATTTTGAAAAGAAAAGAATAATATTAAAATGAGTGTTATATTTATCTCTTGGTGATCACCAATGATGTATTAATTAAGCCTGATTTTAAAACGAGTGTTTTGTCTGTATAAAATAATAATATACACAAAACAATTCTCAACAACTAGCAAGAGTTGGCATATTTGATCAGTTTCCTGCTCACGTTAGTTGTAATTCGAGTTTAAATCTCAAAATTTCTCTATTGATATATAAATTTCACTGTAATTAAATTATTGTTAAAGTTATTGGTCTTACCTGACCCTAACCTTAAAAAAATGTGTTTTCTCTTAATCTATTTTTTTTAATAAAAAATACTTAAATATATTCTTGTTCCTTAAATTTTAATTATTTACATTTTAATTTATTTGTTTTAGTCTCTCAACTTCAAAAAATTTTTCTTTTCTGCAGTAAAAAAACTACAAATTGTACACTAAACTGTCAAAATGGGCTTAAAATAACAATTTTTAAAATTAAAAAAGACTAAAAAAATAAATTTAAATTAAGAAAATAAAAAACAAAAATAACTTAAATTTGAGAGAAAAAACGTATTTAAACCAAAAAAAAAACACTCTGACATCTAACAATGTATACAAATGCACTGAGATTGGAAAATGGTGTAAAAAGGTTAGCTTTCTTTGAGTCCTATCCTTTCTTATCTAATCGGCATGCATTAATTGGTCCAGTGGAGGGATACCGCGAAGATAAATGATTGAAGAAAGAGTCCTGAAAGTCAGCACACCAATAACATGCCAAAATTCATATACTATTATTTCAGTATGATCTGGATGTGAAATGATGTAGGCCACAGAGCAGAACCACCACCACCAAAGTTATCATATGCTTTTGCTTCAAAGTTATTGTCTAACGTGACATCCCTTTTCACATCACTCTTCTTCACTTTTGAATAGAGTCCCTTCCCTTTTTACTTTGTACAGTGATATCCTTTAACGTTTAACTCAATCTTTTCTCTCACAAGCTTTTCTGTTCAGTGGACTGTGATGTGTGCAAACGGACGTTCAGAGGAAATCCAAACACACTATAATTTTTGATAAACTTCGGCTAGAACTATTTTTAATTCTCTTGGTTAGGATATTTTTGATTTACCTCAATCGGGACAATATTTGACTATCATCGGCCCAAACATTTTTTTACTAATGTTGACCAAAGAATTTTTCGGTACTATTTTTAATTGATGATATCAATCATAATTATTTGCAATTGATCTTAGTTAGGGTATTTTTGATCTACCCCAATCGGGGCAATATTTGACTATCATTGGCTCAGACATTTTTTGACTAATGTTGACCTACGAATTTTTCAACTAACTCCCATCAGTATATTTTTTAGTCAATGTTGATCAAGAATGTTTTTTGTTGATCTCAGGTAGGATTAGTTTTGGTTGAGGTCGGCTATGGTTGTTTGGTTAATGTCGGTCGGTGGTATTTTTTTGCTGACATCGACTAGGGGTTTTCTGTTGGCATCATCCGTGACTATTTTTTGACTGATGTGACTAGGATTTTTTGGTTGACATTAACTAGGTTTTTTTTGCTAATGTTGATCAGTAATGTTTTTCTGCCAACATCATTTAGGACTATTTTTTGGTCGACATCAACTAGAGTTTTTTTGCCGATGTTGGTCGAAACTATTTTTTTGTTGGCATTGACTAGGGTTTTTTTCGATTGACATCAATTGAGGTTATTTTTGTTGACGTCGGCTAGGGTTTGTTGGCCGACATTGGCCATGATTGTTTCTTTTGGCCTACATCAGCTAGGGATATTTTTTGTTGATGTTAACTAGGGTTTTTTAATCAACATCAGTTGAGAGAATATTCTAGTTGACGTTGGCTAGGAATTTTTGATCAATGTCGGATGATGATATTTTTCAACTAGATGTTGGCAAAAAAAAACTCAGGTCGATGTCGGCCAAAAAACTCTAGCCAACATCAACAAAAATATATTATCATCTGACATCGACCAAATAAACCCTAGTCGATGTCGGCCGAAAATCATATCCGACGTTGACCAAAAAATAACCTCAACAGACATCGACAAAAAAAAACTCTAATTAACGTCAATCAAAAAATAGCATCGACTGATGTCGGCTGAAAAAACTTTGGACGACATTGGCCAAAAAATAGTCTTGACCAATGTTGACAAAAAAAACCTCTTGTCGATATTAACAAAAAAATAGTCTCGATCAATTATGACTTAAAAAATCATCAGCCAACGTCAATAGAAAAAATTATGGACGACATCGACCACAAAAACCTTAACTATCATCATCCGAAAAATTGGATTGGATTTAAAAATTCAAACATCCAATCCATATCCAATTGATTAGATTAAATTTAAAATCCAAAAAATTAGATTTGAATATGAAACTAGTTCATTTAAATGAAATTCAAGTAAATTAAATTGGATATGGATTGATTCTATGTATTTGGATTTTTTTAGGCAACTCTAATTGGAGATTGAGATTCCTATCCCCTGTTTAAGAATTTCGAAATTTTACATATTTTTTCCCTTTCCCTTTTCCCTTTGTTTTAATTTCATATTTGCTGGTTGGAAAGCCATCTTTGTGCGCGAGATATTACCGGCACGTCTGGTTACACGTCAATTCTTGTAATACACGCATCTATCTTCTACATCTCAATGGAGACTACTTCATATAGCTCCAGATTTTTTATGTTACGTAAGTTTAAGACTTTGAAGGTAGAATATGCATATTGTTTTTTCTTTTTTCTTTAGTCATACAACTTCTATTTTGTAGGTGTGGCTTTCAATACTAAAATATACAAATCAGTATTGAAGAGAGAATGCATTTGTTACTGATAGACCCATTCAAATATTTAAACTTTGCAACCACCCAAAGATAGAAGATATAACAGAAGATATAATCACAATCACTGTCATTCATCTATTTAGATAATCCGAATATCTTAACCAAAGATAATGGGCTTCAACAATATCTTCCCAGGATTCAGGTATCATCCTATAAATAAAGCATCATTCATGGAAAAAGGTACACAACAATTCTGACTCTCTTTTCCATTCACACTGCACACACAGCACACCACTTGTATTGTTCCGGCAGTGATCATCTTCTTGAGGGTGCTTCATCTCCATAAGCATCATCGTTGAGGGAGAGTCTGATCCCATAACAAATCCCAACAAACCTCGCTGGGTACATTCTGTTTCTCATAAGCAGAACAGCATTAAAAAGAGTCATTGTTTTCAATAGCAAAAATTCAAATTTAATAGTATATCATCAGAAAAACGAAAAGGTGATGTTGCTTTTATAAGTTAATGAGAATAAATAAAGATATATTAATCTAATTTGTACTAAATTTTTTCCTTTCCACAATATTACATTCCGTTTTCATTTCAAATTGGCACATGGAATTGGTCCATTACATTGGATACTTCTATCGTAAACCCCACGAAACAGTTTGCAACTTGATCATGCAGAGTCTGTAGCTACCGATAAGTGATAACTAAACGTACCTCGTCTTTTTTAGGGGGTAAATTTTGCTTGGTGAAACTTCAGGTCCTGGGGGAGCATAAAATCCTAGCTTTGGCTTTAATTTGTCCAATTAATTGAAGCGTGATATATGAAAACCTTTCTTTTTTTCACTTTTCAGTTTGCAATGCAATTAATCAATTATTGTGATGTGAGACGAAATATGTCACTGTGATTGGGATCGACAAAAGGGGTTACAACATAAACCGTGTTAGGAGATGTCCTACTCCCAAGTGTCATTTTCCTTGAGGTAATTAGTATTGCTTTGCTTGTGAGGCCTATTTCCTCTTATCGTTACATTTTTCATTTTTGATCGGGCCTCTCATCATTACTCCAAAGCTGATAGATTTGAAAGAATTAGTTGTCACAGGTCAAGCCCCACCATCAACTACTCTTCACCGGAAACCGATACAAGTCACCTTGATACTATGGGTTTTTATGTTTCTACTTTCTCTGACATATTTGAGAACCTAGAACTAGATTTGGATTATACACCTTTCTTTTGGTAAATGCCTTAATGGAATATACATGCATCTTGGATAACTGCTTGTAAAATAAGATGGAAATTGTTTTATACACTTCATTTTTTGTTTGGTGTACTCCCAAATTCTTAATATTCTCCTTATTCTTTCTCTCGCAAGTAAAACCTAGTTATCTCTACACCAAATCTTCATGATCACTGCACCCTAACACCACCACCGCAATCACCCAATGCCACCTCCACCTTGTATCAAACACACCATTGCACCACCACCCAAAAACCCATTACTGCCACCCACCATTGTGGTGCACCACCCCCGTATAGTTCTCGATGGTGCGACACGATGGTGGGTTTGGTGCGACGAGGAGAATTGTGGGTCATATTGATGTATATGATGGTGGCGAGTGATTGGATTGCGGTGTAGTGGTGGATTTGGTGTGTGTGGAGGTGGGGTGCAGTGGTCATGGACATTTAGTGGAGAGGCAGCTAGGGTTTACTTGAGAAAGGAAGGATAAGAAGGGAATATTAAGAATTTTGGAAGTGCATAAAGGAATTTCCTAAGAAGTAAATGGAATTGGCCCAATTTAGTGGACCCCATTTGAAGCCTAAAACGGAGTATATTCACTCTCCAATTTCCTATTCATAAGCACGATTCTATTGACGAATACACAGTACAAACTTGTTTTTATTGTGTAAGAGAGAGTAAAAAAATACATAACAAAAATGATTTTTGTTGTATACTTTATGTAGTAAAAACATAATTTTGTTGTATATTTTTTGGCACACCCTCTTACACAACAAAAACATATTTTCATATTATTAATTTTTAAGAAAATTATAATTACTAAATATAGATATAAATTACCTTTTTTTACAATTAATAATACATCTTTTTAATTATTCTTGAATTAATTATGATACAAATATTATCTTTTTGATAGTAATAGAATTAATTGTGATATAAATTAAATTAAGCTTTCTATTTAAATTTGGTTTAATGATGATACAAATTACCTTTTTTAGTTGTTATCAAAATAATTATGATACAAAATGGTATCATAATTAATTCAATTACTATTAATAAAGGTAATTCAATTAATAATTAATTTGTTACTTTTATAAATTATAACTTCTAGTTAATTATTTCAAATTGTAATAAAAAAAGATAATTATATGATATTCTTGACTACTATTTTAAAAAGGTAAATTGTATCTTAATAATTTAATTTAAATTTAAAATATAATTTATATCACCATTAATTTAATTAATTTAAAAAATAACTTATATCTATAATTAGTTAAAAATCATAAAAAAATAACACAACGAAAACCCATTACTCATTTCTATTGAGAGAAATACACAAAGAATATTATCTTTATTATGTATTTCTTCAACAAAAGCACATTTTTCTTGTGTAGAAGTGCAAAAAAATTACACAATAGAAATGTAATTTTGTTGACAAAATACACAATGAAATCATGTTTTTGTCGTATATTTTTTCGCACCATTCCTACACAATAGGAATTTTCAGCCGTGAATTTTGTCAATGGAAATGTGTTTCCTTGCAAAGGGTACTTTTGGAAAAACAAAATATAAGATGACGCTTGGTTTGATTTTTTCTATTTTCATTTTCAAAGAAAATAGAAAATAAGAGTGAAAATACATTTGTTTTAAATTTAGAAAACATTTTCTTTGAAAATATTTTAAATAACAAACCTAAAATTGAAAATAACAAATCAATGTTTTTAGTCTTTTCTAAATAAGTGAAAACATAGTTTCATCTTAAAGTAGTTTTTTCTTGATACATTTTTTTTAAATCTTCAAAGTTTGAAAATGAAAGTAGAAAATAAACACTTAAATCAAGCATTACCTAAAGCACATGTGAGGGTGTCAACAGTAAAATTGGAGGTGATAAAGAAAAAAAATATAAATTGTTCTATTTTTAAATTAGGCTCATTATCACTTACATAGATCTAACAAGTATGGTCGACTTTTCTTTTTTCTTAGCCAATTGCTATTTTCAATGGCCTTTTTTATACAAAGCACTTCCCTTTTTTACTTTTTGTCCACAATCTACCCCACACTAAATACACTTTCCTCCTCTTCCTCTCATGTAGCTGCAGTCTCGTTCCACAACTCTTGCATTAACACATAGTCACATGCGACCTACCATCTATAATAAAAGAAGGTCCAACATCCACGTGTCAGTCCCTCATTCTGTTAAATTATGCTATTGGACCAAAATACCCCTCACCCCTCAAATTCCAATTTGAAATTCAAATTCCACCCTAAGTCTCTCTCTCACACGGAAACAATGAGATACATCCAACTCCTAGGCTTCCTTCTTTCTCTCTCTCTCTCTCTCTTATGCATTTCCTTCTCCTTCTCTCTGTCGATCCCACTCCGTCATTACGCTGCCGCATCTCCTTTTCCACCAAATCCCTCCCCTCTGTCTTTCTCTTCCTCCATGTTCTCCTCTCTTTCTATTTTTTTATCTTATCTTATCTTTCTCTTTCTTCCTCACTGCAACACCACTACTACTTTCCTCAACCTCTTGGTTTTTCTTTTTTACGCAATCTCTTTCAACCTTCCATTCTGATTTTTGCACGATTTTGGTTAGGGTTTGATCATTTAAAGAGACAACAACCAAATGTCATCTTTTTGAAAGCACTTTGGTAACTCTCTTTTGTTTACCACATTTTTAAAAAAAAATTATATATTCTTGGTTGCATTATGAGTTTTGGTCCCTTTTTTGTTCTCATCTGTTAATAATTTTTTTGTCCGTTGATGTTAGGGTCTGAGTGGAGCAAAAAATGGAAGCTTTTTATTTATAATGCAATTGTTCCCTCTCTGCTCTCACTCTACATTGTAAGTTGATGTATGCAAATATTGTTTGGTCCTTTTGCTTTGGCATTCAATGCGCTGCTTAGTTTATGGATTGGGATTGCTATTCAATTTTAGAATACTTTTTCCACTTTCTTTGACCATGTGTGCCACTGATTTATGTAAAATCAACATTCTTTATTGTTTTAAACTACATATCTTTTGACAATTTAATATTGTGTTTCTATCTTTATTGTGTTTTTTTTTGTTGGGTTGGTCTAATTTGTGGTTTGCAAGTGATGTATTTGATTAAATATGCCTTAATGAACTTTGTATTTCTTTATGAGAAGTTTCATTCTTTTTTAAAAAAATTGTGGTTTGGTATTTGAAAAACCATGACGATCCTTGCTTTGTGAATCATCCTTTACAAGTGTTTTTGTTTTGTTTTAATGAGGTAAATGATCATCTCTGTATGATATTGTGTTTTTTTAGTTGGGTTGGTCTCATTTATGGTTTACAAGTTATGTGTTTGATCAAATGCTTGAATGAACTTTGTATTCATTTATGACAAGCTTCATTTTTTTAATTCTATGGTTTGGTATTTGATAAACATGGACAACCCTTGCTCTGTGAATCATTCTTTACAAGTGTTTTTTTTTGTTTTGATGAGGTAAATGATCCTCTGTGAATGGTTGGTTTGCATAGATAAAAATTCAGTATTTGAGCTCCAAATTTATTGATTTTCTTGATGCAACTTATATATTTGTTTGAAAAAGGTATTGATATTAGAATGAATTATGTATGGTTCTTGAGGATTCCACTTATATATGTGTATCAGATTTATTGTATTACACTTTCAACAATTTTTTGCAATGTTTATGTTTTTAGGATTAAGATTATACATTGAGACTTTAAAAGTTAGGGGTTTCATGTAGAAGCTGATGTCTTATTTTTTTTAAGAAGGCTAGATGTAACTTTTCTAAAATGCCAAGAAATGGGTTGCTTCTTGTGATTTTTTAATGAGAATCATCTTTGTCTATCATTTATGATGATCATCTAATATATGTATGATAATGCATGTGCTTCTCTACATTCCTTTGCTGCATGCTAGAGCTCTGAGATGCTCTTCGAGCTACTATTGAGCCTGGTCTAACTTTAGCACAAACAATTATGCATATTGTTCCCTATTTTTGGCTGAGAGGTGTTAGTGGAGCTAACATATCTATAGGTATTATATTCTGATGTAGCAAGCTATCTTCATGACTATTATGTCAAGAGTATCGCCATTTTATTATTTATCCTACTCATTTTTCTTAAAATGTTTTTTTTCCTTTTTATTTTTATGTTATATTATTTCTTTTTGTATTTTTTATATTCTAATTTTATTTTTTTTCTTTAACATTTTTAATATTAAATAATTTATGTTTACCAAAATAATAACATTTAGTTAATATATTTATTATAAAATAATAGTTTGATTCTTTGTTATAGGACAATCAAAGTTAATTAATTTAAATTACTTTAGTTAATATGAAATATTTTTTAGGCATCCATTTTCTTATTTTTTTTGTACGTTTTCTAATTTTTAAAAGGCTCAATGTAACAACATTATTCCCACAATATTTTGAATGTTTGAATGTCAAACTATACGTAAAAATGTTTTTTCTTTTGCAAGTTGTCAAATTGATTATAGGTTGAAGAACATAATTGTGAATTTGAAGGATATCTTTGCAATTTGTACATTTTTGCTTGTGGGATATGAGGTCCCTAGCACATAAATCAAATAAGTGGTGTTATAGGAAAATGTTGTTTTCGCTACCCGTCAGCTCAAATTCAAATTTCAATCTATCTTTCATCCCTTCCACCTTCAGCTTCTCATATACGTTTCTCTCTTTCTTTCTTTTTTTGTTTTTCTCTCCTCATACAACAAACCCAACTCCTCTCCATTGTGGTATCTCCATTTCATCATTTTCTCCTTCTTTTTCTTCTAAAAAAATCTAAATCCATTTGTTTTTCATCTTCAAATCTGACCCAATTCAGTTTCTCTCTCTCTCCCTTTTCCCGTTTCGATTGGTGACACTTCTATCAAAACCTTTTCAATTTTAGATTTTTTAGGTTTGATTTTGTTAATCGGTTTCTGGGTATAGCGATCTGTTGCTTATACCAATTAGTGACCCTTCTACCTATGTAATTTTTGTTGTTTTAATTATTTGTTTTCCTTGGTATTTTAAGTATGTTATTTATGAGGTTCCCCCATCATATTTTAGATTCTAGATTGATAGTTGATCCAGAAAATGAAATAAAGGTGTAATGTGTTTCGATAAGTAATGAGATGCTAAGTGTTCTTACCATTTATATAATAACCAAGGATTAATAAATAAAAGAAAAGAAAGAAAAGTTTAAATTGGCTATAGTCCGTCAGAAAAAGCGTTAGCGATGGATTTTGCGACGGAATTAGCGACGGATTTAGCGACGGATTTGGAGTTGGAGGAATTCCACGCCGGTAGCGTGGGATCCACGCTGGTAGCGTGGGAAGTGCCCCAGAAAGCCATTTTCCACTGGAATTCCACGCCGGTAGCATGGGGGGCCACGCTGGTAGCGTGGGACTCGCGTTGGGGGGCCTATAAAAGGCCATTTTCGCGTTTTGCTTTCAAAAAACTGCTTCTTCTTCTTCCTCCAGCGCCCAGAACTCCATTGG
>CM023952.1:25456931-25497776 GCA_013407115.1 Glycine latifolia | reverse complement strand
ATATATATATATATATATATATATATATATATATGTATGTATGTATGCATATATAATAAGAAACTGAACCTTTGCCCATATTACTTGGATTTATGGTTATATGCTTCTTAATTTAATTATTGAACTCTTAATAAATATCTTAAGCCAATTGAGCCTTTTTTCAATCTAGTTAATTTTTTTTATTAAAACTTTGTTACTGATATGTGATTATGCTATTCTTTTGTTATTGATACAAGATTAAGTTATTTCTATCTCAAGTTACTTTATTAACTTTGCAAGGGGTAGATTACTTTATGGAAGATGCAGAATTCACCCATGTTAATTTGCAAAGGACTACAAAATGCAAGATTATTTACAATCACTAGATGAATAATGCAAGGATTAGTTCTTAATGGAAGTCTTTTACAATTTACCATAATTTGGAGGATGGTCACAAAATTATATTTGAGTTCCCAAATCCACAATCTAACTTTGTTATATTGTGGATTGATTAAATGTAATTTAAGTGCATCACACTCTATCAATCTCTCTAAACTTTGTTTAGAACTTTTTCTGGTGAATTTTTGCAAAAATGATGGTACGTTGGTTTTGTGAACTTATGAGCTAAATAAACATCGTTATTTTATAAAATATATTACATATTTCAATCTTATTAATTTTGATTCTCATTACTAAGTTTTACACTGTTATAACTAAATATATACAATTATATTATACATTAATTTTGCAATTTACTCGTACATTTACATGAGTACAATACTAGTATACTAGTATACTATAAGAATAATAAGTATAACAAGCAAAATCAGAAAAATCACCCCCTAAGCTGCAATATTACATATTCCAAATTGTCCACTGCTACTTGAAATATTAATGTTAGCATATACAAATTCCCCCATCAAAACTCACACCAGGCCGATTATATCCTATTTAAATAAACTTAAATAAAATATTTGTTCTTTTATCTTTTTTCTTCTTTAGGTTAATCATTTATCTTTTCAAAAGTTTAATTTGATCATTTATCTTTTTTTTTGGGTTTAGTTTAGTCTTTTATCTTTTTAACTAGTTTATTTGATTCTTTAACTTTTTTTTTTCAGTTTGATCTTTTATCTTATTTTTTGTTCAATTCGATCTTTTATCTTATTTTTTGTTCAATTTGGTTTTTCAATCTATTTAAGATTAATTTTGTTAATTATTTAAAAATGAATTTTTTTTGTTCAATTTTCTCCCCTTCTCCTCCACTTCTTTTTTAACAAAAAAAAAGTTCATTCTTGAATTATTAATGACATCAATCTTAAATGGATCGAATTACTAAATTGAACAAAAAATAAGATAAATAATCAAGATAATTTTTTTAAAGATAAAAGACTTAACTGAATAAAAAATAAAAAAGGATCAAATTAAACTTTTTTAAAAGATAAAAAGTTAAATAAGTCATTTGTAAAAAAATGAACATAATGTTATGTGAAAACAAGATCAAAGCCTCCTCGTGATTATTCTTTAAATGAATATTTGTTGCCGTTTGTTTATTTAATTGAATTCAATTTCATGTCGTGATTATTCTTTGGGTAGTTCAATAGAGTTTTAGATTTTGAATTTTGTCACAATTGCAAGGGTTAGAATGTAATGTTTGGAAAAACCTGGCCCAATGAGGGGAATTTGTTTTCTGGAAAGAGTTATGTGGGAGGTGGAGGGTGTGTTTTGTTTTATTTCCAAAAAATAGGTAAATTAGGGGACAAGAGAGGACAAGGGGAGTGTGTTTTGCAGGGTAGTTTGGGAAAAGAATGATAAAAAGGGAGTGGATTAGTATAAATGGAAGGTGTATATATAGGGATGGAAAAATAGGCCTGGCCCAGCGGACCAGTCCGTTTGGTGCACAAAAAAAGTGGACCAAACTGAGATTTTGAACCCACAACAACTAAATAGGTTGGGCCAACTCGGCCCACAAAAATATGGGCCAAATGCGGGCTAGGGCCAGGGTCGGGCCACCGAGCCAACAACCCAACCATATTATAATTACTGGAGCAAGAGAGCTAGAGAGGAGTGAGTCTGGAATTTTCCATAGACTCAGAGAAAGATAGACTCGTGAGAGGTCTTTACAGAGAGAGAGAAAGATCCCGCTCCCGTAGATCGCACACGCATCGCCACGGGCGTCTCTGTCCATCGCAAAAGCAAAAGGCAGCGATTCCTTTGTTTTAGATCTACGTTCGAAGGCCAAGAAGAAGACCAGAGTACCCTTTTTTACACCATGACGCCAACCACAACCAAGCACCGCCAGTCTGCCACCGATGACAACCATTCTGGTTTAAGTTGGGGGTTCATTTTGTTGTGTTTCTTTTTTATGCTTTGGTTTTATAGGGATGTTCAACCTTGTTCTTTATCATTACTCTCTTAATGAACTCTTGTTCTATAGAGAAAAAGGATATCTGTCTGATTTCCCGTTTACTTATGTCTGCTAGAGGGACAAATTTGAGGAAGCCTTAAGGCTTGCAGAGCTATCAACCGAGAAGCCCCATTTTTCACATTGTCTAGAGTGGCTTCTTTTTACAGTATTTGAAGCAGAGATATCTAGGTACTTTAATTTAGAAATGTTAGTACTTGAAAAATGGGATAGGACCAATTGACATCAAGTGTCGTACTGTATGCGTTCTTTTGGTTGAAAAATGTTTGTTGAAACTATAAACCTATAACTGTATGCGTTCTTTTGGTTGCAAGGCTGGTATAGTGTTCATGTCTTGATATTTATGCATGTATTGTGGTTGATTCATGATTTTTGTGTTAAAAGGGAACTAGTCAGATTAAAATCATTTGTATGGATTTTCCCATATTTCAAGAAATACAAATAGAATATGATGGATATGCTTTCAAGAAGATGAAAAAACTCAAAACACTTATTATCAAAAATGGTCATTTCTTCAAAGGTCCCAAACATCATATGCCTAAGTGAAATTGCATGTTTATTGTCATGTTATTCTACCCCTTCCTCATTTTTCCCCTTTTTCCATGCCTGCACATATTAGTGTGTGTTTAACCAATATACTATGCAAGTTTCATTATGTTTTTACTGTAAGGTATCTGCTAATTCTTTTATGTCTAACTTTTGGGCTTGAGACACTTCAATCTTTTGAAGAAGCTAGGTTGTGGAGACATTGGGACTATATAATCTTGCTGAACTAATTAGCAAAAATTGTTTGTTTGCTATTAAGAGAAGAATATGGTACTGAATTGTTCCTTACTTTTTAGAGCCAACAGAAAGGTAGTGAAGGTACATACTAAGAGAATTTGTCCAGTAATATATTAGGATTTTATTTTTTGTTTGGCTAGAATCATATTATAAGCTACCTTTTGCTTACTAAATTTTTAGGAATTCAACAAATGCCTATGATTCCTTTAGTATTTCTTGGTACAATCAAATTTGTTTAATTCTCAGGGTTGTTGAAATATGCTTTCATTTCTGGTTTATCTAGTAAGCAATAAGGTTTTAAACTTTGATATGTTGAAATGTTCTTGCACAGAGTGGATTGCTTGTCATTCCAAATAGTGAAGTTACTTTTTTCTTTACATTTGTTTTTTTATAATTTTTTTGGCTTTTTTAAAAAAAAATTAACTTTTTTTATATTTTTTAGGTGGGCTAGTCCGCTGGCCTAGTAGTCCACCTTAAAGTGGGGCGATCTAGCATTTTCAACCCACTTTGCAAAAGTGGACCAGCCCAACCCGGCCTATTTTTTGTGGGTTGGGCTAGCCCGGCCCATTTTGGGTGGGCTAGCTCACTTTGCCATCCCTATGTATATAAGTGTCATTGTAAGGTGCTTGTCATTGGAACCGTAGATGGTCATGAAGGATTCCTAAGAATCTGCAAAAGCGTATTGCACCTAGTACATTTAAATGTTATAAGATCATCATTGTCTTTCTAATTAAAAGGAGATAATTACCTCTTGAAGCATGGGTGCAATCTCCTCATTTTTCTTTGATGAGTCCTCTCTTGGCCTCCTCAATCGATTACGAATGACAAATCTTTTGTAATATTTTCAAATAAGGGAGAAGGAAAATGTGTGGACACTTTTCTATTTTAGAGAGATGATGACAATTGTTCTATTTGTCTAGAGCAAATAAGATTATTATATAGGAGACTAAGAAACCTAAACCTAGGTCTCTTGGACCCTTGCCATACACTTAAGCCCAATAAATTTTGTATAAAGAGCATTCCCAACAATCTCCCACTTGCTCTTGAGTACAAGCTTAAGCTTAAAGCCTAAAACTATGTAACTTACTTTTCATCATCAACTGAAAATGTCTCACCCTTTGTTTCAAGCTAGCACGGGGATCCACCATCTATTATTAATCAAGGCTCCTTATAATCAATAAATGATTATATAATTCAGTGCTATTCCACTAAAAGCCCAAAGTTGAACTCTAAGATCAATAATAATAAAATATATATAACTCGAATATGCATCTCCCCTTTGTAATATGTCGATAATTGATAGATGAATTTTCTGTTACTCAATCAATTATTTATTCCCTTGACTTTGATCGTTTCTCTAATGGATTACATGCACTGGCATTGCCTTTAATGTCCAAGTACTAAAACATATCAAGGGGACATATCCTACAAATTCCATGTTGTTTATCTCATGAATACCGATAATAAAATAATTTTCCTCCCAAAATACCGAGTTAATTGTCGTCAATTGGTCAAGCCTCACCCGTTGGTGAATCAAAGAATGAAAATTATTCAATTACCTATTTATAATAAACACAGGATTAAGAGCAATCACATAACTATGGTTAGCTAGAAATTTGATACTTATGACAGAAAACAACCTTGATCAAATCTCCCCTTAACCCTTTCAATGCGAACATTAATTCACACCAATATTTTACAATGGCTCGGACAAGACCATTTCATAAAATATTGCAGCCTAAATAAAGCGCCCAACTTTATTTAACAGCTGTGAACACATTCATCAATTGTAAGAACCTATGATCATGTCCTCCATGAACGTATCCATATTATCGTACACTCTACAATTGATCCGGACCTTGGGGTTTGTAAATTTTGTGTGCATACTATAAATGAATAATATCTCATTTATAACTTAAAAAAATACAATGTCATGATGTCTTGATCAAAGAGCACAAAATAAACAAAGTGGAAATTCAATCTCCTAAAGCTATAGCATGTCTGGAAACTTCTTAAGACACGTTCAGGCAAACTCTTGGTAAAAAGGGTCACCAAGGTTTTCTTCCGACACTATCTTGGTTACCACTATGTCTCCTTGGAAATCTGAGTCTGTGTAACCAATGATTTCAAGACTCCCACTAAAATAGACCAACATATAATCTCCCGTTCTCCAAAGATACTTGAGTATGTGCTTAACCGTTATCCAGTGTTCCTCTCCTGGATTAGATTGGTACCGACTAACAACTTCCACTGCATGGCAGATGTTTGGCCTGGTGCACAACATAGCATACATTAGACTATCTACAACTGAAGCATAAGGTATAATGACCCACCACGTCTCTACTGTATTTCTAACTCTTAACCACGACATTAACGTAAAAAAAAAATTTTGATAAAAAGAACACCCCTTTTTTTTAGGTCAATGAAAACTGTGGTAATTTTTTTTTTTGCAATCACATGACGATTATAAACATACACAAGGCACGTATGAAACATTCCAATTGCATACATATATCTGCATATACAAAACGTGTTTTAATTGTAAGTACAATTATCCCTGTTTGAAACGTACAAGTGAAGTAAGGGATTGAACATAAGGATCTCCCTACAAACGTGGCCCCCAATACTTCTCGTACTATTATAGTCAATCATCCTATTTCTATCATGCAAATGAAGTATGTCTCTCATGGAGCCATTAACGTATGGCTCGGCATAGGAACTTCTCGCCCTGGCTAGGATCTCCATACCCTCCCATGTTACATACATACTACCCCAAACGAGGGCCCCAACACGGGCCACAAACAAGTATGACTCTCATGGGCACCACCAACGTATGGCCCAGCACAGGAACATCCCGTCCTGGCTAGGATCTCCATATCCTCCCATGTTACATACATACTGCCCCAAACGAGGGCCGCCACAACACGGGCTCACTGATGCACTAACCGTGGTCCTTGCAAGGTTCACCACTCGGTCCCGGTGTCTCACGTGTCTATACATGGCCTTTCACCATGGCTCTATCAAGGTACAAGACATCTCAAGCCATCACATAGGCTGACCTCAACGTAATTCACATACGTCATCCACAAACACTACATATATATGACTCAGCCAATCCATCTCGGTAGCCAACATCACAAGCACATATATATACAACTTGGTCAATCCATCTCGGTAGCCGACATCACAATCACATATATATACAACTCGGTCAACCCATCTCGGTAGCTGACATCAGAAGCACATATATATACAACTCGGCTAAACCCATCTCAGCAGCCGACATCACAGGCACATATATATACAACACGACTAAACCCATCTCGGCAGCCGACATCACAGACACACATATATACAACACGGCTAAACCCATCTTGGCAGCCGACATCATAGGCACACATATACAACTCGGCTAAGCCCTACCCGGTACTCAACACCTTCACGAAAACTTCTGCGAAGTGTCTTGGGAACTTTTCATCATCAAAATGCTAGCTCCACACACATGCAAAGGGAGTTCTTACAATATCAACTCCCCCATTTTCCCAGAATACCATAAAAAAAAAACTACACCGGAACATCATTAAATACCAACACCAAACACCAATCAGCAAACGTAGAGCATAACCCATTCCGTTCATTCAAAGACACATCTTTCTGAAAAACAACACACACATGGGACATGCAACCATCGCCCTGATTGGACTTTCTGGTCCTCAAGCATGCTACCTGAAACTGTTATCAGACATGGTAAGCTCCCATTACCTAACCAAAGGTTTGTTCACGAGCTTTACGACGGTTTTTGTCCCAAGCTTTCGTTTCGGCCACGAGGTCCGTCTCGACGTCAGGATTCAGTGGTGGCTCTCATGGGCTGAAAGTAACACAGAGGAGGTCGAGAATGAGAGGCTCTCTGGGTGAGTTTTCAAGAGAGAGAATAGAGAAAACGCATAGGTAGAAGAAGGAAGAACACATTTCTGCTGCGCACACCTACCCTTAAGTACTCAACTGACAGGGAAGGTTTGCCCTTCGTGCAAATGTAGTAACCGCCAGTCAACATGGACAGCTATCAACCACTAACACACATACCAAGGTGAGGCACTCAACAACAATTATCATACAAATCATACAATAAAACATGTAATTAATCACACATAAAACGTCCAGATTAGCCACTTAAAACCCGGGGTGTTACATAAGGTATCCTACTCATGCATTCTCTCTACTTAGGAGTCTTAGGAGAATGCTCCTTAAAGAGATGAATCTCATGCCTAAGGATAAAATTCCCTTCTTTGAAGTCTCTATGTTGAACTTGGCAAGGACCTTGTCAATGTAGGAGGCTTGGGACAATGCCGATAACCTATTCTTCCGGTCTCGTAAGAGTTTAATACCAATAATATAATTTGCCTCTCCCAGGTCTTTCATATCAAAATGCTTGTTCAACCAGGTCTTTATGTCTAACAATACCTCAGTGTCATTTCCAATGAGGAGTATATCGTATACATAAAGCACCAGAAAAGATATTGTTTCCCCTTGGATTCTTTTATATACACATGGCTTATTAGGACTTTTCTCAAAACCATAAGATTTAACGGCTTGATCAAACCTAATGTTCCATGACCTAGATGTTTGCTTAAGTCCATAGATAGACCTTTGCAACTTCCATACCATGTGTTCCTGCCCTTTGACTATAAACCCTTTTGGTTGCTGCATATAGATGTCCTTTTCTAAATTTCCATTTAGAAAAGCAATCTTGACATCCATTTTCCAAATCTCATAATTGAGACTTACCGCAATAGCTAAGAGAATTCGGATAGACTTAAGCATGGCTATTGGCGAAAAGGTTTCTTCATAGTTTACACCTTTTATTTGGGTGTACCCTTTTGCCACTAATCTATCTTTGAAGGTTTCAACCTTTCCGTCTGATCCTCTCTTTCTCTTGTAGATCCATTTACACCCAATGGGTTTTATCCCTTTAAGTGCTTCTACAAGAGACCAAACTGAGTTAGAATGCATAGATTCTATTTCACAGTTCATAGCCCTAAGCCATTCCTGAGCATCAACATTTTCAAGTGCATCGTCGTAACTAGTGGGATTGTCATCTCTTTCAATGCTGAAGCCTGATATGATTCTCCCAACAAGAAATATCTTGCAGGTTTATGAATCATTCTTCCACTATGACTTTGCCTAACTTGTTGTTGTGCATCTACAGGAGGATCCAAGTTAAGTGGATCAATAATTTCTTGAAGATCCTCATTAGGTAGATTAACCAAGTCTTGATTTTGTTCTTCAACAAGTGGTACTTGCATTTGTACAGATTCCACTTGTAGATCATTATGCTGAACTTCTAGTTCTGTATCTAGTTCCTATGTATGTTCACTTTCAGGTACATTTTCCTCTCTTTGAACAACCATAGGAACATAAGATGGAATCACTTGAGGTTGAGTTAAAACTTGATCTAAGACAAGCTCATCAAGAATAATCAAACTCTTTGGTTTGTAATTTTTCATATAGTCCTCCTCTAGGAAAGTCGCGTGAGTGCTCACTAAGACCATCTTGCCTTTTGGACTATAAAACATCCAACCTCTATTTCCTTTAGGATAGCCTACAAACATGCACACTTCTATACGTGATTCCACTTTATTTGGCTTCTGTTGTAAGACATGTGTCAGAGCACCCCAAATCTGAATATGGTTCATGTAACGACCTAGGTTTTTAGTTGTTGATCTGGACGCTTATGTGTGTGTTATGGTGATTAATTACATGTGTTATGTTGATTGATTATTTGTTTTATTTTATAAACTGCTGTTTGAAGTGCTTTTGCCTTGGTATACGTGCTTGATAGCTATTGGACATAAGTTAACTCTACTGTCTGTGGTTGCTGGCCGTGCACATTAGTGAGCATGCATTGTCAGCCTTTTCTTCTTCCTTGCGCTTTCCTCTCTTTTCTCTGTTCTCTATCTAAAAACTCACCCAGAACCCTGTCGTTCCCAACCCCTTCCTTGTTACCTTCAACCTACGAGAACAACCGTAGCTGCTGCGGAGTCCCAGCGCCAAGGAGAACTTCGTGGTCAGAGCAGAAGTTAAGAAACAAACTATCGTGAAGCTCGTGGACAAACTCCTGGTTAGGTAAGGGGAGTTTATTGTGTTTTGTAACAACTTTAGATACCATGGTTTGGGGGCTAGGAAGTCTAACTATGATGATAACTGCATGTCCCTGGTGTGTGTGTGTGTGTGTGTGTGATGTTTTCCAGAAAAGCTATATCTTTTATGAAGGAGCTATGTTATGCCTTAATCTGTTGAATGTCGTTTTGTATTGATGTTTGATGTTCTACGATGAAAAGTCGATGGTGTTCTTGTGGGGAGTAGAGGTTTTAAGAACTCCCCGTGCATGTGTGTGAAGTTGACATTTTTTATGCTGAAAAGCTTCTGAGACACATGCGGAAGTGTTCGTGAAGGTGATGAGTACCGAGATGGGTTGGTCATGTTACACATAGACATCAAGCCCTTGTGTTTTGGACGTCGACTATCGGGATGGGTAGGTCGAGTTAAGCGGGTTACGTAGCACGCATGCATGCATGCAGGACGTAACTTTGTCTTTGTTGGCGGACGTTTGTATACCGGGTTACCTACCCAGGGTTGTCTCCTTAAGAGTTATTAGGACTCGCTTCCTTTTCTTTAGAAGTGTCAAGTTCCTTACCCGGAGTAATATGATAGAGCTGTTAAGCTCAAGTTACTTCACAAGAGGGAGAGTGAGAGCCATTGGGTTCTCTAACTCGGACACTCTCGGGAGAAGAGCCATCGGGTTCTCTAACTCAGATGAGCTCCTATCTTGTCGGGAATAGAGCCATCGGGGCTTCTACTCAGTTGAGTTGTGGTCTTTCTTCTTGAACTACCGGGTTCCCTTATGACTTTGTAAATTGGTAACCCGGGATCTTACAAGCACTATCGGTTATAATCGATTACAGCACTTATGCAATCGATTTCATAGTGCGAAACCTGTCCTTGGAACTTTATGAGAAACCTAAGGACTCCCTTGACCGCCTTTGGCAAATCCTTACCAAATCCAACCGACCTCACCCGACCTCATTCGTTCTTGCTACTCTTGCCTCCCCTTGTCCAAACTATACCCCTTATGACCGACCCTTATCGACCTTGTCCGAGTTCTACCGGCCTTGACCGACCTGGTTCGCCTTGGTCTGACCTTGTTCGGATTCTTACCTCGAAATAGTATGTCTAAGTGCCAACCCGAACACCTCGTACTTCATACTGGTTCACGTGGTTATATGTGTTTGTAAGTGACGTATGTAATTACGCTGGTAGCATTTGAGCTCGGCCTAGGTGATGGCTTGAGATGATGAATGTGTTTGAATATACATAAATACCCATGGGGGTGTATGACAGGTTACCCTTGCGAGGAATGATGTGTTCCTATCCAGGTCATACATTGATGGTGTCGTGGTGATATTCTATGTATAGATGTGAGATGCCGGGACCGGGTGGTAAACCTTACGAGGACCGCGGTCAGTGCATCGATGGGCTCTCGTTTGGGGCGGTATGTTGAGACATAGGGGGTGTATGACGGGTTACCCTTGCGAGGAAGGATGTGTTCCTAGCCGAATCATACATTGATGGTGCCTATGTAACATACGACTTTTGCATGATGGAAATGGGATAGATGATTGGTTGTAGGATACGGATGTAATGGGGAGCCACATCTGTTGGGAAATCCTTCTGACTCCCATTGGCTGATCACCATGGAGGGGTGATTTTTGTGCATGACAGAGTGACCCTGACAAGCTACTGCATCATCGGACCATAGGGATGGCCTATTTCTGGGATGGTACCACATTGCATGTTGAGAACTAAGTCAGGAGCATGCATCATGCTAGATGTTATAAGTTGACTTATGAAATGTTTGTGTATGTCCGTGCACGTTAAGTGCTTGATGGGTGCTTGAATTGTTTGTATTGGTATGGTGATGACCATGTTGTTTTCTTGACCAGGTTGTGTCCCTCTACTGTTGTATTTATTGTTGTTATTTAATATGATGAGCTCACATTTGCTTTGTTGTACCTTGTGGTTTGGTACCTGTGATGATAGCGAACCGGGTTCATGTGAGCAGACGGGCAGCCGTAGGTGCTTGGGAGAGGACCGTGTTGATGTGGAGCCGCCGGGTTTTGCCGGGATGTCAATGGACATGATCCCGGGCAGGAGTTGCATTTTGCTAGATGCACCTCTTGTTTTTTATGGATGCACTCCTCTTATTTTGCTAATTACACCCCTGACTCTTTTACTTCTCCTTTCATTTGTAAAACACTTGATGTACATATATTGGGATGTGATCTTTTGTACTTGTAATTAAACTATGTCTTATGCATACATATATTTGAATTGTCGTATGAGTGCTTTTATTTACATGTATTTTCTATGATGATGGTCGATATATGCTCGCGAAAAATTTATCACCATTTTCACAAGTAACCAAAGGGATGTTTTCTTTTTAACATGAATTTATATCATGGTTATGAGTTAGTAATTTAGTAGCAACTTGGCGGGTCGTTACAATTCAAACTGGGTGTGCGCTCATTCCATAATTCTATGGGTGTCTTTGAAATAGATTTAGATGGAACTAAATTTAATAAGTACATGGCAGTTTCTAAGGCATATCCCATAATGATTCAGACAAAGATGAATAACTAAACATGGACCTCACCATTTCTAAAAGGGTTATGTTTCTCCTTTCAACAACTCCATTTTGTTGGGGTGTTCCTAGAGAAGATAGTTGTGAAACTATCCCCTCTTTAGTCAGGTAAGACCTGAACTCTCCAAATAGGTATTCACCTCCGTGGTTAGACCTAAGAGTCTTGATTTGAACACCAAGATGCTTTTCTGTCTCAGCCTTAAACTCTTGAAATTTTCCAAAAGCTTCAAACTTATGACGCATCAAGTATATGTATCCAAATCTTGAGCAATCATCAGTGAATGTGATGAAGTACCCATACCCTTCTCTGGCCTAGACATTTATTGGTTCACATACATTAGTATGTACCATTTCCAGCTGAAGTGTGGCACGGTTTCCTTTGGCCTTGAATGGCTGTTGTGTCATTTTACCCTTTAAGCATGATTCACATACTGGTATCGGTTCAAAAACCAAGGATTTTAAAATCCCACTCTTGACCAAACCTTGTATCCTATTAGAGTTAATATGACCTAATCGCAAATGCCAAAGATAGGTTTCATTGGAAACCTTTCTTTTCTTAGATAGATGAACATGCTCTTCGTCTCCTAATTCAATATGATTAACTTCATGGGGCATAGGACTAAGGAAATAAAGACCATTAAACAAAGTACCAGAACATATAAAAGAATATGAACTCCTTATAGAAACTGAGGAATTAAACTAAACTGTCAAACCAAGTTTATTCAAACAACTAACAGAAATTAAATTCTTCTTAAAATCTGGAACAAGTAAACAGTCATCTAAAACCAAAGTTCTACAATTATTAAATGATAAAATAACTTGTCCTACTGCTAGGTCATAGACATGCTCCCCATTTCCAAGTCTCAAAACTCCTTGTCCTTGACTGATAGGCAACCTATGTTTGAACCACTACAAAAGGTAACAAACATGGTCAGTGGCTCCTAAATCAATGATCCATTTATAACTGTAATTCTCCACTAAGCAAGCCTCAATCACAAGTAAATTACCCATACCTTGTTGGTTCATACGTGGACAATTCTTCTTCTAATGCCCCTTTTGACCGCACTTGAAGCACTTGTCAGTTGGCTACTTCTTTGCAATTTGTTTGGCAATTGGAATATCTGTTTTCTTCTTCTTCTTCTTCTAGTTCTTGTTACCTCCCTTGGGTTTCCCCTTAGGTTTAACAGAACCTTAAGCAAAAAATGCATTTCCCTGCTTGACTAGAGACTGTTTAGCATTCTCATGCTCGTGCATTAGCTAAGTGAGATCCAGTTTCAGCTTGTTCATATTATAATTCATTATGAACTGGTTGAAGTAATCAGGTAGTGACTGCAGAAGGAGGTCAACCTTTACCTCCTGATCAAACTTAATCCCATGGTCATCCGCTTGTTTAGAGTTTGCTATCATTGTTAAACAATGATCTCGCACACTTCCACCAGTCATCAAGTTTTGGTGACCACAGCTAGTACATTCTGCCTAGCTGAACTGCTAGGAGTAGCAAACATGCCATCAAGAGTCTGGAGCATTTTTGCTCCACTCTCAATCATGTTTACTTGCTCTTGCAAGTGACTAGCCAAAATGTAGCAGCAAACTACAACATTCGGCTTCTCCCAATCATAATTTCTTTTTTGTTTCCTTAGAAGCATTTTCTTCTAGCTGTGTTGGCTTAGGGGTAGTTAGGACAAAATTGAGTTTCTCATATTGCATAACAATATCCAAATTAGTTTTCCATTGTTTGTAGTTTGTACCATCCATAGGTTTTTGACTCAAGATAGTAGCTAACGGATTGAAAGACAACATTTTATGTAAAATTAAAGCACACAATTTTACAATCATACAATAAACATACTAGTTGCAAGTAGATTCCTTAACTACTTTTGTCCATGTTACAATTCTTTAGTTATCCTTACAAGGCTTACGTTGGATAAATCACTTGTAAAAAAATGAAATTATTATTTGGGCCTTCGGTGCCATTACCAGAGTCTCGATGGAAGGGTTAATAATTTTACCAAATTTGAATGTAATTAACCATCGTTTAATTTCAAAAATTATCCATAGTATCCACGCATTACCGACGTTGGGTCGTACAATACTTTACTAAAAATTTTGAATTTGTTGAGATCCAATGAAATAAAATCTGGTCATCCTTATTCGTTGGGGCTTCACATGACCATTTTATTAATGGATCCACAATGTAGCCCACAAGTTTAAAAATTAATATTTTAATTTAAAACTTTCACCCATTCAATATTTTGTGACAAGGAATTTCAAAAAATAGTTCAACATTAATCTAGAATTTGAAATTCATAATGATAATTAATTTGAATTCAAAATCAATTTTTAAAATAATTAATCCAATCATTAATCTAGAATTTGAAAATCATAATGACTATTAATTTGTATTCAAAATCTTTTTTAAAAAATAATAAATCTAATCATTAATCTAGAATTTCAAAATCATAATGATTATTAATTTGAATTCAAAATCATTTAAAAAATAATTAATCCAATCATTAATCTAGAATTTGAAATTCATAATGATTATTAATTTGAATTCAATTTTTTAAAATAATAAATCTAATCATTAATCTAGAATTTGAAATTCATAATGATTATTAATTTGAATTCAAAATCATTAAAAATATAATTAATCCAATCATTAATCTAGAATTTTGAAATTTATAATGATTATTAATTTGAATTCAAATTCTAAACATAATTTTCTAAATTATCTCATTATTGCCTTAATGATCATTAATCTAGTCATTGGGACATAATAACCATTAATAAAATAATTTAAATTCACAATAAAAAAGACCATTAATTAAGCAAAAGTCGTAAACCTTAATTTTCTAAATTATCTCATTATTGCCATAATGATCATCAATCAAATAATTTTAATTCTAAATCAATCAAAATTATCATTAACTTAGAATATATGTATGATCAATTATTCAATAATACTATGATATAACATAAATATTTTATATATGACATGTTATCATACAAATCATGTTAACACGTAATCTATCTATTCATAAAAATGGTAATTATAAAACGTTAATTCATGGTTTCCTAAAAAAAATAAAAAATATTTTCTTTCTCCCTTGGTTGTTTTTCGAGTCAATCCGTGGACCTCCGATCACCTAACCCACCATATGGATAGAATCACTATTGAGAGAGGAGCATGAGGCCGTTTGAACCACCAGAAAAAGACGTGGTCTTTTAGGAGACTCTGATTCTTGTTCTCATCGTTTTTATGTCTTCTTTCACACTATGACCTTAGATTTTCCATAAAAGCTTCGGATAGTCACGAATAGACTCAAACACTGACAGATATACATCTTTGGGATAGAAAAATTGAACATTTCTCTCTTACAACAATACAATTGCTAAACAAAAAGAAAAAAATCAAGGAGGAAACCTAATTATAAGGGGCCTTCTTGTTACATATCCAAAAGAAATACATTCAAATGTTCTACCATGGATTAAAGCACATATTTTATAAAACCATACATCTTATGAAAAAATTATAAAAAACATAACATATGTGTAATCCAACATAAATATAGAACCCTATGTGCCATATCACATAAAAGACTAGATTAACATCAATCGATTACGAATGACAAATCTTTAGTACTATTCTTGAATAAGGGAGAGAGAAAATGTGTGGGCACTTTTATATTTAAGAGAGATGATGACAACTATTCTATTTGTCTAGAGCAAATAAAATTATTATATAGGAGACTAAGAAACCTAAACCTAGGTCTCTTGAACTCTTGCCATACAGTTAAGCCCAATAGTTTTTGTATAAAGAGCATTCCCAACAGATCATTGTAACGACCCGTATGCATCCGATTCATTAACATTCAATTATGGTTGTTAAGTGCAGCAATTAATTTAAGACAACTAATTAGGAAGCAACTACTAAATATGACATCATCATACGCCCATAATAATATCATCTGTGCATTATGTATGGTAAACACCCATGAAATATACAACGTATTTTTTTATATCAAATGTGTGTCCTCCCCTCAGGGCCGGGGTACAAAGTGTATATAGACATAACAAAATAATGAGCCAACATGCTCTCAAAATGAAAACAATATGCCTAAGGTTCACTCAGAACCCCCGTCCCGGCTAGGCCTCTTGTCCTAGGATCCATTGGACTGCATCCTTACCCGGGCCTCTTGTCTCGGGATCCACCATCCGCTCGCTGCTCATCACCTGCAAAGATATATAATCTCCAACCGGGGTGAGATACAATCTCAGTAAACTCAGGGTTCTTGGAGGCTCCTCCTCCCCCTGGTTCACTTCCACGATACATATCACCAAAATAGACATCACATAGTCTAGCCACCAAGGCTCTCATAAGATACATCACATGTATATCACAACATAGGTGCCATTCCGTTGGGCGCTACCAGCATCGGGAATGCAACACATATATAGCAAGAGAAGATCATCCACTTAAGGTTTCTCTGTATATCTTTGCCTGAGGAAGATCATCCACTTAAGAGTACATTCTCTCAGGACTTTTCACAGATGTATATGACACTTCCAAGAGAAGATCATCCACTTAAGGACACATTCTCTTAGGGTTTTTATATATATTGATTGATCACTTAGAGTTGTTCCACATGACTTTGGCTCTAAGGGAACTCCGTATTTAGTCCATTCTACTGGCTAGAGAATCTCATCAATCATACAACATATCATCAAAGTGTACATCATATACATGTTCTAAATTAAAAAGCAGTAACACGCAATTTCAATACCACATGCATCATGACATACAATAACCATCACTCCCTCGGAGTATGGTAGAACACAGTTAAGGGAAAAACTCCCAAGAATAAGAGCTTACCTGCTCTAAGTGCTACCCAGCTCTGTCGTCATCGTGGTCACAATCACCAATATCCTCTGTATCACGCTCTGCAAAAACATGCAAGAAATCAATCACAATTATCAACTGTTGCATGAAAAGAAAGGCTATTCTTTTCCAAAGGACCCAAGCCTAGTTCCAGTTCTAGCTCAAATGAGTCACTATACATCTCTTACACAAATTCTTAACATCTGTAACAACTTAAGTGTCTTACCTCGACAAACGTTCAAGAAGGCTAGAGGACAACTTCTCCAAGCTCGAACGTCCTTAAAATGCCTTCTCTCCCTCAAAGTCGAAACTCTACGAGGGTTCTTGGAGAAGACGATCTCTCCGTCGGAGGGTTTTTAAGAGAAATCGAGGTTAGAATCTAGCTATGGGGTGGTCCCTTTCAACTTTCCAGTTGCATGCAAAAGGGTTTTGGTTAAGGGTGAGCGGTTACGAAGTTTCTCTCACTTGGATATAAAGGAAACAGAGAAAGGAAGAAGATAATAGTGTTTGCATCAAAAAGTAGAGAAATGGGTTATTTAAATGACCCTGGCGCACGTCGCTTAAATACCCTGTGGGTTAACACGCGTAACTTAAGTAACCTGGTAGTCAACTTGCCTCACCTATGTAAAGTAAGTTTGTGAAGGTGTCAACTGCCGAGACGGGTTCACTTCATTTCCACTTATGCTGTCGAGCTGACATCCTTATCACAAATGCTGCCGGGCTCACATTTATTCACTAAAAGTCTACATTGTCCAGCTCGACATGTATAACCCGGATCACCTTGCCCAACTCGGTATGCGCAACCCATACAACCTTGTTCAGGTTCATGGCACTGATACAAAGCCCAAAAGCTTCTTTGGTAAGTCCAAGGTCTGTCCTTATCCGGGTTCCTACCTCAGCACTTTATAAAATCCAAGGTTTTGTCCTTGTCCGGGTTCATACCTCGGTACTTTATAAAATCCAAGGTTCTACCCTCATTCGGGTTTCTACCTCGGTACTTTATAAAATCCAAGGTCCCACCCCTATTCGGGTTCCTACCTCAACACTTTATAAAATCCAAGGTTCTGCCCTTATCCGTATTTCTACCTCGGCACTTTATAAAATCCAAGGCTCCGCCCCTATCCGAGTTCCTACCTCGGCACTTTATAAAATCCAAGGTTCCACCCTCATCCGGATTCCTGCCTTGGCACTTTATAAAATCCAAGGTTCCGCCCTCATCCAGGTTCATACCTCCACGTCAGCACTGCCCCATAAAGGTGCTATATACTCTCCAAAGTGACAACCTGGTCACACGAATCCGAATTCATTGTAATACTCACTTAAGAGACGCGAACCCAGATCTGTTACAGGATTACAATTACAATTACCTCCTAAGTATAATATCATTATCTCAAGGTGCCAACCTAGACACCCAATTCCTTACAATCATGGTTCTTTATTTCAAGAAACTACATATAACAAAAACATAAACAATAATTTTTTCTAAGAAAAAAATAAAATAGTTGCTAAAGCTTCCTAAACCCCCCTGCAATGCACTAACTAACAATTAACATTGGTTTATTTTCAACAACAACAAAAAAGTTTTCTATATGATAATTTTAACTCAGGTGTCTAAATTAATAATAACTTTTTGTGTGTTGAAAATTCATACTAAAATGAGAACCGGACAACCTTCAACAGATAAAATTTCATGCTACAAATTACATGATCAGTTCTCCTTCTTTGTACATTTTGTAAAAGAGAAATGGAAATGCAAGTAACTCAATATCAACAAAAATTAGAAGTTTGGTACTATTTTAATAACTCGGGAGTTAGTGGTGTCAACAAACTCAGTCCGAAAACAATGAGAGAAAAACAAATGGGCGTAGCTAGCAGAGGGATAGAATTTTCCTTTTTTAAAAAAAAATATATATGAATCTCAATCTTTGAACAATTTTAACGCCACATGTTATTTGGTGGTGAACAAAAATGGAGAAGATCTGAACTCATTGGTTGGAGTATGGTCCAAGCCAATCTAATAATGTCTTGCATAATGCATGGGCTATGCCCAATTTGTTTTCTTTGCTCATTTGAATCTATAAAAAAAATACTTTTACTCAACAAACCCAATATTGAAATATAATAGAATGATAAAAAAAATCGATGTGTAATTGTCAGAATAAAAATTGTTGCTTATAAAAATTTAATGGGTTATGATTTTTTAAGATAAAGCATTCATCGCATACTTGATAAAGTAAATAAAACATTATAAATTTTTTTATAATAAATTTACATACACATATTCAAGCACAAACAAGATGGTGTGTACACACACAATGCATACACTAGCATCCACTCATACACACCATATAAGTATAATTGAAATTAATGTAATAATTAACAATTCATTAAAGTTTTTTTTAATATTTCTAGTTAAATAAAATATAATACATTATATATTTCATGATAATTAAATGAATAAAAAATAGATCAAATTCATAACATTAATTAAAGTAAATGTATATCAAATTCTTTGATAAAATTTTAATAATTTAATTTAAAATATTAAATATAATATCCATCAATATTATAAATTAAAATAATTTAAATTCAATGATAAATTTAATTTTTGTGATTTCAATTAATGATGACAATAAAGTTGATAAATTTAAATAAAGAAACAATAATTATGCTCATGATGATAAGAGAAAAAATAATGATAAATTATTATCTCCAACAAATAAGAAATAATTTTGTACAGTCCAAAATAGTAAAATGACACGTGGCTTTCATCATGGAGTCACTATACACGTGGACACCCTCCACATAAGCATTGTCACATTAAATAGTGCTTATTCACTCTTTAAGTGTCAACCCGGACAGACTTGTCCGGGCTCCTCGTCAACCCTGCTACAGGAGCACGGACACAGGCATGCTACAGGAGCACGAATTGCTACAGGAATATTCTGCACAATATCTTTATACTAACAGCATATCAAATATGCCTGGATATTCAAATAAGTGCAACCACCTTATCATATCATATCTCAACAAAGTTATCTACAAACTGTTATTTATCTACAAATAACAGTATATCAATAAGGTACACATTATCTTATATTTAAATTAGATAACTGTCTGCTATTATCTGTTATTATCTTATCAACAAATTATCAACAAACAAAGGCCTAAAACCCACACTCCACACTATAAATACAACCTTACAGGTTCTCTTTAAACATATCTCATACACTCCTGAACATCCCATTGAGACTTGAATGCATTACTCAAGTTACTCATTTTCTACATCTCATACTGAGTTCTCACACTCAGTTATTCTCTTATAAATTGATGTACTTACTTGAGCGTCAGAGTGCTTTTTCTTTGTTTTGCAGGTTCCTCCTCTAAGCAAAGCCTACACATCATCCAACGTGCAAAATTTGGAGTTCACATTGGCCACGCCTATCTCATACGTGAAATTTCCAGATTTTGGTAAGAACATTTGGCGCCCACCGTGGGGCCCAGATAAAACTTACCCTGCGGCCTCTCATTCCAATCATTCATCATTACGTGTTCATGGTTAGCACATGTTCTAGTGTTAGACGCGACACCCCTGTCGACGCATCTAACCCCCACATATTATCATGACGAACGCCGACACCATTCAGCAACTCCAAAATCGCATGGCGAGTTGGAACGCAAGTACCAGGAAGAGATCGAAAGGCTGAAAGCTGAACGTGATCAACACGAAGCAAGAGCGCGACGTCCCGAGAGAGATGAATGCTCCCCTACCACCCGAGAAGAATAGACGCAAGGCGAGTCGCGTCCTCGGCAACATGTCGACCCTCCGCCCTTTCGTATTTCAACACATGGCTACCGAAGGGAGAGGCACAACACTCGGCGCAATCCACTTGTTGATTGTATCATGGAAGTTGACATCCCGTTCGGCTGGAAACCTCTGCACCTAGAGAGGTATGACGACACCACGGACCTGGACGATCACCTTGATGTGTTCCTCGCACAGGCAAATCTCTACACCAACAATGACGCCATATTATGTCGCGCATTCCCTACTTCTTTAAAGGGAGCTGCGTTAGCATGGTATGGTGACCTCCCCGAGCGGTCCATCGACAGTTTTGACACCCTTGTCGAAAAATTCAGTGCACAATACGCTACCAGCCGAACTCATAAGATGACATCCGTTGCACTAGCAACGCTGCGACAAGCCGATAATGAACCCCTCCGCAGGTTCATGGAACGATTCTCGCATGTCACCTCTCAGATTAGAAACCTCAACCCTGAGGTAGCACTGCATTCCATGATGCTAGCCCTATGACCTAATAAATTCGTGGACAGCCTATGCAAGAAACCTCCTTTTAGCATGAACGAAATACGCGAAAGAGCCAAAGGTTATATCCATATGGAAGAAATGTCGAAGTTCCGCAACGAAGTCCGGCAAGTTGGACAGAAGCGTGAAAAACATGAAGTATCCATCACAATCGACCCTCGAAGGATTAGCAAGAAGCAAAGGCCGCATAAGCCACAGCTTCTCCCCAAAGGGCCCAGGTTCAAAAGATACACTCCCCTGACAGTCAATCAAGCCATGATCATGGATAAAGCCTTCAACACTGAGGTACAGGTGACATTGCCTACTCCTTCAAAACAAGGAGGAAACCCTAACAAATATTGTCATTACCATCGCGGCACTGGCCATAACACCGAAGACTACATTGCATTAAAAGATAAGATAGAAGAACTTATCCAAGCGGGACACTTATCACGGTTTGTAAAAAGACCTGATAATACCCCACCAGCACATAGGCAAGAAGAGCGACGAGAAGATCACTTCAGGAACAATAACAGACGCAGAGATGGTGCAGAAGACCAAGTGAGGCAAAAACAACTACAACCCAAAGGCTAGCGTCAACCCCCTCGCCAGCAAGAAGAGGAGCCCGTCTAGCACATCCGTGGTGTAATTCATACAATTGCAGGCGACTTCTCATATGGAGGATCATCAAGTCAGTCTCGCAAGAGACATTTGCACTCCATCCGAGATATTGACATAAATTCTGTCAACAATTCCCCAATGCGGAGTTTACCTCCCATCACATTCATTGACGCTGACTTTGAGGGGATTAACCCTATCCACCAAGATGACCCCCATGGTTGTTTCCCTCATCATCGCCAATTTCAAGGTGACAAAGGTGCTCATTGATCAGGGCAGCTCAGCTGATGTCTTATACCTAAAGACCTTTCAGAAGCTGGAGATTTCATCAACAGCTATACAACCTTGCTCAGAACCACTCCTTGGCTTTGTAGGAGAAAGGGTGGACACTCTGGGATATGTCAACCTAATGACCACCTTTGGTCAAGGTGCATTATCGAGGACCTTTACAGTCAGGTACAACATTGTGGATGCCGACACATCATACCTGGTCCTGATCAGTAGAAAGACTCTCAACAAGCTGAGAGCTATTGTCTCTATGCCTCATCTAAAGATGAAGTTCCTTACCGTGACAGGGGAGATTGTCACTGTGAAAGCAAACCAGAAGTAGGCCAGACAGTGTTATGTTGAAAGCCTAAAAGTGTTACCATATCCTCCTAACAGGAGGTCAGACAGACATGTTACCACTTCGGGGGGTACTACCCGGGTCATGAATATAGACAGAGAGTACATTCCCTGTACACCGACGGTCTACCTTACAGATCATCATGGTGACACCTTCGACGTGGATTCGCGTGATGATAATATCGACAAAGGACCAAAATTGATCGAAGAATTAGTTAAGCTACAACTCGGGTCCAAACCCGGACAATGCACACAGCTTAGCAAAGAGCTCATCAGCCATGAGTACAGACATCTAGCTGATGTACTCCACAAAAACGCATCTCTGTTCGCTCAGCAACCGTCTGACATGACCCTAGTGTCATATGCCACAAGTTGGCGATATGTCCACAGGCCAAACCCATAGCACAGAAGAAGCGGAATATGGGAGAAGAACGACAAAAGGCAGTCAAAGAAGAAGTAGACAAATTGCTCAAAGCCAATTTTATCAGAGAAGTCAGGTATTCTACTGGCTCGCCAATGTTGTCATGGTTAAAAAAGCCAGTGGCAAGTGGCGCATGTGCACAGATTTTACAGACCTCAACAAGGCATGCCCCAAGGCCGCATATCCATTACCCAACATCGACAGATTGGTTGATGGGGCGTCTGGTTTCCACATCTTGAGCTTCCTGGATTATATTCTGGTTACAATCAGATTAGAATGCACACCTCGGATGAAGAAAAGATGACCTTCATCACTGAAGACGCTAATTACTGTTACAGGGTCATGCCCTTTGGTCTAAAAAACGCAGGGGCTACGTACCAGCGACTGATGGACCGCGTCTTCAGAAAGCAGATTGGACGCAACGTTGAGGTTTATGTGGACGATATGGTCGTCAAGTCTCAGAGTGTAGCCCAACATGTAGCAGATCTGGAGGAGGTATTTGAAGAGGTTCGGAAGTATGACATGCGTCTCAATCCCGAGAAGTGCACATTCGGAGTAGGCGGCGGCAAGTTCCTTGGCTTCATGATCACACATCGAGGTATTGAAGCCAACCCAGACAAACGCTCAGCAATATTACAGATGCATAGTCAGGTTAATGTTAACGAAGTTCAGAAGTTGAACGGAAGATTAGCCGCATTATCCAGATTCCTTCTGAAACTCGCCAAGAAAGCAAAGCCCTTTTATAAGCTGCTCACCAAGACAGCACCATTCCTTTGGGATGACACTTGCGAGCAGGCTTTTGAGGCATTCAAGAAGACAATTGCCGCACCACCTGTCTTGAGTCGACCTTGACAGGAGATACCATTGCTCTTGTACCTCTCCGTGGCGGATGAAGTCGTCAGTTCGACAGTCGTCCAAGAA
The DNA here is from genome assembly GCA_013407115.1 of Glycine latifolia. Lineage (NCBI taxonomy): Eukaryota > Viridiplantae > Streptophyta > Magnoliopsida > Fabales > Fabaceae > Glycine > Glycine latifolia. The sequence goes on along the minus strand of CM023952.1, from coordinate 25,474,125 downwards.
GAAAGGAAACACCAGCTCCTTATCTACTTCACTAGCCGCATGATACATGATGCTGAGAAGCGTTATCAAATGATCGAGAAAATAGCCTTGGCATTAATCACCTCCGCCAGACGACTTAGGCCTTATTTCCAAAGTCACCAAGTGATATTTAGAACTAACTATACCATCAAATAGGTACTGCGGAAACCAAAATTGGCAGGCTGAATGGTGGCATGGTCAATCGAACTGTCAGAATTTGACATTCGATACGAGCCACGTGGTCCTATGAAGGCACAGTTCATGGCGGACTTCCTAGCAGAATTCACTGGGAAGGATAAGACTACCCCAAACTGGTGGAACCTTTATGTAGACGGAGCATCTAACGTACAAGGAAGTGGAGCCGACATCATACTTGAAGGACCCGACAACATATCACTGGAGCAAGCTCTTAAGCTTAACTTCAAGGCCTCCAACAACCAAGCCGAGTACGAATCCATCATAGCAGGACTCGAACTCGCAAAAGAAGTCGGGGCTCAATGTCTTAGATGCTACTCCGACTTACAGCTCGTCTAGGGACAGATAGCAGACAAGTTTCAGACCAAGAAAGCCATACTTCTCTAGTATTATCATCTGGCCAAAACACTTATCGACAGCTTTGAGTGTTTTGAGATGTATCACATACCCCGAGAGAGTAACACTAGGACCGACTTGTTATCTAAGCTGGCCAGTACCAAGAAGTCCGGGCACCTCAAAACAATCATCCAAGAGACACTTCAAAAACCACCATTAACACCCCAACGGTAATGGCTGCCGAATTGGAGGAAACCACTTGGATGACCCCTTACAGAGACTTTCTCATAAAGGGAACACTCCCAGAAGAGGAAAATGAGGCCCGACGTCTAAAGTGGAAAGCTAGCTACTACATCATCATTGACGGTGAGATATTCAAAAGAGGGCTGACAGCGCCTCTACTCAAGTGTCTGGACAACTCACATGCAAATTATGTCCTGAGGGAGCTTCATGAAGGAATATGCGGACTCCATACAGGAGGATGATCCTTAGCCACCAAGGTAGTACGAGCAGGGTACTACTGGCCAACACTCAGGACAGACGCCTTTCAGTTTATGCGGAAATGCAAAAGGTGTCAGGAGTTTGCGGACATCCCACAGATTCCCCCTGACAACCTTCATACCATATCCTCTCCTTGGCCCTTCGCTATGTGGGGCATGGACATCTTGGGGCCATTCCCCAGAGCTCCAGAGATGGTCAAGTTCTTGCTGGTGGCAATCGACTACTTCATTAAGTGGATCGAGGCAAAGCCACTACGAGAAATTACAGCCAGTGAAGTTGAAGCTTTTACCTGGAAACATCTCATATGCAGATACAGTCTACCCTATGGTATCATTACTGACAATGGTATGCATTTCAAGGCACAGACCTATGAGGATTTCCTCACACACTAGGTATCAAACACCTGGTTACCTCTGTTGAAAACCCCCAGACCAACGGTTAGGTGGAAGCAGCAAATAGAGTCATTCTCCGAGCCCTTCGCACTAGACTTGACAAGTCCAAAGGTCTCTAGAGGGAGGAACTACCCAGCATACTCTGGGCATATCATTGTACACCTCAAAGCACTACGAAGGAAACTCCTTTTCGCCTGACATATTGAACTGACTCCATGATCCCCGTCGAACTAGGGGAACCTTCATCCAGAAGGATGCTTTTTCAGGAACAGTGCAATGAGCACAACATGAGGGTTGAGCTGGAAACCAGTGAAGAACTTCGAGATATAGCCAGAATCAAAGAAGAGGCGGCCAAGCTCCGCATGACAAGAACATATAACTCCAAAGTTCAACCCCGAACTTTTCAGCCAAGCGACCTAGTCTGGCGCGTCTGGGGTGAAGCCAGAAAGGATCCCCGTGTAGGATCTTGACTATGTTCAGGAATTATCGCCTGATTATTCTCCAGGTCCAGCCTCGATGAAAACCCAAGACCATGTCTTGGTACTTGCCAAGGTCCGTCCTTGACAAACTGCACTAAAATCCAGGGCGGACGCGTCCTGGTAGCATCTAAAGGTTCAATAAATTCTAGGGCTCCCCTAGAAGGACCTTTAGCAAGACCCAAGGTCCATCCTTGGAAGAAGGTTTATAATTTCATTTAATTGTTTGACCTTATAAAGCCCAAGATCAATCTTGGCATGAAGACCCAAGGTCCGTCCTTAGAAGAAGGTTCGTAATTCCATCTAACTGGTTGACCTTATTAAGCCCAAGATTCGTCTTGGCATGAAGACCCAAGGTCCGTCCTTGGAAGAAGGTTCGTAATTTCATCTAATTGGTTAACCTTATTAAGCCCAAGATCCGTCTTGGCATGAGGACCCAAGGTCCGTCCTTGGAAGAAGGTTAGTAATTCCATCTAATTGGTTGACCTTATTAAGCCCAAGATCTGTCTTGGCATGAAGACTCAAGGTCCGTCCTTGGAAGAAGGTTCATAATTCCATCTAACTGGTTGACCTTAGTAAGACTGGGATCCATCTCGGCAACCCAGGAATCCGTTCTTGGCCATTTACAGGTTCATAAAACCAAACTACGGTAAACCATCAAGGTTCGTAAACCCTAAAACTTTGGTCGACCTCCTAAAAATCCAGGGTGGACGCACCACTGGTATGCTCTCAGCAGCTCCCAAACCCAAGATCATGTCTTGGTAAATCTTGACAAAACCCAGCATGGACAACTCTACTGGTGTCAGCCTTGACAAACATGAGGTACAACTATGTCTACCCTCGACATATGTTATCACTGTCATATTTCTTCCTTGCAGGAATACAAGTTCTCAGGAACATAACGCCCAAGATGCATGCTTAGCACACAAAAGTCGGGGTCTGCCTTCGGCCTCCTAAACCCAAGAAAACTCTCTTGGTATTATTACAGGCTATGGAACCTGAACACGGTCAACCATAGTTATCATCAGATTTTGGCAAGGTCCATCCTTGACCAGCATAGTTATCAACAATCTTGGATAACTTACAACTTTCAAAGCTCGAGGACCATCCATGGTCAACCTCGTATTCACCCCATTATCCATCACGGAAACATGAGGTATTTAAAGCTTTACTCTGATGATTTTAGCGCTCACAAATTCTACTCGTGCAGGAATACGAGCCATACAAAAATCAAGGAAACATCTTTGATATATCAAAGTCCAAGTCTCCTTTGGCATGCTGAAACCCAAGAAACATTCTTGGTACTAACTTCTATGGAAATTCGGCACCATAGACTCATCTATTTTGCAGGAATAATTGTTCGAGGTCCGCCCTTTACAATTCAAACCCAAGAAAATTCTTGGTACTTTCACTTGGTGGCAACCTCGACAGAAGAGTCTGCCCTTGACATTGTAAACCCAAGAGGCACTCTTGGTATTCCTTCTCTGCAGAATATTGATAAACCGGGTTAGAAACTCAGCCATTGGCAAGCGTTCAACACGAATGTCCATGGTCAAATCCCGACGTTTCTAAGCCTAAGATATACTCTTAGCATACATCAGTAATGGGAACCTCGACAGACAAAGATAAAGATTTAGCCATTTTTGGCGAAAACAGAAACCTGGCATAATAACCCGGCATTACTTCAATTATTTGATAACTCGACATTATTTCAAATACTTGATAACTCAGCAAGTAATATTGATACGTCAAATCACTTGAACAACAAGACATTACCGTAACGTGGTATGGTGACAAATATTGTATGCAATGCAAAGAGATTGACGAAGATGAAGAGACGAGAAATATTTTCATTAAAATACTGGAAACTTTACATGGCCATCCTGGCCAAAAGTACAATAGAAACAAAATAAAAGAAGCAGAAAGCAGCCTATACATCAGCTGCATCACTAGCAGACTCCTCAGCAGAACCGAGCTCCTCTTCATCGACCAAGGCACCATTCTTCACATCCTTGAAATCGACCCAAGTCAAGGTTTTTCACAAAGAGACCGGCTTGGCGCATTGCCTTGGAGAAGCCCTTCTCATGCTGCTCCACTGCTTCTCGCTTATACATCTTTAACTCTTCGTCAAGCTCCTTGTTGACTACCATATCAACATTGAGCTCGGCGTTAGCCTCTTTCAACCTTTCCTCCAGACTCGCTACCTTTTCAGCAAGCTCCATCTCGACAGCAATTCCATCCTCGGCATCTCTCAGCTTGGCTTCAAGCTCGGCCACCTTCTTCGCCAACTCCTCATTCTCAGCCAAAGCCTTATTAGCTTTGGCAGCAGTTGCTCGGCCAAGAGCCACCAGCTCATCACCATCAAGCCTAGTCCGCAGCAGCTTGGACAAAGCCTCGCCAGTTTTTATGGACAGCTGACGGTTACATCAGGTAGCCTCGGCAAAGGCCACCACAACGCTATTCAATCGGTTGCTCTCTAACTGCCAAGCACCATGAACAACACCCTTCAGCTTGTGATACTCCTGCTCTAGAGAGGCCGCCTTGCCCATGGCTTCTTGATACACTTGCCTTTGCCCCTTTATAATGGCAAGTCCCCTCTGCAGGAAAAGCTCAGCGGCGTCAAACGAGCATTGAAGACCGACCATTCTAATCAAATTCCTGTCAAAAGGGGTCGATAGTCCTCAGTCAAGCTTATGCCCAACACTCCATAATGAGTCGACCTCCGTTGGAGCACTTAGAAACTCCAAAGGGGTGACAAGGCGGGCAGCAGGTGGCGGCATTGCAGTTAGAGGAGGCGGAGAATGAGAAGGAGTAACAGGGTGGGAGGTAGGTGGAGTCAGACCGACAGTCATGGGAGGCAGGAAAGCAGCAGTAGTAGGCGGAGCCGAGGTCACAACTACAAGTGTAGTGGAAGTAGCAGCAGTAGCAGCAGGTGAAGGAGCCCGGATAGGAGGAGGTGAAGTTGGCATTAACCCGGCAACTTCCCTCAATGCACGCAGGCCACGAGGAGTGTGGGTGGCCCTGGACTTCTTGCAGCCAGACGTCCCGACACCTTCATCCCTTTTTCTCTTTGCCAACTCTGCAGGGGAAGAACCGGAGAGCGCAACAGCTACCTGAGAAGGGCTAACCCGGACAGTCGGTCGACCCTCTTCTTCAGTTGGGGAAGAACAGGGGGTGGCACAACATCTCCACCTACATTGCACACCAATGGCTTCCATTGGAAGTTACCCATGATATCTGCAAAGACACAAAAATATACAAAAGTCAAAGTCTGCACACCAGAAAAATAGAGAAGTTATAAGAAAAATTACCATCCAACGCGGCAGAGGGGTCACTGGCCGAAGGCAGCACCAAAATAGCTCGCGTGTCCAGTGAGGCCGGCAACAGCTCCAAGGTTGCCTTATCAGACCTCTCCACAAGGGTCAGCATGTCCTCATCAAAGGACCTGAACTTGATAGGGTCAGCCTGCCAGTAGAAGGGAAAACGAGCTTCCCCATCCCTGTTGTGCATCAATAGCAACCCATCAACCATGACACTACTTTCGCGGACCTTGAAGAATCGGTCCTTGAAGCGGCGGAAGACGTTGGTGTCCACCTCGAACAGTTTTTTTGAGACGCTGTGCAAGGAGACCCAATCAACCTTCCCGGACAGCTTGGTCTAAAAGAAGAAGCAAAAGAGAGGAACAGTAGCACAAATGTGCAAATGAGAACATAAAATCTCAAAGGCCCGCACCACTGCCCAACTGTTAGGGTGAAGTTGGGAGGGAGCCACATTCAAGTACTTTAGCAGAGCACATTGAAAGAGAGAGAAGGGAAGAACAAGACCCAACACCTCAAAGAGGCATCGGTACATGAAGAAGAAGGGCAGAGCGCCCGACGCCACCCTCAAGCAGGGAAAGTCATCCTCCCCGCAAGGCTCGATGACGATCTTGTCAGCACTCGAAGAAGTCATCATTTGCAACGTCGAGCGAAACACATTTACAGAAACTATAGAGTTCATGGAGGAGCGGTATTTAAACACGTCCTCCCTTACCCACTCGTAGCCATGAACAACTAGAACGGCCGGTGGTGACCCAGAACTAGAGCTGCGACGCACACGCGAGGAAACCCTCACGCCCCTTGGACTACTCTGCCTCATCCTCCTTGAGAAAGAAGTAGGGATGATGGTGAGCGACAAAGGTTCATCCATCCTTGCCTGCTGACGAGGACGAGAAGTGCCCTCACCAGCTCGACGAGAACTCGCCCTCCTCTCAGAGGAAGAAGATGAGCCGTCTGAAACTCCTCCATAGGTGTTTTCTTCTGAAGAATCACCCACGGAGATGACCTCACGCATAATGTGCTGCTCTACTGAGCCACCAGAGTCACTACCACCCATGCCTAAGGCAGAATCAGAAGCGGGTGAGACAGACATTTTTGATTACCTTGAAAGAGAAATGAAGGCAAAAAACATGAAGAAGAAGACCCAGAAAAATCAAAGACACAGAAATAGCGATGAAAATCGCAAGAATCCCTCCTATTTAAAGGTACAGTGAATGTCGACGGTTTTGGGCGGGATTTCAAAACGTCCCCTAAAAGCTCGCGTCATGATTGACTGCATTTACCCACTACTGCACGATCTCCAGAACGTGGCCATTCTCTGAGTGACACGTGTGCGTGGGTAATGGTGTGTGGGCGGCACACGACTGATAGCATTAATGAAGATATAACACATATTTTCAATAATCACATCAGACGGTCACATTTTGGCAAAGTTCATCAGCCTTGACTCTTCATTTACTTGCCATGCTTAGACCTATCATTATCCTCGACGCTTCACTTACCTGCTAAGATTAGTCTTATCTACTAAAAGACAAAATAGTCCGCCTTGGACAGCTCAATATTATCAACCCGGACTACCTTGTCCAGGTTTATCTATCAACATGATCTGGGCCCCAAAAGCTTCTCTTGGCATAAACCCAAGGTCCGTCCTTGGTAACTTGCAAGTTCATAAATCCAAACTACGCTGAACCGTCATGGTTCGTAAGTCTAAAAGTTTTGGTTGGTCTCAACAAAGCTATTGACCTTGATACCTGACACCGCTCGTCTATCCTCGGGGGCTCATAGCACTTGTTATACTACTATGATAATGGACATTCTGCATCGACACTCTTTCATCCTCTTTCACCCATAATTTGGCTCAGAGGCTGGGGGGTTTATGTACAGTCCAAAATAGTAAAATGACATGTAACCTTCATCATGGGGTCATTGTACACGTGGACACCTTCTACATCAGCATTTCCACATTAAATAGTATTTATTCACTCTCCAAGTGTCAACTCGGACAGACTTGTCCGGGCTCCTCGTTAGCCCTGCTACAGGAGCACAGATTGCTACAGGAATATTCTGCACAATATCTTTATATTAACAGCTTATCAAATATGCCTGGATATTCAAATAAGTGCAACCATCTTATCATATTATATCTCAACAAAGTTATCTACAAACTGTTATTTATCTACAAATAACAGTATATTAATAAGGTACACATTATCTTATATTTAAATTAGATAACTGTCTGTTATTATCTGTTATTATCTTATCAACAGATTATCAACAAACAAAGGTCCAAAATTCACACTCCACACTATAAATACAGCCTTACAGGTTCTCTCTAAACATATCTCATACGCTCAGTTATTCTCTTATAAATTGATGTACTTACTTGAGCGTTAGAGTGTTTTTCCTTTGTTTTGCAGGTTCCTCCTCTAAGCAAAGCCTACACATCATCCGACGTGCAGAATTTGGAGTTCACATTTGCCACGCCTACCTCATACGTGGAATTTTCAGATTTTGGTAAGAACAAATTTTCATCATAAATCCAATATGAGAGAAACAAGATAGTTTAAAACATGAGAACGATAGAGAAATTTAAATGAGATAATAGATAAAAGAAATTAAACCTGTATGGAAGGTAGAAGAGTTAAGGATAAATGAAGAAAATAAATATAACTTATCTAAGAAAATAAAAAAAATCCACGTGATATCAAACATGAGAGGGGGAAATTAATTTAAATATATCAAACATGAGAGGGAGAAATTAATTTAAATTAGGAGAGATGAAAGAATAAAGGAATACATGAATAATTTTAAATTAGGAGATAAATTGAAAATTTGAAAAAATATTAAATATTCAATTAATAATTGTAGTTATTGCTATTTCGGTTAGTGATGACAGTAAAATTTGATATTTAAAAAAGGATAATAATAAATCATTATTTTTAAGAATAAGAGATAATTTGTTCTTGAAGTAAGAAAAAGAGAATTTATTCTTGAAGTAAAAAAAAGAGACAATTTATTCTCACGAAATTGTAGGTGAGAGAAGTAAGATGGTTCAAGGTGATATTAGGGAAAATTAATTAAAAAATTAGCTGTAAGTTAGAAAGATAATTGATAGTTAAAAAGCTAGTTTTTTTTATCAAATTATAAATATTTGATAAAATTAATTTTGAAGTAATCAAAAAATATAAAATGACTAAAATAATAATAAAATTATAATTTATTAAAAATGATAATTAGGAAATTAAATAAATATATTGAGGATGAAATGAAAGAAAATATAAAAATCTAGAAATTAGTGTTTTAGAAAAATCTAGAAGCTATTAAGAAAATTTTGTTTATCAAAAAGTCAAACAAATTTTTTAACTAGTAAAAAAAATTAGAAATTAAGTGAGATATCTTGCCTAACATAATCCAAAAAATTACTAAAAATAACTTATTTGCTAAATAGTTAATTTTTTTTCAACTAATAAAAATAATTAAAAATAAATTAAAATATCTTACATATTCTAAATCAAATACATCAATAATTCAATAAAGAAGTTAAAAAAAGATAAGAATATATCCAATAATATGATGGATTAATTAATAACACTTTTCTATCAAAAATTCAAAATATAATTTTATTTTATCTCCATTTTCACCGTTAACTTTTTATAATTCTATTTTTTATATATTATGTGTCGCATTAAAAATTCGCACAACATTCAAAATACTCATCAGACAGCTCATGATAGAAAAATTTGAAAATGGTGCATGAGATGAGAGGTCGCGTATTTTTTTTCAAAATCGTCAAACATTAGTTTTAAGCATTGGCCTAGTATTTAATATTTATTACGGGGCACTCATAAGAAAGCAGAAACTAGAAAATCACGAAACACAAGACGAAATGGAAAATCAAAATCTGGAAGAGAAAACGCATCCCCAACGCAGGGTTAGTTTTGGCATTAAGATCCCTTCTTCAACCATACCCACCCTGTCTTTTCTTTTACCACCCCAAATCCCAAATCAAATCATTCACTCTTTCCCTTTTTTTCCAAACCCTAACTTTCCTTTCCCTTCCATACCCAACAATCCCCCACGCGCCTGTGCAATCCACGTAATTTCTCGAATCTTCCGTAATTGATTTCGTCTTATCGTGATTTTGTGTTATCAATAGGTCCATTCAATGGCCAAGGGCGCCGATTCCGACGAGTTCGTGGTGCTTTCTAGGGTTCGTACGGGTCTCAAGAGGGAGTTCGCATTCGCCATGAAGGCCCAATCTGAGATCTGCGGCGGCTCTCTGGGCCGAACGCGGGCCAGCAAGAACCGGGTCGAGGCCACTGTTCAGCCCGCCTCGGCCCGGAAAAGGTCGAGGAAGTCCGAGGAGCCGAAAGCCTCGGAGGATGCTATGAGCGAGGAAGAGGTCAAGAGCGACGTGGTGGATCTTCAGAGCGATGATGAACCTAAGAATAATAATCACGTGGGAGAATCAGAATCCTCGGCAATGCAGGTTTGTGAGGAGGAACCCAAGAGTGACGTGGTGGTAGAGACTTTTATTAGCGAAGAGGAACCGAAGATGTTAGAACCTGAACCTGTTATCAGCGAAGAGGAACCGAAGGTTATCAATGAAGAGGAAGCGATTGTGGTCGAGACGTTGAAGGAAGAGGAACCTATTGTGCCTGAGACATTGAAGGAAGAGGTTGTGGATGAGATGGCAGAACAACCCCTTTGTAAAGAGGAATCGGAGGAGAACAATTCTAATGGGGTAGCCCTAGCTTTGGTTAATGATGGTGCTAAGGGGAAGAAGAAGAGAATGAAAAAGCGGTTGGAGAGGCCTCAATCGGAGAGAAGGTTTACGCGTTCGGCATTGAAGGTAAAATCCGAGGAAACAAACGATGGGGAACATGTTCGTGTGGCTGGAATTAATGATGGTGTTAAGCAGAAAATTGAAGCTGAGGCTTCGTTGGTAAGGACTACCCCTAGTTCGGGGAAGTTTTCGAATTCTAGGTTGAAGAAGTTTCCTGCCAAGTTGAGGGATCTTCTGGCAACAGGGATTCTTGAGGGGCTGCCAGTGATGTACATGAAGGGAGTGAAGGTATTGTTTGGTTCTTTTTAATAATCATGGTTTTCGAGTGTTAATATTTAGAGAATTAGGGAATTTCTGCTTGAAATATGATCTTGATGTGTTTGAGGATTTTGTTTGTAGGCAGGTTGGAAAGACGGAGAAAAGGGGCTTCAAGGAGTGATTCAAGACTCTGGTGTTTTGTGCTTTTGTAAGATTTGTAAGGGGGTTGAGGTGAGTAAGATGATAATAGGTTTTTTTTTTTTTGTGTGTTTTTAGTGTCTGAGATTATTATGGATTGTAATGGGCTTTTCTTTGTATTTGGTTTTCGGTGAGAATAGGTTGTCACACCCACTGTGTTTGAGCTGCACGCTGGCAGTGCAAACAAGCGACCCCCTGAGTATATTTACATCCATGATGGGAATAGCGGAAAAACCCTCCGCGATGTCATGAATGCCTGCTGCTGCTGTGATTTTCCATTGGAGTCAATGGATGAAGCTGTCCAAAAGCTCCTTGGTGACTTCACTATGAAGAAATCTTCCATCTGTTTGAACTGCAGAGGTTTGAAATGCATGTTTCATTTCACACCCTTGACTACCCCCAATGTGTTCACAGCTTTGCATACTCTTTCCAGGACATGTAACAAGTAATATTGATGAATTTTAGTGTTTATTTTAGGGGCATGCAAGGGTGTGTCAAGGCTAGTATGTGATTCGTGCTTAGCAAGCCCCCCTCAAACAGCCGTGGCTAGCAGCAAAGGAATTTCACAACCAGTTCAACCCAGGTATCATTTTATTTGTTAAACATAATGACTACTTAACTGTACGTTATTAAAAATAAAAAAAAGAAATTAGGATAAGTTTTGGAACATTTCCTTCATTAAAATTTATGTAAAATAATTGTAAATTGTAATAGTTGTCAAGTGTTTTACACTTCCTGTTTATACCATGCTAAAAAATGATCAGCCTATTATAGTATAGGATGGCAAGTTATTTTGTTTAATGTCATTTTCACTTTTGCTCCAAACTACAAATGAACAACGCATTGCATGTTTTTATTTGAGTAAACATATTGTACATGTGGTGTCATAGTGATATTATCAAAGTTTTCTGAATTTATTGCGCATGGTTATTTAATGCTTGCACATTCCATCTATCTCAGATCACCAGAACCAGTTGTGATTCAAAAATCATTAGACAATGAAGTGCAGCCAAATTCATTAGACAATGAGGTGCAGCCAAATAAATTAGATGCTGGGATGCAGCCAAACTCATTAGACAATGGCATGGAGCCAAATTCACTAAACAATAGTATGAAGCCAAAATTGTTTAGCAATGGGATGAAGCACAGTGCATCTTGTGGTAAGAGTCAGGGAAGACTAACTAGGAAGTAAGTGTGTTTGTAAAACACTTATCTAAAACATTTGCTTGACTTAGAATTTAGAAATGAATATTTTTACATAACATGTCATGTTTTAGTCTTATCAGGGATTTAATTCTTGTCCATCTATTTTAAAATTTTTTTAAAGGGATTTGCGCTTGCATAAGTTGGTATTTGAAGCAGATGTTTTGCCAGATGGAACTGAACTAGCCTACTATGCTCATGGACAGGTTGCTTTGATTGAAATGGGTTTTGTTTTTCCTATTATTTATGACTTTTACCTTTCCTGATCGTATTTGTTTTGTGGTTGTGGTCAGAAACTGTTGGTTGGTTACAAAAAGGGATATGGAATTTTTTGTACCTGCTGCAATGAGCAGGTCAGTGCCTCTCAGTTTGAAGCTCATGCTGGCTGGGCATCTCGACGCAAACCGTGAGTTATTGTTTAATTTGTTATTGGATGTTGGGTTTACCTGCATTGTCTATCTAGATTTGCATTAAATTGCTTGTCATGAGGTTATTTTTTCATGCTCTTCACATGTGTTTAACTCGTTATTAAATGCAATTACTGGGTGTAGCTTCGTTGTCTAACTAGATTTGCATGAAATTGCTCATCTTAAGTTTTGTCTTTTTATTTTTTATTTCTGCATTGTATTTATATTTTCAAGATCTGGTACAATATGAAAAATATAATTAAATTTTTAAATCTAAACATAAAGTATTTGAGAGGAAAATATTAAAATTATGATGTCATATTTAAGGGAAAGTAGAAAACAAACTAGACCGCTTTCTTATTTTTTTTCCTTTTCTCTCTTATTTTCCAATTTCTTAGGGCTGCCTGAGTTTTCCATTGATTCATGATTTGAAGGATAGTGTTTTGTACAATTGACCATCAATCATATTTTCTTGTTTAATATTGAGTTATTGTATTGCAGTTACCTGCACATATACACATCTAATGGAATCTCACTCCATGAGTTGTCCATCTCTTTATCAAAAGATCATAGGAGATTTTCCAACAATGACAATGATGATCTCTGCATCATATGTGAAGATGGAGGGGATCTTCTGTGTTGTGATGGATGCCCTAGAGCTTTTCACATAGGTGAAATGTTTGTTTGCTTTTTGCTGTATAAATCTTGTTCAGTATTAACACATGTTAACTTTAGTCTTTCTTCAAATTGTGGCATATAACTTTCTAGTGTTAAGTTGCATGAAGTGAACATAACAAGCAAACTTGATACAAAAACAGAACTAGCAACTGGATGGCAAGTCAGTAATGAGTTGACATCTTCCCAGCCAAAAATATTAGATAAAAACAAGTGAACAAATCATCTTTCAAGATTGTAGATCTCTATAAAATTTCTTATAGCCATAGTGTAATTCAAAGCATGTTTATTGACATACCATATATATATAATGTGCTTTTTAGTGATCTCGAGTCTCCAACATTGATTATTTGTTTTCCTTACAAATTTCATTGGTTTCTTTGTTATACTTTGTTTCTTGTTTCTAGTTTGATTGTTTTTTCATGTTATTCTTAATAGCTTGAAGTGTAGAAAAGTTAGTAGCTACATTAAAATAACTTCCGAGTAATGCTAAGCATTATGTTGGGTGAACAGAACATATAGAAAAGAAATAGGCAAATGGTTGAGAACTGCTTTATGGGCTAACTTGCACTATTAAACTATGGAGATAAATAATTTTCGGTTTGTTTTTTTATGGTTATCCTTCATTGATAAGTCATCTGTCAGATCTTCTTTAAACCCTGCTAGTGATTGTGGCAGGGCACTTCCTTGGCTATGGAATTGGACGATCCCCTCTCCCTCCTAAATCTTAACAAAAAATGTTTATCATGTAAAGCTTTCTAAATATGAGATTCATAACTGCAAGTCTGCTAACAATCTGGGATTTATGGTGATTGTGTTTGAATCTCATGAAATTGTTTGTGGAATTTAATTCTTGGTTATCTTGTGCTTCATGTAAAAGTAATTCTTTTCCTCTGCAATTTGAACTTGATGCTGGTGTTTGTAGTCAAGGTTCCAACTGTTTCATATTTTACAATTTCAGATTGTGTCCCTTTACCATGCATTCCTAGTGGTACTTGGTATTGTAAGTATTGCCAGAATGTTTTCCAGAAAGACAGGCATGGGCAACACGAGGTGAATGCTCTGGCAGCTGCAGGAAGGATTGCAGGCCCTGATATTTTGGAACTGATGAACAAAAGATGCATTCGTGTTGTCAGAAGTGTCGAAGTTGACCATGGTGGATGTGCCTTGTGCAGGTAATTCTGTGCTATTTATTTATTTATTGTCATGTCAGGCAAGCTGTATGTTGATTCAAGGTATATTATGTATGAATTTGAGTTCCTAGGGTCATGGGGTTGTGTGACCTTGGGGTTGTGTGATGCCTTCGGCAGCCAATGTAAAACTTGCTGTTATTAGACATGGCTCTTCTATGGGTTGATGCGTGCTATTTGAGATACTTCTTTTGGATTGAATCTTGTGTTACCTCTGTTTTCTTCTATAATGGCAAATTTCTCTATATAAGTGGTTTAGTATGCCAGCTTTAAGACATTATTTTTACCTTCTTGATGTTTTGATGTAATGTACAGTCGTCCCAATTTCAGTAAAAGCTTTGGTCCTCAGACAGTAATTATTTGTGATCAGGTACTGCTTTATCAGAATTTTAAATAGCCAGGCCTTACTAGTTAGTAGCTTTTATTGATATCATAATGTTTAAAGCTCTGATTTTTATGTCCTTGTAGTGTGAGAAAGAATATCATGTTGGATGTTTGAAGGATCATAACATGGAGAACCTAGAGGTACCATAGTTTCTTTTTTTTTTTTTCCCCTTGTTGAAACTTAGTTTGTCTATTGTGAAATATTTTTTTGACAGAGATTGTTTTACAGGAATTGCCTGTTGGAAATTGGTTCTGTAGCGGAAATTGCAGTCAAATTCATACTGCTCTGACAGATCTGGTGGCTTCTAAGGAGAAGGATGTCCCAGATCCCCTTCTAAGTTTGATTAAAAAGAAGCATGAAGAGAAAAGTTTAGACATTGGAGCTGGTCTTGATGTTAAATGGAGGGTTATGAACTGGAAGTTAGATTCCGATTCTGTTGAAACTAGGAAATTGCTTTCAAAAGCTGTTGCCATTTTCCATGTGAGTGTCCAAGTGTTTCTGCTTTATCTAGTCTTTGATTTGTATCAGTTGCTGTCTTTAGTAATGAAATTTTGAGATAATTATCATTTGGATTTTGAAAATGTTGTTTAGTTTAAGGTTGATGGATGTGCACTTTTAATCAGTATTAAAATTTTTTGTTTTCCAGGAGAGGTTTGATCCTATAGTTGATTCAACATCTGGCCGTGATTTCATTCCAGCAATGTTGTTTGGGTAAGCGTTGTTTATTTTTCTGTGTTGTTATACGGTATATGTGTGTGTATCTGGATGTTAATGAATTTTCCTTATTCGTTGGTTTCATTTCTATAGAAGGAACATTCGTGGTCAGGATTTTAGTGGCATATACTGTGCAGTGCTTACTGTCAAGTAAGTATGAAGGTGGAATGAATTATTTATAGAAGTGCAAATTTGGTTGGAAGGATTACTTGATTTTGTATATTTAATTGTTTTGCAGTGGGGATATTGTGTCTGCTGGAGTATTTCGTGTCTTTGGGTTAGAAATAGCTGAGCTTCCATTGGTGGCGACAACTGCTGATCATCAAGGACAGGTTATTTAATTTTTTTGTCTCCTACTTGAGTGATTAATATACAGTACCCTCCCAAGTGTTTTTGATTAATTATTTAAAGTCAATAAAGATTTTGTGAATGCCAGGAAATATTCTAACTGAAATCTATATTCTTTTCAGGGTTATTTTCAGTGCCTGTTTTCTTGTATTGAGACGCTACTTGGATCTTTAAATGTGAAAAACCTTGTCCTACCAGCTGCTGATGAAGCTGAATCAATATGGACTGGTAAATTTGGCTTTACAAAGCTGCCTCAAGATGAGGTGTGTAGCAACTTCATTTATTTTTTGCTTTAGATTTTCACTGTTTGCTACTCTGATTATATTAGACTAACTGCTGTCCTCGTTACAGATAAACAAATATAAGAAATTTTATCGCATGATGATATTTCAAGGGACCTCAGTGTTACAGAAGCCTGTTCCTGGAGCACTCTGAAGTACATTCTAGCTGGAGTTTGTGTAAATTTTTTTGGAGGGCCCCGTATGCAATAGACTTCTTTTTCTTGGTTGTTTTGATGGGTGCAGATCACAGGCGGTTTAGTTTGTACAGGGATCTGCCGTTTTTGGTGTACAGAAAAACTGACAACCACCTCTAGCTGTTATTTGTTTTCTTAGCAAAGGAATGAAAGGGGGATAGAGTTGAAAATAGAGGAAAGCTAGGACAAGGGGATTTTGTGAAACTAGCCAAAATTTTGGTTAATGTTATAATTAATTTATTATTGGCCAAATTGGTTTTAACCTCCTCCTGTTTATAGTGTAGTTATTTTCCTTTTCCTGGCATTATTTATAGTTTAATTGGATGTTTTTCTCGGTAATTCAAGCGGTTGCTTTACGACTTACGCAAGTGGAGAGATGTACGTATTAAACTTGGGATAGAGCACTAAACTGGGAATTTTCATGGATAGAGGAGTAACATATTTTGGTATTTTGGACACATTTTAGACTTTTAATATTTAGTTCTTAAATAATCGGGTTAAGGTACACTACTGGGAAACAGCCTTGTCTCACAAATTTGCATTTCATGAACAAAGATAATGTCTATATGATCGGCATCTATAAAAGAATTACCGGGAGTTTGGCTTCTTGTATATTTGTGAAAACAAAGCATCAATTTTAGTACTTAATATTACTTTTCTGTCACTTTTAAGAGGATGGGTAATGCTTCAGAGATCAATTTAGCGAATAGCGGGTATGAACGATCGTGTGCAAGCTACACTAGCATTATTATATTCTGCCACAAGCACGGGGTGGGTCATTAATTTCAAACCCGATAATTTCTTATTGGGTCTCGCTAATAAATACTCCTAGGCTATTGAATAAAGAATTAAAAGAAAAAATATTTATTATATAAATAATAGGAGGATGTAAATATATTATAACTGACACGATTTTCTGAATTGATTAACATTTTTCTTTGTTATTCGCCTCTCGAAGCTAGTGATTTTTGGCTCTCCATATTCATTAAGCTTGATAGCTAGGGCCTAGGGGATTAAGGAAGATATATCGTGAACGGTTTGGAAGTACTACCAGCATTGAACTATTTATTGCCTATCCCTCTTGGTTACCGGGTTGAGCTTGAAATTTGAAATTGTAGCTACTACTTTGTTCACATTAAAATTTGTACTTTTATCAATGAAGAGCCTTGGAATTGTGTAAAATTATTCTTTGAGCAACCCTATTGGTTGAGCTTGAAATTTGAAATTGTAGCTACTTCTTTGTTCACATTAAAATTCGTACTTTTATCAATGAAGAGCCTTGGAATTGTGTAAAATTATTCTTTGAGCAACCCTATTGGT
>CM023952.1:25440040-25456921 GCA_013407115.1 Glycine latifolia | reverse complement strand
CAGCTAGTGTTTGGGATGCATGTGATGGCTATTGATTTTAGCCGTTGTGTATCACAACCCCAACTCCAACTTCTGAAGCACTTCTACGTAATGTTTCGTTTGATGCTTAAAAATATCATTTGGAAAGTCAGTAGTATTAATCTTGAAATTTGATGTGTTGGACTAAATTTTACTACCTTTTGAATTGTAACATCTGCAAACCATTAAAATTTTGAGAATCATATGAAATAATGTAGGTTTACCTTCAATGTTCGAGGAACTTGGAAGTCCTTTAGATTAACATTTGCAATTCAAGAAACAGAAAAAAAGAAGAAGAGAAGATATAGTTGAACTGTGGCATACGTGTAGTGTATCATTTTTTAAATGTGTGCTATCATTAAATTTCTAATGAAGCAACTTTTTGTTGCCTTTCCTTATTATAGTTGGAAACAATATCAAACTTATAAATGTTATGTTATTCAGTTATTAGTTCCTTTAGTTTAGAGCTGTATATAACTTGTAAACCTTCTCCCATAAGTACATACGGTTGTAGATTCTTAGGAGAGCCAGGAATGTTATCCTTTCAAATGAAAATATTTCATCAAGTTACTGAAATATAATTTTAGTTCTTACTTCCAGTTATTGAATGAGAAAATGTTCATACTTCATCAACACTTCTTCAGTGTGTTTACACTAGAAAGAAGGAAAGACAACATATGAAAAAGGCATGTATAGAGACCATTGCTTTTAAAACTGGTCAGATGGGATGGATTGATGGAAGTCATATTGTGCATCGTTGATTAGATGACTTGAATGTCTTGAAGCTTGTTAGAAGGCGAGAAAAAGTGAAATAAAGTTTGAGTGAAAAACTAGGAGAGATATCTTTGAATCCAATATTCAATTGTTTCTGCAACAATTAGCTATATAGTTGTAGCAAGCTTACTGAAATGCAGACTAGGCAAGATACAATTAGATGAACAATATTGTATTTATATTATTGGCTAAATTGTTAGAGTTAATATATGTTGATTGATTGAGAGACTGATGCGTTATGTCTCAAGATTATGGTGCACAATATATGTCATTTTATCACATTTAGTGTCTTTTATATATTTTAGATCTACAATGATTTAAACACTACCAACACCATAGTCCATTACTATCTCATCATAGATTTCTAATTAAGATATTAATTATTATTTTGATCAATAATGTTTTAGAAATTTCGTGATTCATCTTAACAAGTACTCAGAAAAAAATAAAAAAGCAAATAGTCAAATTTATTTTATAAGTTAAATCATTTTATGTACATCAACTTTAAAAAAAGATAGATAAAAAACTTTCTCTAAACGTGGGAGCACTTAAGTTAAAATATAGCTTTAACTGCAAAATAGTAGCTGATGTAGTTAATAATGTCCCTCGTGGCTCTCTTGATTTTCATTGTATTTTAATTAAGTATAGAGTCCTTTTTTCTTATTTTTCAAACTCTTCCGTAACTTTTAATGAGAGGCAAACTAATTTTGTTGTTCACACTTTGGCTAGGGCGACACAATTTCATGCTAGCATCAAGACTTTTTGAGTATATTCTCATATTATAAATGAAATGAAGTGATCTTATTTTTCTAAAGAAAAGTTAAATATAGCTTATAGGAAAAAATTAACTTACTGAGAAATTAATCCAAATTGTACCTTGTTGCTAAGTCTAGCTTGTTTGTATCATTTTATTATACTTAATTTGCCTATAAAAGGAAGGGTTGTATTTGATGTTTTCTATCATTAAAAAAGTGATCAAGTTTATGGAGACTTTTCCTTTTTATCTCCCAAGAAGTGTGTGTAGTGTATGCGTGTTGAGTTCCATCTACTCTCTTTGTAACACCCCGTATGCATCCGGTGTATTAACAATTACTTAATCAGATTTAATGCGGTAATTAATTTAATTAAAACCAAGGATTTTAAACAAAGGAAGAGTTTTCCTTTCAAAACCATATTTCTTGATTCATTATGTATGACACGTAACCTTAAATTCAATATACGAATTCCAATACTCTAAAGCCAGCCTCATCGATCCAAACAACATAACGAACGACAAATACATCAACAATATCTATACAGATATATTAGGAGAATAAACCACATGTGTATACATATACATCATCAAAGACACTCACCGTGTCTATACAAAAGAATAAGCATCAAGTGCCATGATCTCACAGATCACTTCCTCACACGAGGGCATACAAAACATGTAGTGTTTATACAACATAAACATAAACATAACATCACATGTGTACACACACATCTTCCCTGAACCAAGGGTACAAAATACATCAACATAACCAAGGAGCCACCATGCTCTCAAAATGTTGCCAAGCAGCTACACAGGAACTGTCTCTACTGGGGCCTCCCGCCCTGAGACCTATCATCTCTGCCAGAGGAATCACTTGCAAAACATAATCCCCACAAAAGGGTGAGATACACATCTCAGTAAGCTCAGGGCTCTTGGAGGCTTCTCCTCCCCCCTGGCTCACTTCCATGATACACAACATCAAAGGCATCACAATCACTGGCCTCCCGGCCCTCACAACAATACATAGTCATCATCTAGCTCTAATGTATATCCGCGGTACTACGCCCGCCAAAGATGCATCATCATCAGCATCTGGGACTCTCAGTCTCCAGTGTGAGACCGGAACTCACACCCGTGTCATCCCATCGGGAGCTACCCCTTTACACATGGATGCACGTATATGGCACCTTCGAGAATAAGCTTCAACCGCGACGGGACCACCTATCTCTTGGTCTTAAGGGATCATCACCACCCTTTACGTGAGCAAACCAAACTAGGAGTTGTGCTCTACTCCTAGGGAGGTCCATATCTATCTAACTGGCCATAAGATCTATCCGAAAGGAAACAATACACAAGCACAGATACAAGCATACATATTATCATGAGGAAAATTGTAACATCTAATTCAATGCATATGAATCATGTATGCAACCATCACTCCCTCAGAGTGTGGTGGAACTCAAACAGTGGGAAACACTCCCAAGAACCACGAACTTACCTGGCAAAGCCGTGCTCTGCTATTCAATCCTGGAACTGTGGTCTCCACCACTGACACCCTTGGTGTCACTCCCTATACAAAGGCACACAAGCATGAGTCAACAGTCATCCTATCCGTACAAGGCATCTAATTATACCAAAACACACGGAAAAACAGAATCTACTGCACGAAAATTTATGCAGATTTTGTACCCACTTAGAAAAATCATAAATCCCTGTAGGAAGCTCCTAAAATCAAGGGAATTTAGAGGCATCTATATTTATCTCTCATCATTCAAACAAGACTGGTTTCATCCAATTTCATAAACCACAGCCTCTGTAACAATTAAAATACCAGAACTGTCACGCACCATATCAGTGCTGACAGCAACATATCAGCCCAACCAGCCATTTTCAAATGCCTGCCTACACCAGGATACTCATCCAAATAACCTGAGATTTTACAGGTATAAAGTAAACATACATATATTTCTATATCCACTGGAATTACTCAATTTGGATCATCCTAGACTGAGATAAAATTTCTTCAAGATTGCCCTCTGCACCAGTAAAATCTGCTAAAAAACAGAGTATAACAGCCTGTTATAACTCTGCACCATAAAGTCTAGGGACCTCCAAAAATAGCACGAAAATTCCAGAATAGACATAACTCTCTTAGCTTTCAAATGGCACCAATTTTAGACCATTTGAATGCTGATAGCTCCGGTTATGCAGAAAACATCAGAGCTGACCAGATTGGTGTTCTTGGCTGTCAAGAACATGCATGTATGATTCATGCATGGAACATCATTTCAACCTTAAATCAGCTTCTACACACTCCAAATCATACTTTAAAACTGTCTCACCCTCCCAATACTCAACATTTATCAATCTCACTCCAAACCCTAACCCTAACCTTAAGGATCAAGGAGAAATAGGAGGAGATTACCAACCTTAGAGTTCAATAGGTCAAATTGGAGGGTGGACAAGCTCTCTATGGCTTCAGATTGTGGTCCAGCGGCTCCGGACGAAGGTGGGCAGATTCAAGATCCAGCCTTTTCCTCAAATCACTCACTACCAAAGCTCAATAACAACAAAGAACAAAGAAAAGAGCTTTCTTCCTTGCTTGCTTCGTGATTTCAGCCACTAATCAAGTGAAAGTGGAGAGAAAAGAGCTTGGGTATGGAGGAGAGAAGTGGACAGGTATGAAGAAGAAGCAGAAATGAGGAGAAATGTGTTCAGCCACAATTTTAACATGAAACAGGGGGTACATCCAGCAATTACTTATTACACCCTTACCTCAACAAAGACCAAAATGTCATTCCTTTCATTAACCCTTTTAATTTTGTAAATATCATCTAAATTACATTAATTATAATTAGTGATATTACACTCTTCTTCCTATATTCTTCATTTCTAATGAAAGAAGCCGTATTAACATAATGCCCAAATAAGTTTTTGGTTAAATTTGTAAGAGATATGTGTTGTCTCTTTTTTTTATCACTTCATAAGCTATGAGATAATCCCAAAAATGATGTACCTTTATTTTTCAAGTTCCAAATTAGTGTTCTTAAATTCAAACCCCTAATTACATAATATCATTCAAAATTTGAAAAGAGAATTTTGAGGTATATAATGATTTTACCAGTCTAGAACGCCATTATGTTTAACATTGGATAATGTTACCTCCTTAAAAAAAAATCATAATCCCTCCATTCTATTTTATATATTTTATAATATTTAAGGTTTTGACATAAATATAAAAAAATATAATAGATATTTTGTATTTTATAAAATATAATATGTAACTTTCTAATATATTATTTATTTTTATAAATAATTATTTTTTTCATTTATTATCAAATATTTTCTCTGTTATTTTTTATAAGATATTTATAAATTTTATAAATATGTAATTTTTTTTATTAGTTGTTCTTATTAAATATTGAAGTATTTATATCTTTTATTGATAATGATACATAATATTCTTGAATTTTAAAAATTTTATATTATTTATAAAAAATTAATAATTATAATCAGGATATAATTAATATATTAATAATATTTTTTAAAAATTAATAAATTAACTGAATTTAAATTTTTTTATTAATGTATGTGATTGATGTACTAAGTGATGTTTTAAAAATCAAATCGATGTGACAGGTCTGACTGATTAAACTGCGACACAGATATGCTACCGATCGACTGACGTATCAGATCAGATATGTCCCTAACCCGGTGCCACGTAATCAATCCGGTACTGAACCAGAAATTACCGGTAGACTCAGCCCGATTTCACGGTGTCCAAGGAGCTTTGCTTTATCACACTGCCGAGTGCCATCTCACGATGCTTAACGTGTAAACAATTGTTAAATTATTGTGAATAAAAATGAGCATGAAAAGCTTAATTTATTTTTGTAATAATTATTTTTATGATAATGGATATTTATTTGTGTTTATAATTTATTTATGGGCTCTTGCATTATTATTGTGTATTTTTTATAAAAATATCATAATGGATAATTTATAAAAAAAATTACAAAAGTGAGTTAATCCTCTTTTAAAGTATTATTTCACTTTTAAAAAAATGTATTTCAAAGCATGATTTTGTATTACAGAAATTTTTTACATTAAAATTGTATTTTAAGATATGATTTCATTTTTTAAAATTTGAAATCATATATCACATATGATTTCAACATTTTAAAGTCATTTTTAAAAAAATGTTGAAATCCTATGTTGATATATGATTTCAACATTTAGTAATAAATAAATAAAATCGTATGTTAAAATATGATTTCAATTTTTACAAAAAAAATAAATTTTAATCAAATAAAAAGTGAAATCGTGCTTTGATATATGATTTTTTTATTCTAAAATTGTATATCAAAGTACGATTTAACCATTTTCGTAATTTTTTTAAAATACATATTATGATGATTTTGAGGTTGAGGTAGTTCTAGACTGAAATTCTAAGATGATATCAGAATTTATCATAATTACTTGTTATTAGCATTTTATCAAACAACTAACATATTTTAGTTTTGCAAACTTCACTTTATGAGTTTTCTTAGAATTGAGTTAAAACTGAACATTAAATTTTTTGACTTATTAGATAAAATTGGATCTTTGAACTCCATGACTTATTAAATCACTAATCTAACATTATCTTGAACCCCCCTCTGCATGTTAAACTTTGTGGTCATGCCACATTAGTTGCTGTGCACACACTATTTTCATATGGTTTGTGGATACTGATGTTATTGAATTTGTGATGATATCTGGAGTATTAACTGCCAAAAAGATCGCAACGATCCATATCACTAGTGCCTCAGACTCGCAAAATGGTGAAGCTCCGGATAGATTTTATAATGAATTGGAGTTTTGTACACCTCAAATTTTAAACTGAAAAATTGCTTGAAAACGGTTTAATTTAATTTATTTTTGAAATACACATCACTTTTTTTTTATCACTTATTATACATAATAAAAAATCTTCCTAAACTATATTTTTTTATATAAAAAAAATAAAACGCTATAGTTGGAAATTGCTAAATAGTAACATTGAATTAAAATAAATGAAAATGTGGAGTAAATCAGTTTCCATACATAAATAAAATAAAACTTGTAGTGTCACAAAGAAATATACGGATATAACCCATAATAGTGTGATAATAAACAATACATTTTTCATCCTTGCTACAACAAAAATACATGTTTGTGGAAAAAATATCTCTCAAAATACAACAAAATAGTAAAGAAACTAGGACCAGAGCAGACCACTTATTTGACTAGAAGTACAAAACTAATTATGAAGTTTCCTCAGAAGAATCGTCACTCTCCTCCTCAGATGTTGGTTCCAACTGCCTCAATAGTTCTTGTTACTCCTCTATCTGTTCGGATGACATGTTCAAATGGTCACCTCAAGCCTCTGTAACCTCCACTTGGTGTACTCGATGCATGTTGTATCAAGTCTATCAACTAGAACTACGTGGACTCGAGTATGGCAGGTGTAGCATGTAGTCCGTGTTACAATGTAGGGCCATACCCACTCTCTTTGCGAGCTACTAAGCTTGAAGACGCCTCGGTGTACTCGGCATCGTTAGTACTTGAAAGTGGTTGGTTATAGGTTTGAGTCCTCTTCTCCACGAACGCCAAGTAAAACAAAATTAAAACATACAATCTATGTAACCACTGCGTGTGGTTGTCTAAACAAACAAGACTCTTGCATCCTAAGTGCGTAACTATCACACTTAATTCATCATTGGGCCCAATCGCTACCACCAATCCTCTCAAGTCTTGATGGTCTTACAAAATCATATGGATGACAGTCAGAAGTGATCGCTACATACATATACATCATACACCCCTATCATCTCCCAATTCTGAAAGTATAGTCTCGGAGCCTGTTAGGAGTAGCAAAGTGAGGCCTGTGAGTACCCGTGCTAAATGAGTGCAACAAATGTTGGGTAGTTACCATTTGCTAATTCCCCTAGGTTCTTCGAACCTTTCTGTCCACTACACCCCAGTGTATCTCTGTCCATCATCCACTTTCTCAGTGCAACCTCACCTTCTCACAAAAGGAAATAGAATCAACAGTTCCTTAATCTCTATCCACTCCTCTTGATTGTTGCCACTGGATCGCCTTCGTAGCCCTTATGCCATGTGCATCAATGAATGTGTACAAACAAACAAACAAACAAACAAGGAAGAGAGACGAGGCTCCAACCTATGCACTACTTTCAGGGAACCAGTTGTGGCCCTTTAAGCAGTAAAATCACTTGTCACCCAAAATAATCAGACAACATAACTACTGTAATTATGGCTATCTAACTAGACATAACAAACAATTTTTCGAGAGTCGAACACCTCGAGACCCAAACCACAACGCGTACAGACAAAGTAACAATATGCAATATATATATATATATATATATATATATATATATATATATATATATATATATTGTTGATATTTGTTGAACCCCTAATGCATAAAATGATTTATAAAGTTTTGATAATAACAAATAATGAATGCCACATTATTAGGTTTATTGCACTGATGATAATTATTTGGTTATTTGATATTTTGATGTTACTAATATTTTGGATTTATGAAGATCAACATAATTGAGAAGATTATTTGAAGAATTCTGAAGATTGATATCATTCAAGATGACTTGGAATTAAGAAGATTTGTTTCTATTTATTTTTATTAAATTTTATGTAAGGAGATTAAAAGATTGATCATGTCAAGATATTTGCCTTAAGATTGTATTGCATAATAAGATAAAATATTTTTTAAGATTGCATTCAAAAATAGGATAGAATATTTTTAAGATTGCATTGCATAATATAATAGAATATCTTTAAGATTGCATTGCATAATAAGATAAAATAGGATAGAATAGTTTTTAATATTGAGTTCAAAAATAGGATAGAATATTTTTAAGATTGCATTGTATAATATAATAGAATATCTTTAAGATTGCATTGCATAATAAGATAAAATATTTTTTAAGATTGCATTCAAAAATATGATAGAATATTTTTAAGATTTCATTGCATAATATAATAGAATATCTTTAAGATTGGATTGCATAATATGATAGAATATTTTTTAGGATTGCATTCAAAAATTGGTTAAAATCATATGCTTAAATTAGTATAAGTAGAAACATATTTTTGTTTTTAGAGTATGCATTGCATTCCAAATAATATTAGAGCTTTAGAGAGTTTATGCTTGTATCATTGAGAGAATTGTTGTGAGATCATATAGAAGCGTTTAACAAGTCTGATTATTCAACTCTCCATCAGGATTTAAAGGTACTTATTTGCTTAAGGAATAGAAGCGTAAAGGTAACCATTTTATTATATTCTTCTTCTTGACTTTGGAAGAGGTCGCAGTTGGAAAACTAGGATATGATAAATCGTTTTACTAACACAGTAAATGAGTTAAATGCTTTAGGCAGGGACATACAGGTTGAGGAGCAAGTAAGCAAAATTCTAAGGAGTCTCCCAAGAGAGAACTGGATGCCCAAGGTCACTACTTTGCAAGAAACCAAAGACTTTAAGACTTTCAACCTTGAGCAGTTGGCAGGATCTCTAATGACATATGAGATGCAACTGGAGTCCCACAAGAAGGAAGATGTAAGATTGAAGGATAAAGGCATTGCTTTAAAAGTTTAATCAAAGGAAGTGAGTAATGACTTAGATGATGAGGAGGAGATTGCAATGCTTGTGTGGAAGTTCAAAAAGCACTTAAAGAACCAAAAGTATAATGGAAGCTCAAGCAATAAACAGGTAAAATTCAAAACTTTCTCTTCTTCAAGAATTGATTATAGTTGCTTTAGGTGTGGCAAAACAGGTCATAGGATTAAGGATTTCCTTGAAGTAGAGCAAGAAAGTAGAAATGAGAAGAAGACTAAAGAGAAGAACAAGTATGAAAAGAAGGAGTTCAAGAAAGCAATGATGGCTGCTTAGAGTGATTCTGATTCAGAGGATGAAGGCTCTGAAAACAGTGAAGCTGAGGCAAACATGTGTCTTATGGTTGGAACTGACTCAGAAGGTGAAGACACTGAGGTAAATTTTCTTGAGCTGAGATCTTCCATGTATTTGTTAACAAAGAAGTATCTATTGAAAGTGTTTGACTTTGTAATAGATGAATATTTAAAAATATGTGAATATAATAGAGTTAATTGATGACTTTAGCGAATTAAAGAATGAGCTTAAGAAATTCTCTAAGGCAAATAAAGAATTGAGAAAAATAAATGAGAACCTAGAGGAGGAAATCACTAGCCTTACGAATATCACTTATGAACTTGAAAACGATAATGCTTCTCTGGTTGTTAAATTGAAAGAGCATAAGAAAGATGAATATGTGACAATTTGTGATGCTCTAATGGAAGAAAAAATTGAAAAGTTGGAGGGTGAGGTAGAAAAGTTGATTAAAGAGAATAATGACCACCAAAATAAGCTAGAGTCTGCCCTTAGGATTGCCAAGGTAGATAGAACCAATGCTATTGACTGGTTGAATAAGAATTGTAACATATCTAGACATGAGTTAGGCTTTAAAGGTAATAAGAAATCTACCTGGAAAACAAAAACTAAGCATGTGGACTTGTATGAGAAAAGGGTGTTATCATTGTGGCAAGGTAGGACATCTTAAATTTGAATGTAAGAGTAGGATAAAAGCTATTGAAAAGAATGTCACATATGTTAAGAATAACTCTATTTTTGCATGCAAAGTAAAACAAGTTTGGGTTAGAAAAGATGAGCTTTCTAACTTTGTTGAGAAGAAGAAGGGACCCAAGCTAGACTGAGTTCCCAAAACTAATCATTGATTTGTGATTGCAAGTTGGAGTGAGGGGAAACAACTCGTGGTACCTTGGCAACTGATTACAAAGGATTAGGAGATGCAAACACTAGAGAGGAGGAACCCAAGGAGTAGATGAAAAAACAACTAATGAGCTTGTGATGAATCAAAGTGAGGAATTTCAATTCAGAAAGTGGAAACACTAGAGCTCACACCCAGTAGACATGATTATTAATGATATAAGAAAGGGAGTACAAACTTCTCAAATTAGGAATTTTTGTGCTTTTAATGCTTATATCTCCCTTACTAAGCCTACTGATCATATTTTTGCTTTGAGTGATTCAGATTGGGTGTTAACTATGTAGGATGAGCTTCATCAGTTTGAAAGGAATAAAGTCTAGCATCTTGAACCAAGACCCAAGAATAAAACTGTAATTGGATTGAAGTGGGTATTCAGGAATAAGTTAGATGAGCATGACTCCATCATAAGGAACAAGGTGAGACTAGTGGCTAAAGGATATAATCAACAAGAAGGTATTGATTATGGAGAGACATTCGCACCAGTGGCAAGAATGAAAGCTATTAGAATTCTCATTGCTTTTGCATCCTACATGGGCTTCAAGCTATATTAGATGGATGTGAAGACTGCATTTTTGAATGGTTTGCTACAATAGGAAGTATTTGTTGAGCAATCACCTGGATTTGAGGATCCCACCATTGGAGATTATGTTTACAAGCTGGACAAAGCTTTGTATGGATTGAAGCAAGCTCTAAGAGCATGATATGAAAGGATTTCTAAATTCCTCTTAGTTAATGGGTTCAAGAGAGGTAAAACTGATAAAACTCTCTTTTTGATATTCAAAGGTAGTGATTTGTTAGTTGTAGATGTTTATGTTGATGATATTATTTTTGGTGCTTCTAACAATGATTTGGTTGAGGATTTTGCAGGGCTAATGAGTAGTGAATTTGAGATGAGTTTATTGGGTGAGCTGAATTTTTTCTTAGGACTGCGGATAGTTCAAAGTGAAGGAGGAACTTGGATTCATCAGCAGAAATATCTCAGAGAACTTCTCAAAAAATATGGATTGGAGTCTTCAAGGACACATTACACTCCTATGGCTACAAGTGACAGAATTCATGAAGACAAGAATGGTAAGAGTGCAAATGTTACTATGTATAGAGGTATAATAGGCTTTTTACTGTACTTGACTGCAAGTAGGCTTGATATAGTTTTTAGTGTAGGATTATGTGCTAAATTTCAGAGTAATCCAAAAGAATCCCACCTAAAAGCTGTAAAAAGGATCCTAAGATATTTAAAAGGGACAAGTGATTTGAGCTTATGGTATCCTAGAGGAGCTAACTTTGATTTGTTTGCTTTTAGTGATGCTGACTTTGCATGTGACTTAGTTGGTAGGAAAAACACTTCTGGGATGGCGCAATTTCTCGATTCATGTTAGTGTCATGGGGATCTAAAAATTAGAACTCAGTGGCTTTATCCACAACTGAAGCAAAGTATGTAGCAGCAGCTTTGTGTTGCACACAACAATTGTGGGTCAGGCAACAACTTTTTGACTTTGGCATTAGTATAGGTTGTATGCCTATTTTCTGTGATAATACTAGTGCCATTTGCATTTCTAAATATCATGTGTTGCATTCTAGGACCAAACATATTCATACCAGACATCATTTTATTAGATATTGTGCAGAAACTAATTTAATCGAACTTAAGTTTTGTGATACTGAGCATTAGGTTGCTGATATTTTCACTAAACCCCTAAGCCGTGAGAGATTTGAAAAATTAAGACTGGAGCTAGGGTTGATAAATCACAACTAATTTGTTCAAATTTCTTTTCCCCAATGATTGACTAGTTTAGAAAAGAATGGACATTCATGATATTTGTTGGACTATCTTGTTTCTCTTTCTTCCATATTCATCTATCTCTGTTACATCGTTCACTTCATATACCTTCTTGTGAGATCATATAAAAGCGTTTGGCAAGTCTGATTCTTCAACTCTCCATCAGGATTTAAAGGTATCTATTTGCTTAAGGAATAGAAGCGTAAAGGTAACCATTTTATTGTATTCTTCTTCTTGACTTTGGAAGAGGTCGCAACTGGGAAACTAGGATATTAGTTATGTCTCTGTTCTTGGTGAATTGAGACGTGCGATTTCTGGTTGGGAAACAAGGATATCAGTCTGTCTCTATTCTTGGTGAATTGAGACGAGAGTTTTTTTGCTGGGAAACAATGATACCAGCTGGGATAATTGTTGTGTAAGGGTAGGCTAGGAAATTAGGACACAAGGAACTCTTGTACACAAAATTATCATAGTGGAGTTGTCCATGGGATTGATTATCCAATTTGAACGTCGTGATTTTTTACCCAATTGAGTTTTCCACGTTAAAATTGATTGTGTCTTCTTTATCTCTTATCTTTATATTACTGTTTTGAGTTTGATTTTAAATTGTAAATTATTTTATAAAACTCAATTTACTCCCCTATTGTGTTCATTTAGGACCAACACACACACACACACACACACACACACACACACACACGCATATACATTACAAAATAAATTCGCATGCCACAGATATGATTTTCGGAGTTCACACTTTTCTGGTCTTATCATTCAATAATCATAAGAGTACATGCATGCATTTTAGTAATTTAGTCAGCAGAGAAATGTTACACTTTCAAAACATATATCAGTCATTAGATCTCGCATTTATCTCAACAATATAGAGTAAATAAATCAGTAGTTCCAGAAATAAATAATTCTAAGATAATTTATACAAAGACACAAATTCCAAAGTTTAGTTATATACTATCTAAAATCTCTGTCATTCGATTTTTAACAATTTCTCTCCTAACTTATTTTTAGCACTCTCGGTGCTCTGGGAATCGGATTTTCGTAAATCTTATATGCTACCCTACATTTTAAAACCTAACAAACTCATTTTTAAGGTTATAACTTAAATAAAAACAATCCATACTTGTGCAACTCTAAGTCCAAATTCGTGATAGAATTTTCATTTTACTAAAGGTCCTTAAACTTATTTTATTTGTAACTTATGCTAGGAAAGTCCGATTTGGGTGAAATTTTAGGCCAACTCTATGTTTTAACATGCAAAGAACTTATTTTTGGCATAAAAAAAACTCAAGGGAAACAACTCGACACTCAGATTCAGGACATGACAACAAATTCGTGATAGATTTTTCATTTTACTAAAGGTCCTTAAACTTATTTTATTTGTAAGTTATGCTAGGAAACTCCGATTTGGGTGAAATTTTAGGCTAACTCTATGTTTTAACACGCAAAGAACTCATTTTTGGCATAAAAAAACTTAAGGGAAATAACTCAACACACAGATTCAGGACATGACAGCAAATTCGTGATAGATTTTTGATTTTACTAAAGGTCCTTAAACTTATTTTATTTGTAACTTATGTTAGGAAACTTCGATTTGGGTGAAATTTTAGGCTAACTCTATGTTTTAACATGCAAAGAACTCATTTTTGGCCAAAAAAAAACTCAAGGGAAACAACTCGACACTCAGATTCAGGACATGATAGCAAATTTGTGATAGATTTTTCATTTTACTAAAGGTCCTTAAACTTATTTTATTTGTAACTTATGCTAGGAAACTCCGATTTTGGTGAAATTTTAGGCTAACTCTATGTTTTAACATGCAAATAACTCATTTTTGGCATAAAAAAACTCAAGGGAAACAACTCAACACACAGATTCAAGACATGATAGCAAACTCAAAAATTTCAAAGCAACATGTTCAAGGAAGTTCAACAACAAGCATATGGTTCAAGAGTTGGAGAGACTCCTCTTACCTTTTGAAGAACGCACAAAATCTTAAAGGAGAATTAATAATATTCAGGTTCTTCAAAGTTTCCCTTTATGAGTAAAACCAAATGACAATTTTAAGTTATTAGAGAAACTAGAACTAGAGAATGAAGAGGAATCAAGTCTAGGATGAGGAATGAAGCTCATTTACCTAAACTTGGTGACTCAAGGGCTCAAGAACACAAAGAACCAGCTGGGAAGAAGAAGAAGCACAACTGAATTCCCCTCCCTGAAGTTTAATTTCATGGAAAATGAAGGGATAAGGCTCCAAAAGATTTTTTCTTCACAAAGGCCAATAAGCTATGGTGTATGCTTCCATTGACAAGGCTTGGTGACACTTTGAATGACCACTAATATGACTAATTGGAAGATTGGACAGCCCTTGAGATTCTCTCCACAAGCTCAGTCATGCCTTATATGACTTCACACACTTTTCCAAAACTAACTACAAAAGGGTAAAGTAGAGTTTTGCCAAAAATGGTAAAAATTGTTTTTGCTAAAACTGATAAATGTTATCCTAATATTCTAGATTGTTGAATTACACAAAGTCCACTGATAATTGCTAAGCATACGTAAAGTTACATATAAATCACTTAGCAATTATCTCATATTTTCCTCGTTTAATGCTTCTTTTGTGATTAAAAAAAAAGGGATTAACTTCTTCTGAGCTTTTATCCAGTGGATGCTAAAATTAGTTGATTTATGAGGTGTTGGTTGTATTTTTTTGTAGAAATTCACTGCAAGGGCATTGAAGGTAAATTCAAGGTTTGGAGATACTCGCTCAGCGTGATAGGCTCGCTCAGCTCGACAGACTCGCTCAGCGCGAAGGCCCACTCAACGCGACCAGCTCGCTTAGCACGTGGTCACTTATCCAGTTAGACATTGAAGGTGCGCTGAGCGCGACATTTCGTGCTCTGCGTGCAACCACAATATTGGGCTGCGTTTTAAGGCAAAAAGAAGGGAAAAAATTAGATCTTTTATCTATCTTTTGACACAGCTCTTGGGAAGCAAGGAAGCTCAGTTAGGTCACGAAAGAGACATCCTTCCACACCATTGGAGCTACCTTTCCATCACTTGTTTCTCATTCCCTTCCATCCACTTCCTTTCCTTGTTGTAATCTTCCATTTTTGTAAGCTTCTCATGAAAATGAGAGGCTAAAACCCCTATTGTTGGGAGTTCAACAACCAAATGCTTTGATGTTATGATTCTAACTATCTATTCAATGTTATTTGCGCATTATTGTTGTTTTTCTGAACTTTATTCATCTTAGTGGTTTGATCACCCATTTGCATGCTTTGTTATAAGTTTTAATGCATTTGAAAATGGTTATTTCCTTAGAACTGAAAAACGCTTCTAAATATATCATTTCTAGGAATAGAATGATTTGTTTAGCCTATGTTATCATCTATAATCTTAATGCAAATCGTTTAATGTAACTCGGATTAAGAGTGAAATTAAGTGATTTAGAATCTTGCACTTGAGGAATCAAGGTTAGAATACATTAGTAGATGAAGGTGAGCTAAAATAATGTTGAATAGCGAAAAACCTTTAATATTGCATCAAGTTAGTTTCGGTTAGTTGAGCGCTCAACATTCCTCACATTGTATTTCAACCATCATCGCATCATTCCAAGTGTTTGTATTTATTACACTTTATAATTGTAATTATAAAAATTTAGTAATATGTCATTTACTCTACAAGCTGAATCGATTCATTAATTACGTAGAAACAAACGTATATTAATTCTGAGTACAAGCAAAGTTCCTGTGGAATCGACATTTGGTCTTACTATTTCTTTATTACTTGGACAAATTGAGATGCTTACCAAAGTGTTAACATCCACTCACACAGAGACAAATTATATTGCGACTCAATGCATAGTGCAATTCTTGTGTAGGTGGAAATCTAGCTCAAACAGTTTCTATTTCTCTATCAAGCTTTACTAAATCAATTACACACACACAACAAAATTTTATGATTAAAAACATACAACTACTGAAATTACATTCATACATGCACAAATGACAACATAGAGTTTCCTTTATCAGTCTTAGTTGTAATTTTTCAGGGTGTTACAACTCTAACTTATTTTAATTATTCTATATCATATAATTAAACACCTTAATCAGTCACTAACTAGTTAAACTAAAATTCTATTTTTAAACTAGTTATATAGTTATTTACGAAAATGGCGTCCACTTTAAACATTTATGACTCAATTATCCCTTTTCTAATTCTATGGAATCTAGATCATCATTTATCAACCTTATTTATCCGAATGTGTGTTCTTGAAGCAACAAAATTTTTCTTCAATAGTGTGAAGACTCTACATATATCCACACTGAGACCAATCTCTGCTATCAATTCTTTGATAAGTGAAACTCTAAAGAGTAAATCTTGTTTCTACTTTTTAAGTCTAAAACTAGGTTTGAACTTTTCTAGTTTGTGTCTGGTACACTTTGCCTCATGTATATGCTTTTATTTATAATATTAAAGAAATATGGATATGAGATTTTTTTCAAAGAGAAAAAAGGAAAGATTTTATTTAAAATAATTTCATATCTCTTTATCTTTGGCAAATTTTTAAAAATAATACAATTTAATTAAATAATTAGCAAAAGGGGGCGATTTGAACAAAATTTAGGGATTTGGGGTCACCAAAAACGCCTTGCCTAGGCGTGTTTA
>CM023952.1:25402821-25430040 GCA_013407115.1 Glycine latifolia | reverse complement strand
AAATCCCTAAATTTTGTTCAAATCGCCCCCTTTTGCTAATTATTTAATTAAATTGTATTATTTTTAAAAATTTGCCCTTTATCTTTATAAAAATAAAAACTATCTTATATCTTTTATTTTAAGAAGCTTCTTGATAGAAGACAAAGATAATTCATAATTAATCACATGACTAATTACATAACTAATCACATGATCTAATCCTGATATGTAATAATAAAATATTATTCTTATTTATGGACAACTTCCACATTTATAAAATAATACTCCTTTTTTATATTAATGATATTCTTGGTGCTAGCAAATAATATAATAATATTCTACAAAAATATTTATTTGATTAAATTAAATTCTCTAATATAATTATCAAATAAATTATTTTCTTTGCAAAGATTGAAACACTCATTTGTGTGTAATCCCATATGTTCAATACTAAACCGGTAGTAATTAATCATAATTAATTTACTAATCAAGGTAGGCATCTAACAACACTCCTTAACGTTCGGATAGCATGAAGTAACATATTTTACTTTCAAGAACCAATAGAAGAATAATATAATATTTCATTCCATCATTTACAGCTCAAGTTTAACTCTAGAGTATAGTATTATTATCAAACTCTAATAAGCTAACACATTTAATCAATGAATGACTTAAGAAACTCCTTTCTTCTTTCATTTAATTGCCCTGGCCAAGGTCTTAATTATATCATAGAATTCAAACTCATTACCAAGAGTTGATGAATTCCTTCTTGATTAATTATTAATTCTACAAGTAATTAATTATATCCAATATTTATTCAACTAGTGTCCTAAGACATTAGGTGTTCGAAATTAAAATATAATAAATAACTTGTTAATTACTATGATAATCTCATGTCAAATGAAACTATTATATTTCTTCTTGAAAACTTCCTATTGACATATAAAGGTAATATTAACTGTTAGGAATTCTCAATTGAGTTAGTTCAATGATGACATCCATATGTACATCATATGTAATTTAATAAATAAGATCTATTAATTTTTATCCAATAAAGACCATTTCATATATATTGATCTATTCAGATTATCGATATCATATCCACAATAATTTTATGATAAAAAACAATAGAATAAAATTATAAAGGATTTGTTTCTTATTATCATAATCTCTATCATGATAACAAGTTTCTAATTTTAATCAATAACTTGTCAAATTAACAATTTAATAAAACAATATATATGATAATAAAATAAAGAATAATTCTTTACTAAAATTGTTAACACAATGAATTTTACTTCAGTAAAAATATTATGTTACTCTTATTAATGTGATAAATAATTAAAATAACTAATAAAAATATCATGTAATTCTAATATTCCTAAGAAATATATCTAAATGTTTCGGATGACCAATCAAACAAATTTTAGTCATTTCCATAAATACATGATGCTCAAGAATCATCACGGACATGAAAAAATTTCTCTAAGAAAACTTGATTATGAAGAATTATGATTCATGGATATGAAAAAATTTATCCTCTACCAAACATCTCCATAAATAAGATGAAAATTACAAACTTTCACTTGTTCAGTTGAGGTCAATGTGAAATGTGTACAATTATGATGAGGTCCACGCATGCAAATTTCTTTAAAAAACTGAGATGAAAGGGAGAGGAAAGCTTACAGTAAAAATGTGATTAGGTGATTTTTCAAATATAACCATGTTAACTTGTGGGATATGCAAATGAGGATGAAATTTTTATTCATCTACACTATTACCAAAATCGAATATGGTGACACCATATTCCAATATGGTTACTAAAATTAATTCGAATCGAACATGCTCTAATTTTGGCACAGATAACAATCGAGAATATGGCTCAAAAGATTATTTGCTTGTTATATATGCCAAAATCAAATATGTTATCCACTTGTTTAATAATAATAATAATAATAATAATAATAATAATAATAATAATAATAAATATGAACATAGGGGTAAAATGGGGATTATAAATTTGCTTAATTTTTATTCCTATTTTTATTATTTACAAGATCACTCAAATTCAAATCTTTTATCTCCTTTTAACTTCATTTCATCTCAAATCAACAATCTCATTTTTCACTATGATTTAAAAGAATAAAAAAATGTAAAAATAAATTAAAATAAAATATGAAACATTTAAATTAAAATAAAATATAAATACGTGAGATTGATAACGACTGTCGAATCGTCACAAAATAATTAAACTACGCTAATTCTGTAGCACAAGATTAACCTAGGTCGACTCAGAGACACGATCAATTTGGTTCCAACTTCAATTCACTAATAAACAATAGAGAGATTTTAATCGAACAGTTTGTAGGCAATGAATAAAAATTGCAGAAACACAAACAAGAATTAAAGAAAAATGTAGAAACTAACATGATTGATAAAAGATGTTATAAAACAGATTCAAAAATATCAATCTAATTCACCAAACCAAACAATACAAATTATCATAGTTTTCATATAATAATCATATTATGAAAATTCATTCAATATCATTAGAAGCAGTTCAATCTAATTAACTACTAAATCAATTGAAATCACAAATCAGATTGAAATATCATCCAAACAATCTTTGATTAAAATTCAAAATTAAGAAATAAATCTATAACCTAATTCATTTTCAATCCTAAACATATTCATAATCATGAAAATTGAAAAGAGGATTGAAGAAGAAGATGAACATTCACATAGAAATTAAAATATCAAACCAAAAATCAAATTCTCCTTACTTTGATTGGATCCTTGGATTGATTGATTGTTTAGCCTTCCATGATCATCATCAATGGAAAAGCCACAAAATTTATATGAGAAAAATATAAGAACAGAGATGAAAGGAAGAAGAAAAATAAAGAACAACAAAGGACATTTAAGAGAAAAAGAAAGAACTTTTTAATTATGAAAATTTCTAAAAGAAATTACAAATTCTGTTTGTGCTCAAATGAAGTGTGTCAATCTACTAACTAATTACACTAATTTATAGTGACTGAGTCAGTAGGAAAAGATGAGTCATGATTAGGCCCATCTAATTTAACTAATTACACAAAGTCACAGCCCAAAACTCAAAGTGCAGAGGTTCTAACTTCCAAGGCTAAAATGATCCTCAAAATGACAGGATTGACCTCGGCTTATCTCGGACAAAATTGTAGATCTTTTCCTTATCTTTCCACGAACTACTCATATGCACTTGGAGTTGTGTAGATCTCTCTAGGTTTTGCACAAGGAAGATAGGTCAAGTAAACATAAAATCCAAAAATAAGCCACAATTAATAATTAAATCATTTATTTACCTAAAACAAAAACTGAATTACAATGAAAAAATATAAATAATAAAAAACCAAATAAACTAAAAAAAATAAAAAAATATTAAACTAAAAACCCTCATCATCCACTTTAATTTTTAAAACTTTTATTTCAAATACTTACAACCGTAAATCAACAGATTATTACAATCACGGCTTCAATTATTAACTAGCACTGTGATGAACAGTCTTATCTGAAAATGAAATGTCCGAAACCCTATACTTGAGAGCGGTGCCCTTCAAGGACCATGGCCACCGTATCTTTTGATCCATATAAATTGGCGTACCCTTTGCTGCTGCTCTTTACTTACTCTCCCTCGTTACCTTGTATCCTTTCTTAAAATGGAAAAGCTTCATGCTTCTGTCATCACTCTTCTATTCCTTCTTGTCATCCTATTTCAGGAAGGATTGGTAACATGTATGAGGAATGAAGACGGATCAGAGGAATGGGGATATGTACAAGTTAGACCAAGTAAGCCAAATGCCATTACATTACAATTCTGAAATTTCCATCGTGCATAGTGAAATTCTTGAACAACTGTACATGTCGTAAAAGTATTTTATTTCAACCATTTTTGCACCTTTTTTTATTTTTTTATCAGAAGCCCACTTGTTCTGGTGGCTTTACAGAAGTCCATACAGAGTGGAGAGTCCCTCCAAGCCTTGGCCGATCATTCTCTGGCTGCAGGGAGGACCAGTATGTATTTTTCAGAGTACAACCAATTATCCTGAAATTAGATTGTAGTGGATTAAATGTCACGTGTGGATTGCATAGTAATACACCAAATTAATTTATGAAATTATAAATACTAGTAGTAAATTAAATTTATGACATTGGTTTTAGTCCATGACTTTCATAATTGTCAGTGAATTTTTTCTTTAAAATTTGTTTCCATGAATTAATTTAGACCAAGATGACTATAATTGTCAAAGTCAGATATTAAATTGACATCTCTTGAAAATTATGATTTTATATTCTGATTTTTCTTTTTCGATGTCAACTGCATATTTAGTATAAAAATTTGGTATAAGATGTAATCATGAACAAGTGTGTAGATTATTCTGATTCTAACCAACATTCCAATGTTCATTTTTTAAATTGGGCTACGATATGAGTTAAGAATAACCAAATTCTGTTTTTATCGCATGAATTTTAAAAACATTGTCCAGGGCGCTTCAGGAGTTGGGTTTGGAAATTTTGGAGAGATTGGCCCTTTGGATGCCAATTTGAAGCCACGAAATTTCACATGGTTGAGAAAAGCAGATCTCTTGTTTGTGGTAACTTGTTAACTCTAATTTTTCTTTCCCTGAAGTAGTTGATTACAGTGCCTATTTAATTTTTGCATTCTAATGTGCTTCTCACTATGGTTCACACCATTGATCATTCGATGCTGCTCATGTTATACACTTATACTATATAGGACAACCCAGTTGGAACCGGGTACAGTTACGTGGAGGATTCCAATCTCTATGCCAAAACAGATGAAGAGGCAACCACTGACTTGACTACATTGTTAACTGAATTATTCAACAATGATGCAAGTCTCCAAAAGAGTCCTCTGTTCATTGTGGCAGAGTCTTATGGTGGCAAATTTGCTGTCGCTCTTGCATTATCTGCTCTCAAAGCTATTCAACAAGGAAAAATGAAGCTTACACTTGGCGGTAAATATTCCTCTCCTTCCAGATTAGCATCATCCAAGACAAATAACAATTCTTATCTATCAATATGGTTAATTTTGTTATTGTTTTCCTTAAATAGGTATATTCATTAAATGTATGATTTACCTCTCCTTCCAGATTAGCATCATCCAAGACAAATAACAATTCTTATCTATCAATATGGTTAATTTTGTTATTGTTTTCCTTAAATAGGTATATTCATTAAATGTATGATATTTTGTAACTTTATTTTTCTTATTTAGGTGTGGCATTAGGAGACACCTGGATCTCCCCAGAAGATTTTGTGGTAAGTACAAGAATTTTTGTAATCAATTAATCAAATGTTAACACTTACAACTTGCACAATTTTAATATTTCAATTCAACCTTGAAGTTTTCATGGGGTCCTCTGCTTAAAGACCTATCTAGACTTGACGACAATGGACTGAAAAAAGCAAACAGGTGCATTTTTTTTTTTTCATTTTCTCAAATAGACAAATTGATGCAATGTAGAAGTTGGACTATAATATTGTATAAGATGTTCATTTTCTATGTTATCTGATAAATAAATACATTTTTGAAAACAGTATAGCTGAGAAGATCAAGCAGCAACTTGAGGCAGGTCAATTTGTTGATGCAACTTACTCATGGGCTGATCTTGAGAATGAGATTATCGCTAGCAGCAACAATGTGGTACTATAATTTTCCTTCATCATGTTTTTATTTAATCACATAAAATGATAACTCTTTATAATCCACAATGCTTTGAAGTTCTGTTGTGTTTGAAATTCACGTTAACTAGTGATTGACTATCCTCACCTCGTGAGCTAAATTTTGGAGTTAAGTTAGACCTGAATCCAAATTCTTAAATGAAACTCAGATCCTAACTTAACAATTATTGTTGAGCTTATCAGGTCACTCATTATCTAGCCGTTATAACGGACCACATGTAGATGTTTAGATCTCCAAATTTCATGTTGGATATGTATAGTTCTCAGCATGATAAGTGCTGGAAATCCCTCATGGAATATCTAAATGAAAAATAATTCTTATGTCATTAACTTTTGAGGTTGTGTTAGATTCAAAACTAAATTCTTAAAATGTTCCTTAAAATGTTCTTTGCCACAGCTCCTAAAATTCTTATTTTTGGATATTCCAGGATTTCTATAATTTTCTACAAGATTCAACAAGTGATTCAGACACCTTAAATGCAGTGGAGCTGGGATTATTCAAAGAAGTATCAATGATGCGATACTCCAAGTATCTTAATTCAAAGACTTCATCTCTTGGTAGTGAGGATGATGATCTTGAAAGATTACTTAATGGTGTCATAAGGAAGAAGTTGAAGATCATTCCTGAGAATGTTATGTGAGTTCATAATCATAATCTTTGAATTAAAAGAATATATACCTCAAATTCCAATTCAAATTCGTGATCTCACAGTTTCTGTGATGATGACAGATATGCAGTACAGTCCTCTGATGCTTTCGAAAGTCTTGTACCTGATTTTATGAAGCCAAGAATTAATGAGGTAAGAAGATAATAATGTGTTAAACAATCTGATTTGTCACTTCATTAGTCATTTTGGGCTTAATCGAATTGATAATGATACTCCATGGACTTAAAAATTAAATAAAATGGGTAATTTATATATATATATATATATATATATATAATTGATGTCTCTAGTTTAATTTCCTCAGGTTGATCGGCTGCTGGCTCTTGGGGTCAACGTGACTGTGTACAGTGGTCAAGTAAGTGTCCCTTTCCCCAACATTTTCACCAATAGTTTCTGTGAAAATTTGATGGCAGGAGACTCAAAATTTGGATCCTACATATAAACATTGTTCGTTCCAATTGTTTGACATGTTGTCTGGTTTCAAAGTATTGTATTAGTATATTTAAGCAAATTAACAGAGTAAATTGCTCTTAAACCTGATTTGACTTGTTTTTCTCTTTTATGTGTTTGCTCATTCCAATTGTCTGACAGAAAGTCTTGGTTAAAAAGAGTGTTGTTCATCCCAAATTTGTTTGTGATCTGAGAAATGATAACAATAAACTCGAAATATACAACCATATGTGAATGATTAAGATTAAAAGTTAATTAATGGTTAAATAATTACATAAAAAGTTCATCTTTTTAATTTTGAACATTTAAATATAATTTAATGGTCTATATTTTTTATTCTTATTTGTCACAATAACAGTTCTCATATATGCTCTCTATTTGTATACATGTGCTCCCTCATGGGATTATTAAAATTTGTGTGATTATTATAGGTTGATCTAATTTGTGCAACCAAGGGGACAGAAGCTTGGCTTAAGAAACTCAAGTAAGCAACTATATATTATATCCTATATTTATCTAATATATGCAACCTTTCAAGATTGGTGAAAGCAAACATCAATGTGCGTTACGGTGTTTTTCCCCTTTTTTGTGGTCCATTATTTGTGTAGGTGGGCAGGGCTTCAAAATTTCTTGGAGAAAGACAGAACCCCCCTCTACTGTGGAAGTTACAAAACGACCAACGGTTTTTTTAAGTCATACAAAAATCTACAATTCTATTGGATCCATGGAGCTGGTCATTTTGTAAGTCAACATCATTCATATCCTCTACATGATTAAGCAAATATTAAACTCT
Organism: Glycine latifolia; assembly: GCA_013407115.1. Lineage (NCBI taxonomy): Eukaryota > Viridiplantae > Streptophyta > Magnoliopsida > Fabales > Fabaceae > Glycine > Glycine latifolia. Next base: position 25,422,408 of record CM023952.1, on the reverse strand, counting down.
GAATAAGAATAAACTAAATAGTATTAGTAGTCAACAGTTGATATTTTAACACCTTCGTGGCTTATTATATATGTGCATATAATATTAACTGTCAGTTTTTTCATCTATGATTAAGATTATTCACTTTATCCTTTAAACTTTAAAGTGAGTTCTTCAATTTGGAAGAGTTAAATATAATGAGTTAGAAGTAAGAAGCCTAATTTCTCAATCAATTCAGAGACAATGTCTTTTTTTCTGCTTTTGACAGACAGAGACAATGTCTTGTGCAATTTAAAAATGGGCCTGACTCATTGATGAGAAAATTGACAATCAATATCAATATTATATACATACGCACAAAAACTTATTAAAACATTAAGTATACTACCCATCAAATAAGATAAGATTACTTATTTTTAATTATTTTAAAAGAACTAATAATTCCTTTAAAAAATAGTTACAAATGTTTTGATCTACACAGAGTCGCTTGTGCCAAGCTCATCTTCATCATTTAGAAAGACATCGGGAGGATTTTACTTCTGTTTCTTTTAATTTATCTATTAATTAATAAATGTTTTTTGATTAAAAATAAAACTCAAACGAGTGGCTCATAATAATAATCATAACGGATTAAGTGGAATGTTGTAACTTAATTGTGGCTTTAGAATTCAAGTTAATCTTAGGAGTAAAACTATATGAATATGAGGTTAATTTGTGAAAACATCAGGCGTGTCTTTGATTTTCTTCTTTTGTCTCAGTAATTTATTCGGTTAATTACTCGGCTGCTGCTGCTGCTGCAGGTACCTACTGATCAACCATGCGTAGCACTGGACATGGTGGGTGCAATTACACAGTCACCGGCTGCTTGAAGATAATATGCACCAAATGAAATGAAATTAAAAATTGTACCATAAAGAGAATGACAAATAAAGCACCAAATAGTAAACTAAGGAACTAAAATAAAATCAGCCACATAATGGCTATGAGGTTTATAACATGAGCTTTGTCCGCTATTTGTAATATTTATTAATTGATCGGCAAATGCTAGTTATACTCACCACAATTACAATTTTTGGATTCGAATCTATGATTAACAAGTCACAAAGATACAACTTTACCGTTGTGTCAGGGCTCATTCTCGACAGTGATTTAAAATTATAGTTGTTAATATCATAGTTGTCAAACTCGCGATTTAACTCGCAAACTCGATCGATTTTACGATTCCACCTACCCTTCGCGATTTAACTTGGTTGCAGACTTGTTTTAGGAGTAGAATCGTCTGATTCTACATAGAATCGCCCGATTCCAAGCAGAATCGCGAGTTTGCAGCGATTTGGCGAGTTTGAGTAGTAAGCTAAACGGCTCTATTCTGTGCTTTCAAGGAGCGAAGGAGTGTTTTCTTCACTGTTCTGCATCGATCCCATTTTTAATTTGGTCTTATAGTTTTAGAGAATCATTTTCCCCTCACCGTTCTATGCTTTCTTCCTCGCATTCACCTCCGTGCGAGCTGGTGTGTCGTCGTTCTCGTGCGTCGTTGTCGCTCTGCCATTGTGGTCGTCGTGGGTTCGTGGCTCCATCGTCGTCGCTCCTGTGGCTTGGTAAGTCGTGACTTTGTGTTCTTCTCCCCCTAGCTCCCCATGTCCATCATTCAGCTTGTTATGAAACACAAACACAGTACACACACGCCACTATTACGACTTGTAGCATCACTTAATTTTCTTAAATGCTTTAGAAAAAAAATATAAGACCAAATTAAAAATGGTGTTGACTGTTGAATACTCGTCCGATTCTATGTAATTATGTTGCAACTTAAATTATTTACTCTCTGTTGTGAATCATCTCAGGCTGAGGAGATATATACAGGAACTGTAAGATAAGTGAAGGAGGAAACTGTGGTAAGTTTGGTGTAGTTGGATACTTGGATTAGTTGGATATATTCCTCTGGTTGCTGATTTTTTTTGAATTGAATGTATTCAATTGTGTAAGGGCTTTCTTCTGATGCTAGCTGCTTTTTGTTATTGATTTTGTGCATATACTTGATCCATTTTGAATATTTTGTCACCATCTAATTATGATCTCTAAGTTAAAACTTAAAATTATGACTGGTATTTATTCTCACAAGTCACAAGTGTGACCGTGGCCAGTGCAATTACCCTCTTTTGATCATATCTCACAATTGTTTGTTTGCTTGTATATGCTAAGTTTTGATAAGATATATAAGTAATTTAGTTTTTTTTTTGTCTAAAGTAAACTCTTACGATTCTATGATTCGATTTTACGAGTCGAGTTTATTAAACCTCCACTAGTTTACGTAAAATTGCGATTCTGACAACCTTAATTAATATTATTAATTTTTGTTAACATGTAGATTCGAAACGAACCTCCTATCTCACTTTTCTTCTTTTCTCCCTTCACTATTAAACCAACTTTATATCTCCATCGCTTTTCTTCTTTTCTCCCTTCCCTATTAAACCAACTTTATATCTCCATGTAATACTTGTTTTTAATTTGGCATATCTTTGAATATTAATTTGAGGGTGCTGAAGTTCAGTTTCTGTGATACCACCATAGGTTTGCTGACTGGGAGGTTTTTTAATCTTGTAAACAGCTTTTCGCTTCATTTTGTTTATTTTGGTCTTGGCTTTGTTTACAAGCTGCAACAATATTCGTATCTGGTTTCTTATAGCTCAGGCACGTCTTGTGCATTGCGCTTCTTAATATAATGGCATTTGCATTTAAAAACAAAACAAAATAAAAACAAAATCGGCAAAAGCTTAAATCAGTGGAATTAATGTTGATGCAATTTGGTGGTGGTGTTGCTGTCAAATTAGATGTGGTTGCACCACTTTTTTATATTTGCAATTGAAAAGATGTGGATGGTTTAGAGATCGAAACGACAATGATTAATTAATAATCATTAGATCAGAAATGTCTCTGAATGATGAATATTACACGGTAGGATACACTATAGTAGCATTATTTTTCTCTTCTCAAGGTCAGGGAAATTGGACACACTCCGAAAAGTAAAAGAAGAAAAAGAAAACTGACTAAGATCTTTTTGAGTATATTTAATAAGAATTTTGAAGAACTTATAGTTTTTTTTACTAATTTATAAATTATTTTGATTAAAACAAATTTGCTTGATATAAGAACTTTTTTTCATAAGCTTACTCAGGTAACTTATTTTCATATAAACAATAACCTAAAAATATCTGCTATAGTAATTATGTGAAAAAAAATACATATATAAGAATAAGTAACATTATTTTTCAACGTGATGAAATGAAGTGTTTAGAATTAGAGTGTATTTTAAATAATTGATTATAATCAAAATCAAATTTTTATAAGTTTGTTGAAAAACAATTTTAAAATAGTTAATTTTGTTTGGATATAATTAAGAATTCAGTTTTTATATATGAAAAAAAAGAGTGTGAAGTTAAAAAAAAAGTTAAGCTTTTTCTATTTACATCTCTCATTTTCCTAAGTATACCCTTTATCCTGTTTACCTCTCAATTACCTATTATACCATATTTCTTAAAGAAGTACACCCCTTTTGCTTTTCAAAAATATATTTTCAGAATTACATATACCTATTTTGAAAATGCATTTTTGGAACTATGATTCATAGTTCTAGAGATATACTTTTAGAATAAGTATATATTTTTCAATAAAATATCACTTAAGAATTAAAATGGTTGATGAAACATTAGAAAAAAAATTATAAATGTTTTTATACCCATGTTTGTTAGTTTTATTTTTATCCTATCATAAGTGTTTTTTAAATCCTATCTAAAATGTTATTTTTATATTATCTTTATTATTTAAACCCTAATTTTTAACTAGTTTCACCATATATTCATTGTATTATATTACATTTTCATCATTATTATATAATATTTTACATTTTCCTTCATATGACAATGTTTTTCAAGGTATGTTCATCACTAATTTCAAATGACACTGAATCATTAATGTAGAATTGGATAAGAAAATGAATGAACACACTTAAAGGAAAGAAACCATCTCAAAAACTTTGATTTGTAATTAAGATGTATAATATATGAAGTTAATGATGAACGTATCTTGAAATGTAATGTCACATGAAGGAAAACATAAAATATTATATAATAATGTGAAAATACAATATTATATAATGAATATATGATGATGATAGTTTAAAATAAGGGTTTAAAGAATATTGATAATAGGATGAAAATAAAATTAACAAACATGAGTATAAGATAGACATTTATAATCTTTTTTTATTTCTCATCAATCATATTGATTCTTAAGTGATATTTTATTAAAAATATATACATATTCCAGAAGTATATCTCTAGAACTATGATTTATAGTTCCAGAGATACATTTCTAGAATAGGTATATGAATTATGGAAAGTCATTTCCAAAAAGTAAAAGAATATGCTTCTTAAGAAAAAGGGTATAAGGGATCATTGGGAGGTAGAACGTGGTACATGGGTGTACTTAGTAAAAGTAGGTGTAAATAGCAATATCCGAAAGGTTATTGCTATGCTTTTTATTCGTTTTATTCCAATTAATGACTTTTGATGTGGTCCGCTTTACTGGGCTTGCCCCTTGCTTTTGGTGCTTCTGTGGAATCTGTTCTGGTACAACCTCTAACTATTAATGATTTTTTTTTATTTGGCTGATAAAAGAAAAAGTTGAAAGGGAACAAAATTATTAAAAATATATGAGGATGATAATATTTTGTTGGAGAAAAAAAACTATTGGAAAAAAAATATAAGCTTCTACACCAAGATGTCTATAAAATATTTTTTAAAAGACCTTGGGACTCATCGGTACGTATGAACAATAAAATTTTTTTTTTTAAAAAAAGGTGAGTACTTAATTGAATACATTATACATATGATATAGGGCTGTACCAAATATAATTACATGTGATTTTTTCTTCAATTTCAACCAATGTCACTAACGTACGTGATAATTATTTATTTCAAAGAGTTTTTTTCTTCTTCTGAAAATAAACAGTTGACATAAATAGATTTTAGTTGTCCCAAACACTCTTATGATGCTTTGTTTGGATGAGAAGTGAAATATAAAGAAATAGGAATGATAGACGAGAAATACAATGAAATACATACATATACACGGACAGATTTATAATTTTTCCTTAGTGGAAATAAGATAATTATTTTTTTTCCTAAATTTTTTATAAATTTCACTTTTAGTTCCTAAATATTAATTTAGTATTTTTGATCTTTATACTTTTATTTTTTCATGTTAATGATTTTAGCCTTAACTATCAAGTAATAATATTAATTGATGATGTAATATCCACGCTAGTAGTCTATTGACTTGTCACATTATTACGAAGTTTGATAAAACAACCAAATGTATTATTTTGATAAATTATGTCTTTAATCTCTTATAAACTTATTTGAGATTATCAACTAATATATACAAACGAAATATTGAAAACACAATTTACTAAAAAAAATACATGTGATTGCTCTTTTAGTTGATGACATGAACAATTACTTTTAACATAATTGATTATGTTATAGGAACTAGAACTATTAACAAAAAAAAAATTATAGAAACCAAATATGTTAAAAACTATTTAAGGACTCCAAGTAAATTTTACAAAAAAGTTTAGGGAAAATACATAATTAATTCAATAGTTTATAATATTTTTCACAAAAAAGAAAAAAATCAACAAACTATATTATATACATAATATCATGATAGAGTAGAAATAAATTTTTACAATTGTTATTTATGCACTTTCATACTTTGAATAGAGTAGAAAGAAATGTATGAATTATATGAAATAAAATTCTTATAATAGTTAAAAATGTAATTTTTATATAATTATTTTTTTTATTAAAAAAGTTGAAACAAAAAGTTAAAAAAATAGAGAAATCATTTCCCTCAATATAAGACTTATTTGATACACAATTATCACGAGCAAACACTAGACTGATAGCAATGGCATTTCATGAACTATTTTTCCATGTCACATGTTATAGTTTATGCATTATAATTCTTCAATACACTGTACAATGTTAGACATTAACACCAAGGAATTCCGACAAAAACTGATATAGTGAGATTGTCTTAAGTGCGTGTTCACCTTTAAATAAGTATATCACTTCACTGAAAAAAGTTCTATATATGAAAAGTTAGTCCTTTATCTTGTCTCCGCTGCTATAAACTTTTTAACAAAATATTTTGGTTACAATATATATTAAACTATTAAATTAATATAAGTACTATAATTTTACCTAACAATATGACGTGCCATATATAGAACTTTTTCTTTCTTTTTGAAGGATCATATATAGAAATTTTTCAGTGAAGTCTTATTATATGGATTTTATAGTGTTCACTAAACAATTTAACGGTACATCACACTTATGTACTCTCTTTAAAAGAAATCGAATAAAGAAAAACCGCTCAGGAAATGCAAGACAAATTAAATACGTACTCTGCAATCTTCATTCCAAATTTCCAAGATCCAAGAGCCTCGTGCCATCGCCATTCGCCAGTCTATTGGGGCAAACTGTGTGTAGCGTCCTAGCGAGACCAAGTGGTACAAATATAGCAGCTGCACCTGTTATATTGATGAAAATCTAAAGGAGATTAATTAACTAGGTAGATTTTGTTGTCAACTATATATATACATAATAATGTATGAAAGAAAGTTTCTATATTGACATATAGCATGCAATTTTAATTCATCAAACACAGAATTCATAAGAAGGAAATACTCTTGATAAAACATTTTTGTAAAAATATATAAAAGAAGAAAAACAAAAATAAAATGAATTAAACTTTTGTAAGATAAAATTAACTTATACATCTTATTTTTTGAAAAACTTAATAACAGAACTTGTATAAAAATTAAAATACACAAGTTAATTTTAACTTAATTAAAAATATATAAATAGAGAGTAAACACTAATACAACCATAAAATCTTGTCTTTGTAATTTGTTAGTTATGAGTTCGAATCCGAAACAGTTTCTTTGTATATGCAAGGGTAAAATTGTGTATAATATTTTTTCCCCTTATCTTTGCATAACGAGGAGACTATGCACGTAGTTTTTTAGAGGATGAGCCTTGACAAAGTGATAAAGTTGTGTTTTAATAACTTGTTTATCATGAGTTCGAATATGAAAATAACTTCTTTGTATATGTAAGGATAAAGCTGTGTACTATATCTTCCCATAACGAGAAATCTCTTGGCAATGAAGTACGTAATTTTTTAGAAGACGAGCTCTAGCATAACGGTAAAGTTATACTTGGGTGATTTGTTAGTCGTGGATTCAAATCTGAAAATAACTTCTTTGTATATGTAAGGATACAACTGTGTACAACAACTCTCTACTTTACTTTTGCATAATGTAGAGTTTATGGACAATAGAAGTTTTTTAAAATCTATTTTAGATTCTCTTTTCGTTTTCTCCTATAAATACTTAGAAAAGTTTATCTGAACATATTATACTATAAAATAGAATTTGTCATGGTAGCATTGGTATGTGAAGCTGGGAGAGAGCCTCTTTATGATCAATCAATCATGATAGATAGAGACATAAACATCATCTTCAGCTATATATCATCAATCTGCATTTGCAATCTGTGCTCCTGCTCTAATTAATTTTCCCGAATATGAGAGACAATTGTTGTTGATAGCTGGTTGGTGCCCCACCAACAAAGTCACATGACCCATAAGCTTGTCTTTTCTTGAAAACGAGGTGCCACACGAGCACTGCCACTTGAGATCCCCACAGTGCTTCTCATGTGTCCTCAGATCAGAGAGCACCGAGAACTGCTTCTGGTTGCACCTCTTGCACACGTACATTTTGGGGCAGTGGCTTCTCTTGTAATGGTTCTTGGCACAAATCATTGACTTCAGTGGCTGGAACTTGGCATGCCTCCGGTTCCACCTACACCCCTCTTGAGGACACGAATACCTCTTTGGCTTCACACTCATCAAACACTCTCTTTGGTTCTTAGTTGGGTTACTCAAAGCAGCATTGGTCTTGTACTCATCCCCGTGAGCCCTCATGTGCATCCTCAAATTCGCATCACGCTTGAACCCTTTGCCACAAACTTGGCAATAGTGTGTGTACTTAGCCAACAAATTGGCAGCATCTAATTCAATAATTATATCATCACTATTCATCTTTGGTGAAAGCCCTTCTTCATTAGGTTCATCCCTTGGAGATAGTACTCCTCCTCCTCCCCCTCTAGTAATAATATTGTTTTCACTGATTGCAACCTTACTAATAATATTGCTATTGCTATTGTCATCGTTATTGTTACAGCTTTCACTAAACCAGTCAAGTGTCTCTGACTCAGTACTAGAAAATAAACCATGATGATCACTGATATTATCTGTGCCTATGTTATTACCAAGTACACAGCTTCTATTTGTGGCAAAATTAATATTTGATGAGTGAGGCAACGACTTGTTCTGGTGATGGTTCAATTTGTTAGTATAATTATTAGTACCTGGAGGGGCAGTGAGAGCCATCTGTTGGCAGGAGAACATCATTGATGTAGCAGTGACTACGATTTCTTGGACTGTGGAGTTCATGCTGGATATGGCCATGGAAGTTGACTCCGGTAGGCTTTGATTTGGGGAGAGAATAACACCTACCAGGGTCTGCACCTCGCTAAGCTTGTCCTTCAGAATAGAGAGATTGAAGAGGAGGGAACTAGAGTGTGAAGTACCTGAGCCTGATTCCAAAGAGGGTGACACAAAATCTTCCGCGTCAGGGAACATCTGAAGCCCTTGATGATGAACACTTTGGAAGCTAGATGTGGCCCTTGAAAGCGTTGCTTCTTTAAATTATCTTCTTCTAATAGCTGTTCTCTAAAGATTGGTTCTGATGAGTTTCTTGATTGAAAGAAAGATACTACATATTGAGAGCATATATATATATATGCTTGATTTGTTTCCGTAATATGAACTCGCAGAAGCAAATTAAGCACTATAATATATCATGGTTTTATGATAGTGTGAAAAATAAGAGAAAGAGAGAGAAGTCAACTGGGAGATATAGCTAGCATGAAGTTCTTTCTTCCCCACTTACGACCTCCCTTGTATGTACCCAATCGGGCCAATTCTTTATTCAAAATTGAAAAGAAATTGCAAGTGACAGACACTAACCAATGGGGTATAACTTTATTCGACTTCCCGGCATTAAGTTTAACATGTTGTATTTTTATATTATAGGCTGCTTAGATCTGTAAACCCTATATGCTTCTGTCTGTCTTCACTCCTTCATATGAAAGATATTATTCTCGTCTATTTAAATATAATTTTGGATTGTGAATTTAGCTAGATTTAATTTTAATTTTATAATCTTTTTATCAATCTTAGTCACTTTAAATTTTAAATTTCTTAAAAGTAATTTATGTCATTATCTAATAATAGCATGACATGTGTTTTATTGGCCGGAGAACCATGAAGTCTCATATGGAGCATATAAAGACAAGCAAAAGTTAAATTTGTTTGAAATTTTAGGATAATACACCTCCTATGTTTTATTGGTACAATATGGAAGAAAAAACAATAATAAGTTGTCAATCTTGCTTGTGTTTTGATAAAGCAAATGTACTCAACTTGATCTTCATGAGAGGTGTCGTTCATATCCCAAGTGAGATTGTGACTCTCGCCGCCGACACCTCCCATGTTTCATACATAGAAAGTCTACTACACTCTCACTTCCTTTTGGAGTTGTGCACAAATTTTAACATGGTATCAAGAACTTGAATGACATAATAACTTGTGTTGATAAAAAAAAAAAAAAAGAGAGAAAGAAATTAAGATCAGATGGATAAAAAATTGGGTCGAGAAAACACTAATTCAGGTGGTGAACAAAAAAAGGTAGACCTGAGACATATGAGACGGACTTGAGTTCACTAATCTTTTTTTGCTGCTACTTCTTAAACTTGTAATCAAATCAACCTCAGGTCTATCCTTTACCTTTGTTTTTGTCCCGTTGTTGAATTTGTAAGAGTATTTGAGGAGTAGTTCTAGGTTAATAACTGTATTGGTCAAACTGGAAATTAACTTAGACATTCTTGCCTTGATATTGGGATAGCTCAGTAATTTGAGCTCATACACCAGTTAAAGGATGATCCAATGCAGACACAAGAATACAATTGTGTTTGGATAAAAGCTACACTCAACGCAATTAACTTTCATCTTAATTAATATATAAGACAAGTACTTGCTTCCCAATTCGATGCATTCGAATATGTGTTCTTTCATTTGACAAGTTCCTAATTGCAACCCTACAATGTTGACCTCTTGTGTGCTTTGATAAACCAGGCGTGCATGCCTCGACCACAAGACCATTGACACAGCTAAATTATGCTAACAGTCATAAACTTCCATTAGATAGCCCAAAAACCAAGGGCCGTTTATATATAGTTGGTGCAGGAGCTGAAAGCGATCATATCTCACAAAAAAAGAGACGAGATCAAACCATTATGCCGAATCAAACCCACCACTAAAGGAAAAAATAATAGCATATAAAAGATACATTGCACAAGTAAGTTTTAGCTCCTTCCCAACCTATATCCTCTAAAATACCACTTGACTTGAGTGTCTGCATGTATCAATACCCATTTTCAAAGGAGATCAAGAATTTGAAATAGTTGGGACATTTGCAAGTATCCTTACACTTCCAAGATGTAATACCTCAAATTTTTGTAGGAAAAATGTTTGATAGATAGCCCCATATGTTATCCTATACCTAGAGAGAGAAAGAAAAAAAACATAGATATAATAGGATTTATAATATAATAAAGAAAGAAAATAAAGAGAAATCTAAGATGTTAATAAAATATTTAAAATGAAGTATGATTCATGTATTATTACTTTATTTGTAGGTATAATTACCACACTAAAATGCTTGTATCGTGATAGATTTTTTTTAAGAAAAATGTTTGAAAATTACAAAAATTAACATAAAAATAAATTAAACTATATTTATTGAAAATATTATTTAATCTTTGTACACGTTTGTGGTCCTTTTTTATTGGTTTAGGTTTATCCAGTCAACCTATGCGCTAAGTTTGATGTATTCGTATGGAGAATCTTATTCAAAAGACATCTCGCTTGGAAAATGCAGCAAGCAAGCATGCATCATGGTGGCATAAAATGACATGCATGACCTTATTCCCAGCCATTACATTACGAAAACCAAACAGTCAAAACTCATGCGACCTTGCCATCCAGGCCAGCTAATTATCTATTCCATATCACTCCATGCAATTTGTTATTCCTCGTTTGAGAATTTTTTTTGGATGAAAATTCATTTTTTAAGTATTTCTGTATGTAGAGATAGGTTTTGAAAAAAAAAATTCATAATTTATAACCAATAACTTTTTTTGACAAAATTTAAACTATCATTTTAAAACTTAATTAAGAAAATAAGCCCATGGTGTTAATGGGTTTTAAGTATAAAAAATATATTTGTATATTACAGTATCTAGTAAATTTAATATTTTAAGTAATTGTTGATATAATACATTTATTAAATGATTTGGTAACACGAAATTATTCTCCCTTCGATGAGTTCTATTTATAAGATCCAATTATTTAACTTATTATAATTAAAATAATAATTAATTTAGCTGATAGAATAAATATGTTTTAATTTTTTTTTTCAAAACTACCTTTATCTTTAATACTATCTCTTTCTATCTTTTAATTGTTTATTATTACAAACTCTCTTTTAATTAGAAGTATTTCAGTCTAAATATAATTAATGCAAAAAATATTATGAATTGAGTTTTATGAAAAAGAATCAAATATTACTTTTAACTCGCATCTTATAAATAGAATCGAACAGAGTATAATAATATATAAAATTTGACTAACATACAAATATGAATGTAGTTTATATATATAATCTTAAATTAGATTAATTTATTTTCAAAACTTAATATTTGAACCAGGATGGGGAACAACTTAATATTTTCTCATTAATAATAACAATTTAACTTAAGATTTTTAATTATGTAATATATTTTTAGCCTTAAATAAATACATATTTATCCTAAAAATATGACGGTGGATCCACTTTTACTCATCTCAGCGAGTGACATATGCTAAGCCTGTAAACCAGACCAATTTTTATTTTCTTTTTGTTGGAACGAATGGGCTAAAAGCCCAGACTAACAACTGCAAGTACAAAAATTAGAAGGTAAATCGCCTACGAGATTGCCCTGAATGAAGTTGGGTGCTTGATCTTATACAATCAACTCTTGAATAATACATTGTAGACCATATATCAAGTGTAGTATTTTTTTTTTCCACATGTTTCCCACATGCTTACCAAGTAAATTTGCTACTAGTAATATTTCTCTCTCTATTCAATTTCTACCATAGATTTTGAACATTTTAAAATTTTAATGACTTAGCAGTAGTGTTCCTGAGGGCAGCATTCATTAAAAAATTGAACTGCCAATCAAGAATAAGATTCAAATACGAATGTTACTATAATAAAAAAAAAACTATGTAAAAAAAGAAAAGCACTTTCAAGAAAATGAAATGATTCCACCTAAAATACATATATTTAACGATGTTTCTTTAAGATAGATGACGGGAATATTTGAATAACTATTTTATATTTAATTGAAATGTAACAAAATAAAAGTGTTGCTGTGGTGTAGTGGTTATCATGTCAGTCTTACACACTGAAGGTCCCCAGTTCGATCCTGGGCAGCAACATTAAATTTATTTGGTTAAATTTATTTGCTTTTGTGATATGTATTATTTAATTGATTTTATTTTAACAATTTTTGTTTGATAAAAATAATGATAGATTTTGAGAAAAAATAATCTAGGGTGGATTTATGGGATATTTAGATCCAAATTAATCAATATTAATAAGTTTAGATTGGTTTGAATTTCAAAAAATTGTTGAACACTTGAAAAGTAAAAATTATAGAATTATATAACCTTATATTTTTGTTTTTTTATAATAAAAAAATAGGTTCATATTAATTTGGGCCGAATCAGGTTCCATATGCCCAATAGGTTCATATATATTTGGGCCGAATCAGGTTCCATATGCCCAATTCCAATATTAGAATTGATATCATTGAATTTGCAATTTTAAAATCATAAGTTTATATTTGTTTGAATTTCTCAAAATTGTTGACAAGTTGAATCGAACAGTCAAAATTATAGAATTACATAAAATTATATAACATAATATATATTTTTCAAATAGGTTCAGATTGGTTAATATATATTTTTAAAAAATAGGTTCAGATTCATTTAGGATGAATAAGGCTTCATATGCCCAATTCCAATTGATATAATTGAGTTTGCAATTTTAAAATCATAAGTGTAGATTTATTTGAATTTGTCAAAATTGTTGACAACTTGAATCAATCAGTCAAAATCATAGAATTATATAAAATAAAAAAATAATAAATTTTTTGAAAATTGAATGCAGTTGCTAATTCATAATCTAACATAAACTTCATTCTCAATTTTACAATTTTTTTATGAATTATATAACATAATATTTTCTCATAAAAAATATAGGTTCAAATCAAATTGGTTTGGGCTAAATCACGTTTCATGTGTCCAATTCCAATATTTGAATTCATATCATTGGATCTATAATTTTAAATATAAGTCAAATTGATGATATGATTCAAACATATATTTTCCTTTGTGTTGATTAATTGACAAAAAATTATCAAATAATGTAATAGTATAGTTTATATTAGTTTAATTTAATATATCTTCATATAGAATATCCAATAGTAAAACTATAATTATATGCTACTTTAATTATTTATATCAAATTTTATTAAAAGTAAATAATTTTTGCATTAATGGGTTTTAAAAATTAAGTTTAAAGTGTTTCTAACTGAATGATAATATAAAATTCTTTATAGGGACAATGTATTAAAATTAAGTTCATAATTTAAATCTGACAAATCATAATAACTGGAAAAGAAAGAAAAATAAAACAAATAAAATAATAAATATATAAAATGCGAACAAAATTAGTCTTGATTAACATCCATCCTACTCTCTTACATCTCTCACCTTCACCCCATTTTTTTCTCTATCTTTCTCTACTTTTATTTTTTATTTTTTATCATACCACATATAACATTTGTCACTTTTCTTTCTACCTTTTGTTTATTATTTTTCGAACAAAATTGTGTTCCCAACAAGCATCTCGAAGGTGTGAGTTATCCGATCCCTTGTTTAAACATTATATAGTTGCCGTTATAATTGCTTGCGATTCCAGCTAGCCACAGCAGTTCACAAATCCTCTAGTACTAACATATTCGAACTCAATTTAATTTATGGTTTGCATAAGGGTTTTGTCAAATTCTTTCAAAAGGCTACTTTGCTGACAAGTGAAAATAGCACCATGCATGTGTTACATGTAACGTGTTGATTGCTACATCCACAACTTTTGTGAGCTATGTTCAAATCTACTCATTAGGTTCTTTTCACTGTATAACTACCATTAATTTGTAGCCATGGAAATTAAGCTAACCAAACCCAAACCAGTGAGGTACGTAGATCTTATGTTGCCACATTCCACGAAAGTAAGAACTACCACACTATAATAATGAAAAAGAAGGAAAATTTAAATCCACATTTATTAATTGTTCCGTCGCTAGCTGGATACCAAACTCAATTAGCAATAAACTAATAATGATCATGGTTTGGTTATGATATTTTTGAACCTAATCATGTTGATGCTCAATATACTAGATAGAGGATTAAGCAAGGGAAGCAATTATTCGGTTGAATGGAAATCTGTTTAACCCTAATAATAACACAAATAGAAATGAAAGCAGTGCCCATTTTTTTTGGTCATGGGCTAGCTTGCAAAGTAGGGACACATAGTAAACCAACTCATGCATTCGAGGATTTTGTCTGTATCTTCAAAACCGTGAACCAATTCTACTATAATATATAAAGCAAAAAGGATAACAACTACACAATTAATCCATGCTTCAGTTTGGTTGAGTACTTTCAAACACAACTTATATGCTCCCAAGTTATTCAATCACAGTCATTCAGTTGTTGAGGTTGGAAGGCACGGCAAACCACTTTAAGATAGGAAAATTCTTATTCACTCTAATCTTTGTGCAAATCAGATTGTGATATGTGGTAGAACAATTAAATATGAATCACCATATTAACTCTGACGTAGAATTTAAATCGTTAAAGCACAACACTCTAATTTTACGCAAGAGAAGAAGTGAAAATGTCAATGTGTTGTATGTACTACACATGTCATTTATGTGGTGTGGGTGTGTTTTATTATCTAGAACTAGAAAGAAAATTGTTTGAAAATGATGTGATACAAAATTACAATTATCGTGGGAATATCATAACTGATTAAAATAATAGTACTCAAAATACTCGTTATTGCTCTTTTTCCTTCTATTTTTTTACTGAAAAGGACATGTACATCTCATCATACCAGGCCTTGTCTCGCCGAGTCTGGTAATCGAGGAATATTGAGACTAAAACCATTTGAAGCACAAACACGAAAAGAAGCAAAGTGAAAAACTTAATTAGTACAGAAACATGGCTTATATTTTGGGTTCATCATACACAATGGGTACATAAAAATCTGGGTTCTGTTTTTATTTGAAAAAAAGGGTACAAATATTGATGAAATATGGCGAAGTTCGTGGCAATATTGGTGAAATAATTGAAGAAATGTTTGAGTGACCAGAAATTAGGATGGGCTTAATTAACAAAAGAAGCAAAGCAATGATTAATTATTATAGTAGTAGCGTATAATGAAGTTCCTTTTTGAGTGTAATGAGAATATTAGTATAATATAATAATTTATAGAGAGGAGCATATGTAATGGAAGGAACTTCCCAACCTACATGTGCTAATGTCAATGAGTGATCACTTCTCTCCGATTTTCTTATGCATTCGGACACCTCACGCAACGTATGTGTCCACATGCTTCGCTTACCAGCATTCACCAAAACGTGCACATAACTAACTTTAGATAAGTGGGCTAGTGTAAGTGACTTAAAAAGTCTTCCATCTCTATATCTCACCGTATAATACGTGTCGACATCTATGCCCTTGTGTCAGGCTATGCCAAATTAATATACTACCATTTTATGTAAGTATCTCTATTCTAATAATTTTCTTATTTTTCATGGAAGAGAAAAAATAAAAATGATGTCATTTGTTGGGTCCTTTTCTCATCTTCATTATGTGAACTACATAAATAAGGCTGAAGTTTAGTAACTAGAAACTAGAAAGACAGATAAAGAGTATGGTTGATGGGTCCAAATAGTGGACCATAGTATAGCTCCTAATCAAACGTTTGTGGTGTGAGAGTCAGCGGTATCTTTCTTGGGAGCATCAACTTTTGTATGGGCTGGAACTTCCATGACATAATCACAAAGCTAGCCAACTATTCATTTTTCAAATTATCTAAAAATATATAAAATTTAAACAAGTTTAATCTAGTGATGTTTGATTTTTTTTACTTGCGAAATAAGAACTAAAAGGTGGTTAATTAGGTGAAATTGTTGTGCTTACTACATTAGAAGAGGGGCAGTGGACCAGGAGACACATATATAAACAGTTGGTCCTATGAGTGGATTTTAAAATAATTGAGTACTTTGCTAGCTAATGGCACAGTGACAATTTTGAAACTTTGTTACTTTAATTTGCTAATGTTTTATTCTAAATAGTAAATGAAACAGAGTGAGAGTGTGGCAGCTAGAGTAACGTAAGTGAGAAGAACTGAGGAAGACAGAGACTGAAAGAGAATATCTTTCAAGTTTTAATAATTAAAGAAATTAATAATAATATTAGTAATTAATAAAAAGGAACACAGAGGAAGCCTATTCCATTACTTTTGGTTGTGGTGAACTGGTGATATGGTGCAACCAAACCCTAGGCATGCCACTGCTCCATCGATCTCCTCCTCCTCTTATGGCTCTCTCGTAAAAGAAACATCCTAACTAGAAGAAGATACAGACCCAAAACATTAAAATTAATAAAAAGAGGGAGAGAGAAAAAAAAAAAAAAGGAAATAAAGATGCTGTATGACTCAATATCACTTTTCGTGAATGAAAGGCAACCGGCCATGAACACTAACCACTTACTTACTCAAAGTATTCCAAAACTTGAACAAGTAGATCATCCAAATGGGAAATTATTAATAAACGGAAAAAATAATCCAAAGAATCGATAATTACGAATAATTGTTGTAAATTAAAATAAAGCTAATAATTCACAATGATCATTGATCAAATAATATAACTTTTCCCCCCTCTCCATCTAATTCCCACCCTGGCTTCTAATAATGGCATCCCACCAAAGCCGGAGCAGCCGACAGCATCATAGAATTCGGATTCGCCGGAAACTGAAACTTCGAGTCCCGGAGATCGTCCTCTGGCGCCGGAAGGTTAAGATCCAACTCTAGAACATTCCGAGGCTTAACATCAACAGCACCATCAGAAGTAGTTGTTGTTGTTGTCTGAACAATATTTTTATTGTTGTTAGATGCTCTATGCCTCCTCATGTGACCACCCAATGCTTGCCCTGATGTGAATTCTGACCCACAGATGGAACACTCATGAATCTTGGAATTGTTGCCATGGAAATTTAAACCAACCTTGTTAATGCCACACCCTAATTGAAGGGAGACAGAAGGGCTAGTAATATTCTTCATGTGACTTTGTTTTGCTTGTTCAAAATTAAATAGTGACGAAGACGAAACTGGTAGTGGTGGCAATGACAGTGGTGGTGATAACGACTTTTTCTCCTCCACCTTGGGCTTCTTGTGACTTGCCCTGTGGCCACCTAGTGCTTGAAAAGAAGGGAATGTTCGGTTGCATGTTTTGCACTCATAAACATAGAAATTATCAACTTTGGTGCTACCCTTCTCTTTCTTGACATCACAACATAGGTCCTTGTGATGATGAGGAGGGTCCCCTCCTACTCTTCCTTGTGCTAGGAGAATCAAACAATTAGCCATGTCTTCCTCTTCCTCCTCAAAGGTGGTTGATGAAGACGATCCACCGCCACCGGCAGAAACACTTGAACAGCTAGATGTCATGATGGTGGTGATAGCAGTGACAGCGGTGGTGATAGTGGTGGTAGCAGTGACAACAGCACAAGGAGACAAAGGCCTCAAGCGCCGCTTTGTGCGCTTGCCTTTGGCTATGTTGGTGGCATCGTTGTTGTTACATGAGACAAGCTCCTCCATGTCCATTTGTGACAAC
This sequence comes from Glycine latifolia, assembly GCA_013407115.1. Lineage (NCBI taxonomy): Eukaryota > Viridiplantae > Streptophyta > Magnoliopsida > Fabales > Fabaceae > Glycine > Glycine latifolia. Next base: position 25,404,169 of record CM023952.1, on the reverse strand, counting down.
ATTAGAGAATCCTTAATGAATCCTATATGGTACTAAACAAAGACAATCAAACAGTGAAGCTATGAATATTGAATTAATTGTACACAGTGACGAGTTTGGTTGTGCAAGAAAAGATAGATATAGTACTAATAGTAATAGTAGAGAGAAAGAGAAACGGACATGTAGAATTTATATGGAGGAGGGAGTGTGTGAACAGGTTATATATATATATTGGTAGTGAATGGGCAACACGAGAGAGGGGTTTGTTATATGTTACACAATAGCTACTCTCAAATAGTCAGCCACCCAAAATCTTCCTTGCTTTTCCAACCTTGAAGTGTTGCTAACAAGAAAAGTTCTTCTGTTTGGTAACGCGCCTTTCAGAGAGCGTGGCTTCCATGCTTCAATCATAACCACACTTTTTTTGCCTCTCTTTCTGTTTTACTCTTGCTATTTTTTTTTCTTTTCTTTTTGTTCATTTTTATGATGATGATGATGATTATGACGTTGCTCAGGGTGGGAGTACTTTTTACGAAAGAATATTTTATTTTTCCTCAAATTTGTGCCCGAGCAGAGCACACTGTTTCGACACCACAGTACTGCATGCGTATGATTCATCAATGATTAAACATGCTCTGTATTTTGTAATTAATGAGAAGGATCGAGCATGTCATTTGTGTGTGTTTTAATTTTTTATATCTTGCGAGTGGCCAGGATTAATTAATTACGTACTCATTGAAAGTAAGATGGAGATTAGAGGTTGCTAAATTCGATTTAATTTAGGTAATTGTTAACTGCATTTTAAGAGCGTTGAAGAAAGAAATGCCGTTATTAAATCTTAACACTCTAACGCAATAAGGTTGACGTAACCGTAGAAAGTTTGTGTGGTTTAGATAAATTCTTTAGTTTAAACCTTTACACAAGAAAAGTATGTTAATGTTCTGAGTCGGTTTCACTTTCTTTTTTATGAGGAGTGCTAACACATTTTTCTAATATATTTTTACTTATTAAACACGTTTATCAAAAACTACAAATCAGGAAAATGTTTATTAAACATGACAAGAGACCTGCAAAATTTTGCAATTATTAAAAAAGAATATGTTAGAGGATATATTCTTAGCATTTCTCTCACTTACTTAAACTATTATTTAGGTCAACTAAAGGGAGGGGTAAGAACTTACACAAACCCATTAAAGCAAGCATGACACATTAAAACTTAAAAGCATGTCATACCGTCATTTAGTTCAGTTTCAAAGAAAAGTACTAATCTAGATGGAGTGATTAGAGATCCGGGTGGCTTTCAAGCAAACACTCCTTTATATATATATATATATATATATATATATATATATATATATATATATATATA